>JABSTQ010010864.1:600000-1027358 GCA_013358835.2 Ixodes persulcatus | reverse complement strand
CAGGATCATAGGGACGATTGTACCTCGGTGTAGATCCTCGCTGCATCGGTTCCGACGAGGGCAGGGAACACGATGCTGTCACTTCTCCGACCGTGTTCTTTGTCTCGCATCGCTGGCGTCTACGCAGCGTCCCGAAGGCTCTGCAGCGCCGAACCAACGCGCGCCATACTCGAGAAGCACCGGACTCCGACGCAGGGACAGTGGCCCCGAGTGCTCTCCGTGCGCTTGCCGTGCTCGCTCCGGATCGGTCCCGTCGACGCGATGGACGCCGACGCCGTCAGCGTGTCGCTCGTCGGTTCGCCGGAGTCGCCGCTCAGGCCCACGCTCAAGCTCGGCCGTGAAGACGACTCGCTGACGCTTAGCATGTCTGGAGCCGAAAGCAAGGATCTCGACGGCCTCTTGTGCTGCGTTCGCCTGCCAGCGATGCTGAGTACTGTTCTTACACACAGTAATTTATACACACGCCATCAAACACCTCCCCCAGGTTGAGTCCTACCAACACCACCTACAAGGCGTTCCCGAACGCTATTCGGGTGTAAATATAAGAATTCATATAAATAAATTCCGACGAACTGAGTGCAATGAGAGTTTTCACAAATGTGTCTTTAAGTGGTGCGTTTCTCATACTCAAATTTCACAAATGTCGGATTTAGCAAGAGAAAAAAAAAAATGTAAGCCTAAAAATTAGTTTTCTCCTATGCAGAAGGAGAAAAACAGCGTAAAGCAAAAATGTGAACGCCTCTTTGAGATGGACACCTGATAGCATATCCAGGAGATCTGAGCGTGTCTGGTAGCATCCATGAGTAGCAGTGTCAACCATATGGTTTATTTTGCCATTTTCCTCCCCACGCATAAAAAAACAAACGACATTTTTTAATCTTAAATTTTTTCTTGAGACCCACACTCGCGAATTTGAGTATAAAAAAACGCACCACCTAAAGACGTCTTTGTGAAAAGCTTTGTCCGTTGGTGTACGTATACAAATATTTTTACACCCAAAGAGCGCTCGGAAACACCCTGCAGAATAATCAAAGCCTCGCCACTAGCATTTTGTTGCCGTCACAGTAAGATCGAGCGCAGCAGCAGATTGCACTCCAGTGCTGGGTCGGCATTCGGCTGGTCCTCGCATTCGAGCAACGTGTTGGGCGATGCTCGACTTTGGGCTCCTAGTGTGACGACATTCCATGGATTAAGAGGAGGCTATTTACAGGCCTCGATTATTCTAGGCGGTGCTGGCCCTACACTCCCTCCCCTTAAGGATTTCGTGCACTAAACTGTAAGGCATAGGTGCAAAAGCGTAAGCTGGTGCATAGCTCTGCAAATGCATTGCACGAGTGCTTGTGCAGTTTTACCTTCTTTCTATCACGTCGAGCTATTGAACCAACTATTTACAAACGAGAAGAGTAAACTATTAAATGTACAGCACGTTAAAAAGAGAATAATTTACAGAAATTTTTTGCACCGCAAAAATAAATGAGGCATCACCGAATCCTCGTTCTCTGTCAAAATGTAGTGCTAGCGGTCCAAACCAAATGCAAAAGTTTCAGAACTGACCGTTACCTTAATAAAAAAGTGAATAATTTCTTGAAAATTTGAACGGGAAAATGGGCCCGTTCTTACTAACTGCCACTATTCAGCTCCATGTATGCGAGGGCTCCGTCGTATAAATTTTGACAACATAACGCTGGCGCACCATCGCCTTTGATGCTGCTGCACCCATTAAAACCCAAGTTCATTCAATAAGATAACGGTTAGTTCTGAAACTTTGGCACCTTGTTTGGACAGCCACACTTGGGCAGAGAAAGAGCTTTCTGGGACACCCTGTACACGTGCCCATCGTGGCACAGTCGCACGTGTGTTGATTGCAGAAAGCTTTAGGTTTGTCCCTTCCAACTGCACGTGTCTGAACATGAAACATTTTCCCGACAGGTGTGAAGGTGCACCTTTCTGGAAAGGCGCAAGCGACTCTGGAGAATCTTGTTCTGGATCAGTGCAGGGTGACCACCGAGGATGGAGACATTGCCTTGAGTTCCATCAAGGTAACGCCGGCGCCTAATGTCCAATTGCGTTGGCTGTGGGCCCACCAGCGGGGAAAACCAGGAACAAGTTTAATGGACCGAGAAGATTTGAAAGATCCTGGTGCAGTGTACAGAGTGTTGCCAAGCGCTTGGTCTCCACCCAAATATAGCGCAAGCAGTCCGTACCAGAGGCTAAAGTTTCATAATTAACCGTCATCTTATTTTCTCTATCTTCAAGTGGGATGGTTAGGCTCGTTCCCAGTAGTTTACACTGATTCAACTCCATGTATTCGTGGGCTTCGTCTGCTGCCATTTTCCCATTAAAAGTTTTTGAAAATTACCTGTGCAGAGGCAGCAGAGCGCAAGCTCGTCTGCTTTGCAGGGGTTGCAATGATGTCAGAATGCCGAGCTCTTATTGGCTGATTGAAAAAAATAGTGAGTAGACCTCAAGGTGTCTAGCATCGAGGTCTACCCACCATCCTTTCAATCAAAACCAATCAGAGCTCGGCGTCATTCTGACGTCACTGCAACTCCTGTGCTAGAAGCAGACGACTTTCTCCCCACATAACCTTTTAACCAGATAACAGCAAGCTCCCACAGCTTGGCATCTCGTCCTAGCTAGTGCTACGTTTGGGCAGAGACAGCGTTTGGCAATGCATAGCTTATTTTTGCAGCAAAAAAAGCTATACATTTTTTTTCGGGGACACCCTGTACACTGCATGACACTGTTAGTGCAAACATGTCATATCCACTTTTTTTTGCATTTTACTTTGAAATGAAATTCGCATGCATCAGATTTTACCAGTTAGGTTAGTGCTCACACTACTACTGGGTGTATCGAGGAGTGGCCAGGCTCTTTAGATCGACCGCAAAATTCGGTTTCTTAACCTATCGCGCTACGACTATGTGCGGCGTTGCCCACAGATGGTGCATTTTTTGTAAAATTTGCAAAGAGCGAACTTACCTGAGGAAAAAGTAAAGAAAGAAAAGGACTTAGCTCCTATGGAAATGCGGCGAAGCTCAAGGTCCTTAAACAATACGGCGCCGTTTTGCACAGGAGACAAGAGATGGTGCAAGCGGTCGCGACTCCAACTGCCGCCAACGAACGAGCATACGGCGCCGAAAGCCGGCGTCTTTAGCAGACAATCTTTTCGACTCAAAAGTGGCGCGAGCTTGTCTGATATTATTCCAGCTGGACCCAGCCACCGGTCTTCAAACAATATCGCGCCATTTCGAACGGGAGACAAGAGATGGCGCAAGCGGTCGCAACGCCAACTGCCGCCAACGAACGAGCATACGCTGCCGAAAGCCGGCGTCTTTAGCAGACAATCTTTTCGACTCAAAAGCGGTGCGAGCTTTTCTGATATTATTCCAGCTGGACCCAGCCACCGGTCTTCAAACAATATGGCGCCGTTTTGCACGGGAGGTAAGAGATGGCGCAAGCAGTCGCGATGCCAAGTGCCGCCAACAAACGAGCATGCGGCGCAAAGAGCCGGCGTCATTAGCAGACAATCTTTTCGACTCAAAAGCGGAGCGCGTTCCGCAGGCGGCAACAGTCGCAGAAACAAAAACGGGCGCAGTAACAACAAGGAACTGCAAAGCATACGACATCGGTACCCCGAAAAAAACAGTCAAAATATCCCGACAAACCATTTTTCGAATTGATTATGTGTCCAGTCAATATGTTTTATCAGTAAGGATGATAAAATGATGCATTGGCAACTGATATCAGAAAAGCTCGCGCTGCTTTTGAGTCGAAAAGATTGTCTGCTAAAGACGCCGGCTCTCTGTGCTGTACTATGCTCGTTCGTTGGCGGCAGTTGGCATCGCGACCGCTTGCGCCATCTCTTGTCTCCCGTGCGAAATGGCGCCGTATTGTTTGAAGACCTTTGGCTTCGCCGCATTTCCATAGGAGCTAAGCCTTTTTCTTTCTTTACTTTTTCCTCAGGTAAGTTCGATCTTTGCAAATTTTACGAAAAAATGCACCATCTGTGGGCAACGCTGCACAAAGTCGTAGCGCGATAGGTTAAGAAACCGAACTTTGCGGTCGATTTAAAAAGCATGGCCACTCCTTGATACACCCAGTAGTGTAGTGCTTCGCACAACATTAGTAGCTTTGATGGCAGTCCTTTGGGTCTAAGCGAGAGGAAACTGAAAACACAGCGATTCCCTGTTCATGCTGACGGTGTCAAGCTATATACCCACAGAGTCAGAAAATAGTCCGAGTGGATCGGAGGAATTTTTAAAATATTAGTCGCTTAGGCACAGTTTTTCTGGCATGCAGCCGCAGAGGATATTAGTTATTTAATTAAGAACTCTGCATGTGCTCTAAATTTTGAATTGGACTTCTTTTGGTGTGCAAATGGTCGCATAGCATCGCAGTAGTTACCAGTAATAGCTGCTGTTCTTAAAAGATTTTACACTTGTTCACACCGTCAAACTAGTAGAGTTGTCATGCTTTCTTACTTACTGTAACTAGAAAAAAAATCAGGAAAGTGGAATAATTTCAGAAATTCATTTTTGTAGACACCAAGGTTGGACCACCCTCAATGTGTACAGGCCAGAAACGAAAAATCCTCAGATTTTTCACAAACTGTGGCGCTTCCTGGTTTGCTGCAGACCAACAAGGCGGAACTATGCACCCTGGATGGCTGGATCCGTTCTAAAAGCCTCCTTCAAGGACACCTGTCCCTCACTTCCAAGGGCTCTGGGGTATGTGGTGCAGCTTGTTTAACACACAACTTGTATGTTCCACACATTCGTCAGACTCGGACTTGATTGTAAGAATGGGTCGGAAAGGTGTACCAAAAGGGGTCCAGAAAGTCAGCAGCAGCATATGCTTTCCGTTTTTTTTCGTGAAACCTTAATTCTAGCTTTTGCTGTCACATCATTTGTCTGCAGGGATTGGAGGCGCAACGACTGGTGGGAACTTCTCTCGAGGCAAGTCTGCTGCTTGACAGGTCTTTGTTTTTGCTAGATGGCACGTTTGTGAGTGCCAAACAGTTTCTGCTTCCCGTACGTGCACGCTACACGCGCTTTTAGGCAGCTCCACTCGACACTGCCATAACTCGGAACCTAACGAAAATGAAAACATTGCTGGCTCTGTTCCAAAAATGTAAGTGGGATAACATTCCGAGATCTGAATAGCGAACAGGATGAAGGAAGCCAAAAAAATAGAACTGAATACGGGTAAACTCAATATGTTAGAGAACCTTGTAAAGTTTCTGGTGTTCAACGCCGCTTGCCCGTGAAAATCATTGCGTTGCGTGTACGTTTAAACAGAAAGGAAGTTAGTCAGCCCCGATGAGCGTCTGCTCCCTTCACTGTAGACGACAAATTTACCCAGTGCCATACCACCGCTACCCCGGGGTCTTTGACGTGCACCGAGCGGCAGGGATACACGGCCAGTACGATGCCGATCCAGATCGAAACGGGCAGGGGTGGGGATTGAGCTCAGGGTCCCTGGATTCTGGAGCGCCAGCTTTCGCTTCACGTGCTTGGAGCTGCAGAGTGTTAGCGCACTCTGCCACCGACCCGCCTTTGCGTACGAAGGCAGGTGCAGTAGAGCACACGTGGCCCTTCATTGTATCACAGTGCACCAGTGTGTTTAGCGTCCTCCTCTGCGCGTGCATCGAAAGTGGTTGCTATCCGGGCAGCTGGGCGTAGTAGGTCTTGGAAAAAAGCACGAGGGAATGCGAGTGTTGCCGTTGTGGTGTCCCAACTCCTATTGTGGACGGCAACGAACGCGACACTTGTATGATGTCACCCGGCAGAAATCGAGGGACCACCTCTTTTTCACGCGGTCAACGCACCTGCGGGAAACGTATTCCAGGCACCGTAACTACAGTGAAACCCGTTTAAAACAAACCCACGTACAGCGAATTATTGTCGATACGAACTCACAGAAAATTTAAATAAGAATGAATGTAAAAAGTACTTTTATAACGAACAACATATTGGCTATATCGAACTTTTTCCCTCTGGGAAGACTACCAAAAGCACGCAAACAATCGTCTTCTAGCCTGTCCCTTCCCCCCCCCTCCCCCAGAATAAAAGTTGGAACGACAGAAACTTCCAAAAGCTCAAGTTGCGAAAACAATTGAGAGAAGAGAAGCGATTCAGAAGTAGAGAACGCTAAAAAACACACACTGCACGCACGCACAGAAAAAAAAAAAAAAACTTTTCATCCCAAAACGGTTGCCCAGGAAAAGAAGTGATTCAGAAAAGGAGATAAGCTAAAAGAACAAACTCTGCTTACAACGAACGCATAGTGGAAGTTAGTTGTAAATGTTTTTTGCTGTATCAAATTACTTGCTATATCGAACTGATCGTAGCGTTTCCTACTGTTCGTTATAAACTGGTTTGACTGTAGTACGGCTGCGTGGAGGAGCATGGTACGCTAGTCCTAGGCCGTACAAAAATGCGACGTTGTTTCAGGTCAGCACGAGCTCCGGAGATCAGACTGTTGCCGCGGCGTACGTGGAGCGAGCTACGATGGTTTCAACGGGGGGCAACCTTCGCCTCGGCACCCTTCATAGCTGCAGTGCGGCACTCAAAACCTCGTCCGGTTCCGTGAGCCTAGGTAAGGGTCGTCCTAGAGCCGATAAATTACCTACGCTACGGAGTAACGACACTTCGTACATCTTGCTGCTTAAAGTCGTCATTGCCGGTTATCGGAAGCTTTGTCTGAAATCGCTGTAAACGGTTTTCCATCCTCCATAAATGTTGACGCAATCCACGACGGAGCGAAACGACATTCCCCGAGCTTCCCAACACCGTGTCTAAACCTCGGCGGGTCACATTTTATAACCGTAACCATCGCCACTTGTGCCTGCTCTGCACTAGGAAGCAAGATGGCGGCGCTCACAAAATAATCGTGAAATGAAGTGTCCATACTCTAAAAGCAGCTCGTCTAGTGGCTCGAAATCGTCTTTTCTCCCGTTTGGCTGGCTCCGCATGCTGAGGCGGCGGCAGTGACTCCACCGAGTCAGATCTCGACACTTTCTGCAGGGGGATTGGACGGGGACTGCTCATTGTCGACCAACTCTGGCGACATCCATGTGGTGGTGGTGAGGACTCAGAACCTGGACGTGGACACCAACACAGGTGGGCACGGCCGCACTCTGGCCTAGTTACGCAGGGCGAGACGAATGGACGGGTAAACGGGCATAAAGAGAAAGATCCAGAGGATTTGCCCTCTAGTTTATCGGTGACACGTCGTCCCCAAATCGGAACATGTACAACTGTAAAAACGAGTAACAGGAAAATACAAACACAAATAGTCACGAATCTTTGGGGGTCCCCGGTCCGGGTGCAACTAAATTTTCCCACAGTCCTGTCCCTGAGCTGTGCCGGTTAGTTGTTTCTTTGCAGGTAGAGCTTGATGAACATTTGTCTGATGGTACTCGGCATTAAAGGCCACCAGATCGTTGTGGGGTTTGAACTGCATTCCTGGCTTGACTTGACTTGCCAACTCCATTTTGTTGGACGAGATGCCAGTTTAGTTTGGCCCTCTCTTTCAATCCAGGGGATGTCGGCGTGCTGCTGTCTTCCCCTCACCAAGTGTCTGTGGATGCAGACAGTGTTTCCTCCAGCTTGGATGCCAGCATGACTAGGGGTAAGACCCCTGCCAATGCAAATCTTTGTACAAATCACATTAAAGGAAAAGCGGCGCATTTCATATTTTCCCGGGTGTAGCCCAAAACAACCCATTCCCGTTATAACCCGTCCCGCTTCTACCCATTCCCGAAATGCCCTTCCCTTTTGAACCCGTCTCAACCCATTCCCGATACGCCCTTCTTATGCGGAGGGCAAGTTCGTCTGCTTCTTGCGCAGGGGGTAGCGGTGACGTCAGAACGCCGAGCCCTGATTGGCTGGTCGCGACCCCCTATCTGAGCATCGTCTGCTCCTTTGCAACGTCGTCTGCTCGCAACGTCAGTCTGCGTCTGTCTTACCTTTCCTGTGACTTTCGGAAGTGCAGGTCTTTACGAGCGAGCTCGACTTCGCCTTTCAGAGAGGGCAGATGAAATAACTCGAGCGGTACGTTGTTTTTGTCTAACAACTAGCAGACGCGCATCACGGAGAGAAGTCATAGAACTCATTGGCGAGGTGTCCGGAGGCTCGAAGGTTTGTTTGCTAAGAACCAAGAGTGAGGGTGGCTAGTGTCCGCAAGTTCCCTCCCGAATACTTTTTCCCTCCTTTCGTGTGCGGCGAGACTCCTCACTCTTTAACGGCGTCGGCGGGTTGGCGCGGTTGGCGCAGTTAGTGTGATCTGTTTTACATCTCCTAGTCAAAGCGATAGCTGCTTTACCTTTCCTGCGCCTGTCGGAGATTCACCGCTTTTTCACCGGCGAGAACGCGCCCTTCGAAAAAGGCAAAAGGAAATACCTTGAAGGATACGTCCTTTCTTTTGAGGTGAAGGATTTCACTCTAGTTGCGAATGTCCAGGCGTCGTTTAAGAATTGCAGCTACGTGATAAAGATGACGCTCTCCGATAAAGGTGACAGTTTAAAGAGTCACTGTGAGTGCCCTCGCGGGGCCGCAAAGTGCAGCCACATGGTGGCAACCGCACTTTACACGGCTCTAAATGGACTGTCCAAGACGGATTTTCTACAGCAGTGGCTGCAACGCCCCAAGAGCAGCATGCCGTGGCAGGTCGCTCGCTCAGGTAAGAAGTAAACACCATGTTCATCGCTATGTTAAAACGTTTAATTGCACGAGTTTCGTGAATGGTACCTCGCATTTAACGAGTTGTTCAAAGATAATCAGCTAAAGACAGATGACAGCCGATGTAGTGACTGTAAATAAACAAATGCGGCTGTGCGATCGGTAATGTGAGCACATCATAGCCCAAAAGTGCTCGATTGCTGCTTGTTGTCACAACTTTCTCGCTCGACTAAAAGGCTGCTGTGAGTTAGCGTATTGGGGCATGTATGTGTGGCGTAAACCCAAGTGGCAAAAGTTTCAAAACCTGTGCTAATCTGTGAAAGAAAATCCGAGCAAGATCGATCGAGCTACCCGAGCGGCGCCGAACGAATCGCGGAAGTTATGTCGTAGACTCGTTGACACCAAGAAGTAATTATTGTTATAATGCAATTAAATGCAACGGTGCAAGCGAGCTGGACAAGAATGACGAAAATAATCCCGGGAGGGGAAACAAGAGGGACAAAGGACAAACACAAATCTTTTTCGAAGGCCGCGTTCTTGCCGGTGAAAAAGCGGTGAATCTCCGACAGACGCAGGAAAGGTAAAGTAGCCATCGCTTTGACTAGGAGATGTAAAACAGATCACACTAACTGCGCCAACCGCGCCAACCCGCCGACGCCGTTAAAGAGTGAGGTGTCTCGCCGCCCACGAAAGGAGGGAAAAAGTGTTTGGGAGGGAACTTGCGGACACTAGCCACCCTCACTCTCGGTTCTTAGCAAACGAACCTCGGCGCCTCGGGACACCTCGCCAGTGAGTCCTTTGACTTCTCTCCTTGATGCGCGTCTGCTAGTTGTTAGACAAAAAATGAAAGCCGTTTAGAACTCCCTGTAACGCCGAATTAGAGCGCAGCTCTTGAGGAGGAGGAGGGAAGGGTACTGAAGGGGGGGTCATGTGACCTCGGGGGGTCATGTGACCTTGACGATGACGATCCGATGAGGTGACGTCATTGATGACGTCATCAGTGATGATGACGATGCGGATGCCGATGACGTCATCAGTGACATCACTGATGACATCATCAGTGATGATGACGATGCGGATGCCGATGACGTCATCAGTGATGTCACTGATGACGTCACCAGTAATGAGGACGATGACGATGCAGATGCCGATAACGTCACCAGGTTGCATGCAACAAGTCACATGCAGCAGGTTGCATGCAACCTGTTGAGGTTGCATGCAACTCCCGAAGGAACCCGAGGTCCTCCCGAGGTCCTCCCGAAGGAACCCGAAGTCCTCCCAAGGTCCTCCCGAAGAAACCCGAGGTCCTCCCGAGGTCGTCCCGCAACCTGTTGCATGCAACTCCCGAAGGAACCCGAGGTCCTCCCGAAGGAAATGAAGTCCTCCCGAGGTCCTCCCGAAGAAACCCGAGGTCCTCCCGAAGTCGTCCCGAAGGGACCCGAGGTCCTCCCGAAGGACCTCGGGTTTCTTTGGGACGACCTCGGGTTCCTTCGGAAAAATTTACCCATAATGCACCGCGCGGTTACGCCGACGGCGACACCGACGGCGATGGCGACGCCGCTCAAGGCGGAAACGGGCGCCTAAGAGCTGCGCTCTAAAACAATGTACCGCTCGAGTTATTTCGTCTGCCCTCTCTGAAAGGCGAAGTCGAGCTCGCTCGTAAAGACCTGCACTTCCGAAAGTCGCAGGACAGGTAAGACAGACACAGACGACGTTGCAAGCAGACAACGTTGCAAAGGAGCAGACGACGCTCAGATAGGGGGTCGCGATCAGCCAATCGGGGTTCGGCGTTCTGACGTCACCGCTACCCCCTGCGCAAGAAGCAGACGAACTTGCCCTCCACATTTGAACCCGTACCCGAAACACCCTTTGCGTTTGAATGCGTCCCGTTTCAACCCATTTTTATAAGGCCCTGCACATCGCAACCTCTTCGCGAAAAGCCTCCATCGTTGTAACCCTGGTTTGCGCACCTTTCCTGCTTAAAGGGGCCCTCCAACAGTATTTGAGCGTCTACTTTTTTTTGCGGTTTCTCCATGCTAGTGGTTCCTGAAACCCAGTGGACAACGAAAGAGTTCAAAAATATTAGCGCATCATATTTTAATTTGACAACTCGGAAACACCTCCTCCGACGGTGGCGCCGCGTGGTGCCGAATGCGCGCGCATAACGGCGCTCCCTTTCACTATACGTCACATTCACTGGGTTTCGTGATTGGCGAGAGCCGTCCCAGAAATTTTGAAGCGGAATAAAGTATATCACACGTTAACCGTCATTATTTCTCTAAAAAGTCGTTTTTATAGAGCTAATAAAGTTGCAAATTAAAGTTCAAAAAGGGCGAAAACAACGCCTCGTCGCTCATGCGCGCCTCCCAGCGGCGGAGTACCTCCTACTCGCTGAGGTGGCTCCGGTGGCAGAGTTGCGGGAGACGAGCCTTCCGCGGCTATCGAAGCGGACTGAGGCAGAGACGCGTCGCGGCGCTTGCGTGGTGTGTCCTCGTACGGCGCGACGCCCAGCTCCGCACTGCTTTTTAAGAATTCGGCGCTCAAAATCCGATAAGCCCGGTAAATTCATCGATGATGGCAACCCGATTCCAAAGCTACGATGGTTGCAGCGAGGCCTAATGGCCGACCGGGCCGACGGGCTATCAACCAAACTCGCGTCCAATTGGCCAACCGCTTTGCTCCAATCGCTAAACTGTTTCATTTTACGTCATGAAGCGCAATGTTTTGCTTATTTAAAGTTGTTTTCTGCAATATTTAATTTGCTAATAACTCACAAAATATTGCGAATTTCTGTAATATTTTTTTCCCTCGGTGTTCCTGCTTTCATGGAGCTCCGTTTCAGCGCGAACTTCAAACCAGTCAAAAAATTGTTGGTGGGCCCCTTTAAAAATATGTTCTGGAATAGTTTTGCATGTCAATGTATTCTTAAAATGTACAACCCTTTCAGACAAGTTTGAACGTAATAGCTACTTCAACCACTTAAAACTTTTTTTCAAGGTGGTTCCCAAAACGTGCAAGTGCAAAACGGACTATGTACACTGCACGACGCTGTTACCACAAACACGACATTGTTCCCGTAACAACCCAGGCAGCACGCTGACACTGGGCCAGCTTCAGGGGAATATTGCTCACAATATTGGCCCAGTTCCATGTTTAGCACCACAGCCCAGCATTGGGCCAATATCGGTTAACAATCATTCTAAAAATGGGCCAGAATCAGCGATATCATTAGAGTTCTGGGCAGAGATGGGCGAATATCGGTTAACATGGCCGCAGCCACTGCCTTGTCAGCGGACTTGGGCCAAGCCAACGTTACTAGCACCGATCAGTTGGGTAACTGCCATAGTGCCTGCTCTGAAAAAGTGGCACCGCTCCGTACCCGAGAACCGAGCTAATAGCGATCGCAACGTCGCCATTTCTCCCACACCGGCCACTCGAGGAACTGCACATGACTTTTATTTTGGCTTTAATCGGCCATTTTGGCTCCGAAACAGACGATGGAAGGGGCTTCAAGGGTGCCACTCCCGACTCCCAAGCGGACGCGCTGCGAATTACTGCCGAAGTTAGGATGCGTCTAGGGCTGTGTTCCAAATTTTACCCAAACGAATCCGAGTTACTCCGGCAGGTCGTGTCACGTGACAACACAGATTGAAAAACGCTGGACACGGGTAGTTTTTAGAACGTCAAGGTACAAAACCTTTACCCTGGAGTAGGATCGAGTAAATTTTGGAACACGCCCTGGGTCGGGACGCGCTACCTGAAATCACCGCTGAGGCATGGTTGTATAAAAACAATATTAATTGTACTGCAAAACCTTGCAAACTAAAGATTTTAGAAAACATCACGCGCCCCCCCGTTTTGTACTAATCTCCAATAAAAGTTGCTACAAAAAGTTTTTTTTCCATTTGTTTGTACGGAAAAACCCAGTTCCAGCCGCTGATTGCCCGGCGCGCCCTCGGCGCGGCCCGTGGCAACAGTGGCGGCCGCCGCGATAGGTCCGGCACGATTGACCGATTCAGTATCGTAAAACGGCGCTGGATACTGTATATCAGCGAGGCGTTGACCGACCCAAGTGATGTTCCGCCGACATCGGCCACATCACAGTAATACTGGCCCGATTTTCACGATCCAGCGCCAATATCGGCAGTATCAGAATGATACTGGCCCGATTTCTCCTATCCGACGTCAATATTGGCGCAATACTGTGTGCTGCCTGGGAAATGGTATTAGTAGGCACAAAATTTTGCCGCTTAGGTTAGTGGCCCAGGTTAGCACTTTCAAAGACACTAATAGTTTTGATGGCAGCCTTCTGATTCCATGAGATAAACATAAAAAAATTATGATCGCTTGTTCGCGCTAATAGTGTCGCGTTCTGTACAATAAGGGAGGCTTAGAATAACATACGCAAGCACTTTGGGTAAGCTAAAATTAACGTCGCACTAGGTTTTACATCGCGAGGCTATTTTTAGGGTACCTAAAGCACTTGCGTACGTTTTTCCTAAAACTCCCTAATAGTGAACTAGATATTTTTGAGAGCGATAGATCAGACATGTTGACAAGCATATGATTGCGACTCTATTGTTTAAATATCAAACACTGAACCCTCGCTCACACAGGAAAAAATCATAGTCCAAAAAATGCCTTCGCCTTGTTGAGGAAGTTCAACGGGGAAATCGTGCCATCAGAAACTCGACACTCCAATTCTGATAGTTTGCGGTTCTTGCTGACTCACTTGTGCCCCCTGGCCCGCACGGCACCACCATTTGCAAGCTGCTGCAAAGATACAATTGTCAAGGCCTCATCCCGTTTGATCAGATCGATGAAGCTCTAAATGTTCGAGTGAGCCCTCCCTGACACCGCGTTTATATTTTACGGTGCCAGGACTCTATGTCATTGTTGGTCCGTGGTCCTCGGTTTTCATGGTGGTTCCACTGTTGAATGGAAAAATGGCCATTCGGCCGGGTGCCATCAAAATAGTCTAGCACGAACGAAGTCATCCTGTGCCGGTGTGACAGCGAGAACTGCTATGCTCGTTTGCAGCACTGTAGGCACCACAAACACCAGAAAAGCGTGCAGGAAGTAACTGATGGTAATCAAATCTCCAAGGTTGTTTCGTGAGCGGGAGCAATGAGGTCACCAAGGAGGACAGACATTGGATGCTTGGATCGACCCAACTGATAAAGAACAATAGTCGAAGCGGGAAGGTCGTTTCGGGATAGGACGAAATGGGAAAAGATGAAACGTAAAGGTTGTTTTGAACCGGGTCAAAACGGGAAGGTACAAACGGTAAGGTTGATACAGGAACAGGTCGAAACGGGAACCACCCTTTTTCTCAGGCTAGGTGTCGTACAACTCACGCAAAATTAATTCGGGCAACATATATTTGATGTTGCTAACATGCTCTTGTCTTTTCATTTTTTGTGTCGTTGTTCAGAAAGAAAACTGTGGGTAATTAAACTTGAGGAAGAAAACGAGAAGGGACGGACACTTCCTCAAGTTTAATTATCCCTACCAACCCGCCCGTTCTGTCCTAAGACTGTGGGCTCGCAGTCTGTCTATTTGCAAATGTTTTCTCGTTTCCAGTGTTGGGCGGATTTTTCCGATTTTGGTGGTATTCCCCAACAGTCTGGCAATGCTGCCCTTCACCCCTTCCACAACTAAACGCATACAAACCACTGATCTTTGTGACGATTGGTTGGATCGCTGATTGCCCTCCGTAAATGCAGCCACCGGTCTGGTTCACACATTTACGAGACTGCGTTGCGTCGTTCAACATAGCGCCTCCCCATTGGCTCGTCGTGTCGCCATAGCAACAGCTTGATGCAAGCAGTCTTAGCGAGACGAAAGTAATTGCAGTCACACTCGAACGCAACTGTGCGAATGAGCCTTTACGTCACCTGCTCTAGCACTGTCAAGCCTAGACAGTTACCATGGTTACCATCTGCCTTGACAATGCCATGGTTATGCCATCTGCCTTGACAATACCATGGTTACCACAGCCTTGACAATGCTTCAACGAGCGACGTAAGATGGCCGACTGGTGACTGCAATCGCGCAATGGGCTCGAATCGGGGATACTCGATTTAGCAAATTGTCATAGAGATCAGTGATACAAACTCTCGCCGCCGCAGGTTCAATGTTGTCAGATTGGTAAGGAATTTCACCAAAATTGACAGAATGTTTTGCCAGCCTGGCAACATTCAGCAAGACACACTAGGCCTCTAGACGCTGTTCGATGCATATTGGCACATATCAACGTTAATTTATTTACCATTTGTTTTTCCTCCCCTCAGCCGAGCCGTCGGGAGACGTCGGCCGCATTGCCATTCGCAGCCGCGTCGGCACCGTGAGCCTACGCAAACAAGACTGGGTGTCGTCCCTCAATTTGGGCGCCCGGGGTTCGAGCTGACAACGCATGCCGGACAAGCACCAGCCATAGAATGTCCTAGAGCACCTCCCGATGAATCCTTCCACGTTAGAATCGAAGAAAAATAAAACGCCAAACAAGGTAATTCATGAACGCAGCTTCCTCATCGAGCCAACTTCCATCCCAGAAGTCACTACTCCAACTAAAGTCTCCGGGACAGCCCCATAAAGCCGGCAACCGCAGTGACGATCTTTGATGGTGCTGGGTGCTCGTAGCCACAAACCTTAATACCGGACAGGAACAGCAGGCTTCAAGCTGGTTCACAGACTTGCGACTTGCGACGACCGTGTGCCTGAAAACATCTTACAATCTATGACGACGAGAGAACACACTTCTGTCATGGGGCCGTGGGACTTTTGGCATTTCTGTACATCTCTTATTTTTTCACGTCATTTCGTTTTTTGGTATGAAAATCTTGTTTGACAATGTTATAAATGCCCGTTTGGTCCGTATAATCTTTGCTCTAGTGAAATACAGTTCCAGGGTCACCCCATAGATGGCGCCAGCACGTCCTCTCGTCGCAAGAGGTTGTGAGAACTACCGTAAAATACCAGGGAATTGCTTACCCCACTCTCAGTACAAGCTGGGTTAATCTAGACACGGATGCTTGTCCGGTCAAGTCGGTAAAAACCAAGATGGTGGTCAACATAGAGCTTCGAAGGCAAGGGACACTAGTACCTATTCATTGTCACCAAACCCAGAAAACGATTCTTCCAACCCGGTGCCAAATTTGCGGTCGACGCTCTCGTCACGAGTAGTTTTCCTCTTTCTGTCGCGAGAAAGTAGATATCCGGTAGTCACCGCCACGATGGGAGTGAATACTTTTTGGCCGATGCGGCACTTTGGAGAAGATGGACGCCCAACGTGTAATTTGCATGATTCCCGAGTTTTGGAAATGTAAGTAGCGGGCGCTCGTACAAAGAGTGTGCTTCTGCGGTATTTTACGGTGCAACGGCTGTCCAGGAGAGACTGTTGAATGGGTGTCCGGAAGTAGAACGCAACGATACTAGTAAAGGCCACCATGTAATACGCTTCCCGTATTTGGTTAAATATAGGCCGACATTTTTGTTTTCTCAGCACAGTGCTTTCAAATTGGCGGTCAACCTACAATTGCGAGCAAATTTCCGTGCCAATGCGGATACTGCCCAGTGTTGGTCGCCGCTCCTAACACGCCCGTGCGAAGTGGGGAAGCTCGACACAAGCGTCGCAGTCTCTTTTGGCAGCGACTTGTTGTAGCAGCCGTCATCCCACCATTTTGCAAAGGTGGGATGACTGCTTATTCTTTCGTGGCTTTCTAGCTCGTTTCTCTCGACATATTAAAGTCATGGGAAAGACGGTAATGGCGGCTCTAACCTGGTGCATGCTTACACTGCAGAAAGTCTATGCTGCAGACGCCGGGGGCTCGGTGTTGGATGCCAACGATGTTGCCACCAGCGAGGGTACACTGTGCAACACAAACATTAATTAGCCAATAGGGGCTTCCCTCATCATTCTTCAACACCTTTCAGGGATGCAAGAGGCTCACTTTTACAGTGGAGCTGTTAAGGGCTAGTTTCTCCAGGATCGTGTCCCCCGCAAAGAAATGTTGACACAAAACTCTGGACAGCTACCGCCATCTATGAGCGACGGCGGCAACCAGACATCCGGCTTGCCGGCCTTGCTCATAGATGGCGACAACCTTTCCAGCCTCTCCACTCTGGTTTTCACCAGAGTGGAAAGGCTGAATTTCTCTAGGCGTCGTCCTAGAAGTCGTCCTTGAGGTCGTCCTTGAGGTCGTCCTTGATGTCGTCCGAGAGGTAGTCCTCAAGGTCGCCCTAGAAGTCATTCTTGAGGTCGTCCTAGACGTCGTCCTCGAGGTCGTTCCAGAGGTCGTCCAAGATGTTGTCTTCCAGATTGTCCTAGACGTCGTCCCTAAGGTCGTCCTAGGCGTCGTCCTCGAGGTCGTCCTAGACGTCGTCCTTAGGCGTTATCCTTGAGGTCGTTCAAGAAGTCGTCTCTCAGGTCGTCTGACCATAGTACAGCTTCGCTGGTCTTCCTTCCTCACCAGAGTGCAAAGTCTGAAAGTTTTTTTTCTACCGAATTACCAGTGCCGCCTCTACGCTACTGCACGCCTATTTGTGTGGAGGGGTATACCATAGACATATGCCAGGTGCTGAAATAAGAAGCACTGACTAGGTTTCACGAGCTGCCGCTCCATTCAAACGTTAAGCAATATTCATTGATCCGTCCATGTTCTGCCACAACTTGAAAGGTTGAAGTGCACTCCATAAAAGGGAAGGGCACAATCCACACTGCGCACTGGGCAGAAGCTGCCAACCCCCAAGCAAACGGGACATGGTATTTCCATAGTGAGAGGTCCACCTGCTTTGAAGATTTGGCACGACCATCTCCGACTTTGATACCTGCAATGCTACGCCGTAGCAGTAAGGAATTTCGAAGTGCGGGCCATTGAATAAATAATGTCGCGCAACTTTATTGCACGTCACAAATCCCAAAACCGGGCTCTACGCTGCGTTACTTTCATGCAGCAGAACGAGGTAGAAGTACCTGATAGATTGCAAAACTTGACACTTCGCCTTCCACCGGGTTGCAAAGACTGTTTTGGTACGAAACTCGGACATGCCGATAAAGGAGGGCCCTCCACCTCTAGTTACACCCCGGGGAATTATACATTTCATTAGCCTTCCGCCATAAAACCAAAAATATAAACCATGTGATTGCTCGCAAAAAGAAACGGACCAGCGCGCAATAAAAATACAGCACCGCGACCCTGTCGCTTCGGCAAGCTTCGAAAGCACACGCCGTTTAAGGAATGCCCAATCACGCTGCTGCATCACCTTTAGGGCATCGCAGAAAACAATATTTTACCATTTTAACTAGCTCAATCCACTATACTTCAGTTGACTCCATTTCTCAAAAAAAGAAAGAAAGACAACATTATTATGGTTCAAAAGACGACACCATATATAAACTTGATCGCATGACTGAATCGTCTCGAACGCTACACGAGCAAGGACCAATCGGACTGCTACGAAACACCAGCTTCCAAAGTTCTGGGGGCTAAGCGCACCCGGCGATTGAGGCTCCTCGTGGTTGAAAGCAACGCCTAGGAGCAGCCATAATGCCGAATGTTCGGCATCGCCTAAAAAAAATAAGCGTGACGCAGATAGGGCAGGACCGATGCGTTTGGCCGGGAGTTGTACTTCTTACTGATTGGTACTCTGTAGAGTGCTGATGCAGCACAATCTGTGTCCCACATTGGCCTTGGTTAGATTGGAAGTCGGCACTATGGCCCCGTTATATGGAGGCGTTGGGAAAACCTGTGATTTTCTCCTGCGCTTCTACAGGCCTGTTCACACATAGAGCGCGGTGCTATTAGCGCTAAAAATGGCACTGACCTTCCTGATGCAGCACAGACTTTGCACCACAATAGTGATACAGCGCTTCATTGGATGCTTCGGACTTCGCAAAGATAAATCCACGAACTTTTAAGTGTTATTATTTCTTTTGGTTCGCTTCCTCTATAATCCGTTTCAACATAAATTGGCAAGCGGCAAATGCTGTGGCTCTCGTCGGCCAACCGATGCGAGGGAGTGTTATGCCTGACAGCCCTCCGCAGGAGTGCACTCCGACTCGTCGCGTGCCTCGCTCCGGAGCTCCAATTGGCTGCCCAGGGCCGTAGCTTTTGTTGTTTACCAAGCTACGACGAAACGGAGTACGAGGCGAAATACGTAATATGCACAAGACACTGATGGAATGAAATCGGCAGGGCGTTCCCTTAAAGTTCCTGGCCTCCAGGATGCACTTTATGCTTTCCACGGTGCTTTGGCTAGTTGCTCGTGTGCTCAAGGTGTGCGAGAGTGTTCTGAAAGGTAGAAGGAAAAAAAGGCTCGTGCTTGGGGGGGGCACAACTGAAGGTCCTTCCTTCCGTTCTCAGCGACTATAAAAGCACCCGCAATATCCTGGTAAGCGGCGGCAAGCCGTCGGCGATTATCACTCCACCAGACTAAACTTTAAATTCAAACCGAACAAATCTAAAAAAAAGACTTTTGGACGACAGCATTTTTTAAACGGACCTGCAGATCACAACCGCCAGGTTGGCGAGGTGGAAAATCCACGTAACGATGAAGCCGTCTTTTTCTCTCGGCGCTAGCCAATTTGTCGTAAATTTTCCTTTTTTTCTTTTGCACCGAAGAGAATGAGCGCCAGACCCGACTCGTCGGCACTTCTGGCAAAGCCGAAGAAATGAAATTACCACAAGTCAGATGTGGGGGTTCTATTTGCCAAACCAACGAGGGACATCTGCCTCGCCCCAGCGAAGGACTGGGGATTGATTTCGACCGCCCTAGGATTGACGTGCAACCGAACTCTGGCTTACATGACGCCCTCTTTGCAGCGAGCCTCCGTCAGATTGTGAAAAACCTGAAAAACCGTAGGCCGGCGCTTTGCTTCCAAGTCACAGATTTAAGATATTACCCGACAGAAAAAGGCCCAAATATGGCCCAACGCAAACGGTCCCACCATCCCTTTACGCTGCCTCTTTTGATTGGTCTATATCCACCAGCTTTTCTTTTTCGAACACAATGGAAACAAGTGCCCTGCCCCAAACGCAACCTCTGTTCCACGCTTTGGGAGGGACTGCAGGAGCAACCTTTGGGTTTTCGACATCCTTTCTGAGGACACGGGCTCGTGCAGTGAAAGCATCGCTCACCCCAGGCTTCAGAGCCTACCTGGCTTAATCGAGATGCTTCTTCTTGTCAGCCACTTCTCAAAGCGCACCGGTGCGAAGCGGTGAAGCCCACCCCATCGTGTGCCCCTTCTGCATTTTTGCTTTTGGACCCAACAAGTGCCCATCCCCCAGATTTTCGAGATTATCCCCCCAATTTTCAGTGTCCGCTTGCTCGGTATATTAGAAGAGCTACAGCTTCGCTCTTACTTAAAACGTAACAATGTATACGGGGTGTTTCCGAGCGCTATTCGGGTGCAAACATTATTTTTATAGATAAACCAACGAATAAAGTGCATAGTAACTTTTCAAGACTGTTCTTTGGTGGTGCATTTATTGTACTCCAATTTCATGAGTGTAGGTCTTCAGAAAAAGAAATTTAAGCCTAAAACTCCCGTTTGTTTTCCTATGTACAGAGAGGGAAATGATCAAAACCGTTTGGTTCACGCTGCTACGTACCCCACACACTCAAACCTGCTGAATCTGCTTTCAAATTTCAAGAAAGCTTTCACATTTTTTTTTTATTTTCCGCCATTTGCAAGTTACAGCATTAAACAGACGTTTTTTTATCGTTTTCCTCCCTGTACATAGAAAACTTTCAGCCTTTCCACTTTGGTGAAGAAGGACGAGCAGCGGAGCTGTACTATGTGCCGCCATCTATGAACAATGGCGGCAACAAGACAACCGACAAGCCGGTTGTCTGGTTGCCGCCGTCGTTCATAGATGGTGGTAGCTGTCGAGAGGGTTGTTGAGATTTCTTTGTCCATGGACACGAAACTGGAGAAACAAGCCCTTAACAGCTCCGCTGTAAAAAGACAAAACAAACAAAAAACGGGAGTTTTTAGGTTGAAATTGTTTTCTGAGAACCTACACTCGAGAAATATAAGTGGGATAACTGCACCGCCTAAAAACACCTTCGTAAAAGGTTTAATTGGAATCGATCTGTTAATTTATTTCTAAGGTTTGTTTCTTTTTTTTAATGACCGAATGGCGCTCGGAAATGCCCTCACGTTTTCGTGGAAGTCTTCGCGCAAGAACCACCCGGTTTCTAACTAGTCGACCGCAACGTTGCGGGCACGCTTCCTCTCGCACCGCCACGCTTCCGATGGCAAGTGCTGAGCGCTCAGATGGACGCAAGCTGGACCGAGTGCGTCCTGAGGTGGACGGTGACATGGTCCTTGCGCTTGAAGGTGGCCTCGCAGAGCGGGCACCCGAAGGGCCGCTCCCCGGTGTGGGTGCGAAGGTGCCTGGTGAGGTGGCCACCGTCCACAAAGGCCTTGCTACAGAAGTGGCACCGGAAGGGGCGCTCGCCCGTGTGCATGCGCATGTGGCGCATCAGTGTGGCCTTGGTGGTGAAGGCCGTGCGGCACAGGGAGCACCGGAAGGTGCGTCTGCCGGCCGCGTGGCACCGCTGGTGCAGGCGCAGCTTGCCCTCCACGTTGGTCGTGAAGTCGCACTGGCCACACGCCAGCGGCCCGGGACGCTTTCGGGGGATGTCCGCCGGCCTCCAGCCTGCGTGCAACCAGACTGGGGCGTCACGCGACAAAACCAAGCAACTTGCGCTCGTGTGGGCCAATCTATGGGCATCGTGCGACTTCCCACTCTTTCGAAAAGTCACTTTTATTAGAAAATAATTTTCTCTTTTAAAAAAACAAGAGTTCTCTCTGTTTTTTCTTTTAAAAGAGGAATAAAGAGTGGAAGAGTGAAATTATTTTCTAAAAGAGTGAAGACTGAGCGAAAAGCAGGGAGAACTCTCGTTTTTTTATATGTTGAGAATTCCCAGTTTTCTTAATAGGGGAAGAATTTTCTCTTGAAAATATGAGAATTCTCTTTTCTTATAAATATAGGGAGAATCTCTTTTCTTAAAAATATGGGGTGAATTTTTTATAAATATAAAGAAAATATCCTTTTAGAAGTATAAAAATTTTCTTTTCTAAATAGTGGCGCAAATTCCTTTTTAAAAACTATGAGAGAGAATGAATGAAGGTAGTGGATGAGAATTTTCTGATATTTAAAATTATGAGAATTTACTCTTAAAAACAGGGAGAATGCTTCAACAATATCAGACGACACACAAAAGCTGTGTCATCTGTTTCGTCCTTTTGTGTTTCTTTCGTTTGAAGTCAATGAATATCGGGAAGTTTCTACCCTCCATCCATTTAGGAATGCAATGTTAGAAATAGAACTTGCAACTTGGGGACAGGGACGGGGGAGGAAATCTTGGTGCTTGGAGAACCAAACTCTGGGGAACCCAGTTTGAGGACTTAGGCTCCAGCACATTAATGCAGTTGAGAGCATTCTAACTGCTTTCAAAAAGAAGGGATGCACGACAAATGTTCTCTTACTTTCTTTTTTAATCTTGACTGGAAATAATCGTATCTCGACTTTAATGCATTAATAATGGCATATCTTAGTTGCATAATCAAGGAATTAGATCGAAGGCCCTTGCCATAATGGGAGTGCTCTTTCCTCGTGGCAGATGAATTTAAATGTGACTTAAACAGTGCCTGCTACACAGCTTTCTTTGGTACGATCATCATCTCGAAGCAGAGTTAGTTATGCGTGCATACAGTAGTGAAACTTGTAGCAAGCTAAGAATGTGGTTAATTAAGAAGGAAGCAGTCCAGAAAGAGCTGCTGAAAGAAGGTAACAAACACAAAATCAAGGATTCACTTGCAAGTTAAAGCATCTAAGCAGCAACCGACGGTTCGTGAAATTCAAAAGTTCTAGATGCCTAGCTCACAAAGCCCACATTTTCTGGCTAGCCCATCAGCAGATGCATTCTGACAAACAGTACAACACTATTAAAGAGCGGGTCTCAGAAAGAAAAAATGGGACGTCACTGGAGCTTCACGGCAGTAGTAGTATGATGTTCAACTGAAAGAAAAAAAAGAAAGGTGTGTTTGACGAGCGAAAAGTGAAGCCACTTGAAGTCGCAGAAGACAGGAACAGGGAATTCCAAGCCGACATTCACTTGTACCCCCAAAAAAAGCTTACAGGGTTTCTTTCACCGCAAAAAAAAAAACAAACAAAAAAACCTACCGTATGCATTGCTGAACACACATTCTCTAACCAAATGTAGCGCCAGCAGTTTTAACCAGATGCCAAAGTTTCAGAAGTAACCGTTATCTTTTTCAAAAGTTAAGAGGGATTTTCTGAAATTTTCAATGTGAAAATGGCGGCCGACGTACCTCTTGAATACATGGAGCTGAATGGTGCCAGTTACCAAAAACGGGCACCATTTTCCCATTAAAATTTTTAGAAAATCACTTGGAACTATCAACTGAGGCAACGGTTAGTCATCTTGTTTGCACTGATAGCGCTACTTTTAGGTGGAAAACTAGCGTTGGGCAATGCGTAGGTAATTCTTGCGGAGCAAAACACCCAAAATTTTTTAAAAGGAGACACACCAGGTAAAAAAAAAAAAAAAAAAATAATTACAAAATTACGTATTGAAGCAGACACTGGATTTCAAGAAGAAAATAGATGGTGTTATGGAGAATTAAAAAAAGAGGTGTCTCTACAAGGAACTATATCAGCTGTTGCCTGCAACACTTGTTATGTCTTCTGAAGAAACAAATAAAAAGCAAGCCCCCCCCCCCCCCCCCCCCCCATGCATAAATATCAATATTTTTCACTTTCACAACCCCAGCCCCAGCTGCAAATAATGTTTTATATTATTAGCAGTCATTCAGCCCTGCGTGATTAATAAAAGAAAATCCCAGAGCAAAAAGGCATGCGCTTAGACAGCGCTGGCTTAGAAAACCCCTAACATTTCCTTCTCTTTTTTTTTCTTTTTTTCAATGATATTTTTACACTTTTATACACAATTTATAAACATTGACCGCAGCTGTCATTCCGCATCGCCGCATCACTACGGCCATCCTTCGCTCGTGGGTGGCACTGTCACGCACCGCCGAAGAAACAACGTCGTCGCTAGTGTTCTGGAGGTGTCGGAGGCGAATTTCCAAGTGCGAGCTTGACATCGGACGTCAGGGAAACTGGAGGCACAGGCCATTCGACTTCATCTTGATTCACTCGGGCCGCTACTGCCGCTACCGTCTCGACGGCAACGATATGGGAACTTCTTAGCCGAAAACAATACGATCAGACGAAGGTTTAAAACTATCGAACTGAGTCATTAACGAATGCGACACACGTCTGAACTGAAACAGGGGATCAACGCGATCAGAAACGAAATTAAAACCTTAAAAAAACATGCAAAAACCAAAACAAAAATAGCAGTGTTGCCGACAGACGTTCAGTGGGTGTTCATAAGCCGATGAAAGTAGGAAATAAACACAAAAATTAGAGAAAAACTTAAACAAACTCACAACAAATGTGTAAATATTGATTTGCGCGTTTAAGTCGTTATGTAATTAGTTGTGCATTTTGATAAAAGTATAAGCCAAAACATTCTCAACAAAATGTACAGACCAAACTAAGAAGTTTAATGATACGCTACACAATTTATAAAATATTAAAGTTTTATGTTTGCTAAAATAGGTTGTCATACAATCAAAAAATTACGTTGCTAATAATGTATAGAAAAGTTATCTTACTAGCGCCGCAGTGCAAGTCTTTCGTCATTTTTATTGCGTAACGGCCAGCTCTTGAGAAGAAATAGGAACCGTCAATTTTGGCTTTAAAATTGGTGCCGTTTTCCACAATGGAAAATGTGTTGACACGGATGAATTTTGAGTTTAACGACTAATATTGCGCGCATTTCCCGATTCCAAGCTCTCGAGGACAACTCGTTCCGGCTGAGAATACCTTTTTTCGCCGCTGCGACCGTAAGTGAAGTTCCCGCAGGCGACGACAGTCGCGAGCGCCGACTCCCCGTCCCTTGTTCGTTGCGCGTCGCGTCGCGCGCTCTTGCCCGCGTTTTTCTGGGCTATCCTTTTCGGCCGATCCCAGGCGATCAGCAACACGCGCACACAGACCGATTTTGAACTTCTTTGCACGAAACTACCCCGTTCGCACCGCCCATGCTCCTTATTCACCGTGTGTACGGTTAAGGCTGCACCATTCTTGGCGATTTCGCCGTCGTTTGGATAACGTATGCGCTGCAAGCCTCACCAGAGCCGTAGCGCTAACGGCGCTGCCACTTCGACCGCGCCAAACGGCGCCCTGTGTTTCTCTGCAGTATCGCTACCCTGCAAATTCCGTACGAACCCGAAAGAGCGTGTGCAAGAGGCCGCGAGAGGTGTGCCCGGCTTCTGACAGTCTGTCCGCGGTCATTGTGTCGCAGGGATCCCGAAAATGGAGACGGCATCGCGGGACGACGACCACGCCGAGCCAGCGTTCACGACGGAGGTAATGCCGCGGGAAGGGAGTCGCAGAGGGACGCGTCGGTGTCGACGCAGCGGCCTTGCCCGCGTTGGTAGGCGACGGTAGCGTGGCAGTCTGCCAGCACCCTACAAGGTTGAGCGCCGACACTGACGCGTGCCTGCGCGTGTGTCCAGTCCGAACCGTTGGTTGGTGACCCAGGCAACTAACACGGGGTTAGTCTTCCCAGAAGGACAGTCCTGCCATGTTTGATGACCCAAACCTGCCCCCTGGATGGTACCGGAAGGTGACACAACGCCAGACTGGCCGCTCGGCTGGAAAGTTTGACGTCTACATCTTCAGGTGGGCAGCTTACTTCGCTTCGATTCTGCCGTACACTATCAAGACGGCCGAAGCAGTTTGGTGGATGACCCGTCTCGCGGTTTGGTGAAATTCCTTAGTACGGTGCCTAGAACGAGTCTCCAACTGGTGAGTTTAGTGTCCTATCCCGCCCATAAATCAAAAGGGGCCCCAAGTGGCAACTAAATGACCTCATAATACCCGAAGTGTCATGCTGTCGGATGTTACTATCCTGGCGGGCGGTTGTGGAAATGCTGGCTAAAGAGTGAGTGGATGCGAGTGTTGCTCTTGTTGCGGCGTCCCAACTCCTAGCTGCCGGAGCATTGGTGGACTGTCAAGCTAAAGAGCCGCCTGCTGCGGAATAAGTGTGGTGACATCACACTTGTGTGACGTCACCAGGTGGAAATCCAGGGACCACTTATTGGGACGAGGTAAACATACTAGTCGGAGATGCGTTTCAGGTACCATAGTAACAAACTACCTAGTTAACTTACCCAAAAACTAAATGTTTGTTTCTTGCGGGGTACCACATTCCTCTAAGATTGTCCTCAAAGGTGCTGCTGTTGAGATTGCATCACGATAAAAAAACCAAACTTCGCAATTTTTTTGGTGTCATATGCACCTACATATGTGGTCTGTGTCTCAGGAAGTGTCAGTGAAGCCATTAATATAATGGAACGTTTATTGATGGTGTTTCCTAACGTGCTTCAATGTATTATCGTTCCTCACATTTATGAACGGACCGTTATTCCTAAAGCTTTTCTTAGCCGCCTCGATAGTTGCTACTGGTTCCCAGATGGCAGGTTCAAATCCCAGCCAAGGTGCCCGCAGTCTGACGGAGGCTTATTGCGGAGAAAGCGCCGCGTAACCGAGATTTCGGCTGCACGTCAAAAGAATCTCCAGACGGTCAAAATAAATCCTCGGTCCTCAACTGGCGCATGTCGATGCCCTCGACGAAATGACGAAGGTCATCTTGGCCTGACAGTGGCCCATGTAATGGCTGAAAACTAGTCGGTGAGAAATGTTTCGTAAGAGCCATCTGATTCAGAGGGAACATTCGAGGCCGGTATCCGTCGAAGCGTGTGCCTTACGCAAGGTTTCAAACTGTCTCTTGCAGCCCCGAGGGAAAGAAGTTCCGGTCGCGCAACGAGCTGCAGGCCCACTTGGAGAAGGTCGGCAGCCCACTATCCCCGTCAGTCTTTGACTTCACCGTCAAGGGACTAACCAAGGGGCAAATATCTGCCCCGGTCACCCCAAAGGCTACCCCCAAAACCACCCCGGCTACCAAAAAACAGGCTACGGCTAAAAAGGATGTCACTGCCAAGAGGGACACCACAGCCAAAAAGGACACGACTGCCAAAAAGGACACGACTGCCAAAAAGGACACGACTGCCAAAAAGGATGCAGCAGCCAGAAAGGAGGTCACGGCTAAGGACGTCAAGCGGCCGTCTACCGTCAAGAAGGCTGCGGCGGCGGTCCCCAAGACACCGTCCGGTCAGCGTCATGGTCGTAAGTTGGTCGTACGTCTCAACTTCACTTCTCCGAAAAAGCGCATTCTCAAAAACTATTCGGAGAACAAAAGCGAGAGGGAAGGGGACAAGGCATCTTTGCCGCGGAGCGAGGGGGAGGAGGAGCCAGAAAAGGTGACCGTCGAAGACCCCAAGGTGGAGGTGCCTAAGAGCAAGGAGAAAGAGAATGCAGCCACCAAGAAGGAGGCGGCGGCCACCGAGAAGGAGGAGCTTCCCAGCAAAAAGGAGGCGGCGGCCAAGGCAGAAGGGGGGCGTAGCCGGAAACGCAAGTTGGTCGAGGTGGAGGACCTTCTCTTCAAAGAGTTTGACCGGTTGGAGCGGAAGCCGGCGGGCAAGGGGAAAGTGGGAGGGGCCGAAAAGAAGGCGACGCCGAAGGAGGAGGTGGAGCAAAAGGAAAAGGCGGACTCGAAGAAGGCACATCAGAAAGAGAAAGCGGAGCTGAAGAAAGCGGAGCAGAAGGAAGCCGAGCAGAAGAAGGCCGAGAAAAAGAAGAAAGTGGAGCAAAACAAGGCGGTACAAAAGGAAAGGGTGGACCAGAAGAAGGCGGAGCAAAAGCAGAAGGCGGAGCAGAGGAAAGAGAAGGCGGAGCCGAAAGGGGCAGGGCAAAAGGAGAAGGTGAGGAACAAGAAAAAGAAAGGGGAGCCTAAAAACGACGCGGAGCCACAGTCTAAAGAGGAGGTCGAACGTCCCGAACAATCGGGGATAGTCTCAAACCAACGAGCGGAAACGGCAGTCGATGCCGAACTTGTGGATGCTCCGCCCGCCTCCGAGGCAACGGACGCAAAGAAGGACAAGACCAAGATTGCCGCAGAAAAAGGCACGGCACAGAAGGTCGTAAGGGAAAAAAGTAAAAGGCAGGCAATCAGAAAGGCTAAGGAGGAAGAAAGGCTTTTGCAAGCCTTCACCGCCGAAATGGAGGAGGCCGCCGCCACCGCAAGAATGATGGAAGTTCCTGGCGAGGCGTCGCCGACTGAGCCCTCCCAGGCAGAGGAGGAGGATCCAGCATGCGGCGAGAACCAGGTGGTGGACGAAGAAGCACCCGCGGAACACCTCGTTGCAGCGAAGGAAGCCACCGCAGAAGCGGCGTTCGAGGAAGACAGGTTGCCAACGCCCCCGCCGGAGCAGCCGCGACCCCACAGCACACTCTACGAACTCTTTCCGCACATGATCGAACACAGCTACACCAAGAACCCCGAAGAAGAAGAGATTGACCTCTCGCGGAGACGACAGCAGCTTCAACAGCAGCAGCCTCAGCACGGAGGCGCCCAGACGCGGAAGCGCAGCCGCTCCGCGGCGCACGACGCCGAAGCGGGTGGCGCCACAAGCCCCGAGCCCCCCGCGCAGAGGCGCCGACGGAGAACCAGTCGCCCGAGTGAGAACTGTGACTCTGCGGAGGATGGTCTGTTAGCGGCTGCAACCAGCTGAGCGCGCCGACGGTTGGCGCGTTTTGTCCCGTTGTCATATTTTGCTGGTTTGCACGTGTAGCGCAGTCGCCGCGCATGGGCCCTCTCGTTCCCTTTTTTGGCACGCAGGGTTTTCTTTTTTTCTTGCGTTTTTAACGAAAACTGCAACTGGAATGTGACCTTATCCCGATCTCTGTTGTTCATGGCGACGGTTTTTTGCGTTTCTGCAGTGGCGGCGGCCAGTTCATTCGCTACTAACTAGGGTCGCTCACGGGAACAACAGCCTGCCGAAGTAATCGTGATGATTCCCCTCCAACTCTGCGAGTGTGGTGCACCGGTCTTGGCACGAAGCTTTCAGTATGGCGCGTTGCATTTAAAGGCTGACTTAAACGAGCTTCAGCTCCTATAAGTGGATCCATTATGATTGAAAACTGATTGTTAGAACATGTCCTATGATTTCGAGCTGTGCAAGTATTGAAAGCACACTAAAGGGACCTCTGACTTTGTCTTTTCATAGCTCCAACATAATCTACAGATGGGAATACTTTGTGAATTTTTAGATTGAGGGGTAGTTAAACCATGTGAGAGCCTTGAAGAGACGAAGTTGTAATCCGCTTTAGTAAACCTTTAGGCCCCCTCCCTTCCCTCCCAGGTAAAAAAAAATGTCCCTTCGAAGGTGTCCTGTTTGAAAACTGCAAATTTCTTAAGTTTCATTGGAAAGATCCTTGGCACATAATGCAAGCGGCCTAGGTCAGAGCTCACGCAATAGTCCGTTCACATTTTATGATTCAAAGCATAGTTTTCCACATGACCAGCAATGTCTCAGAAAAACGAGTGCGAGGTCAGTCTGTTGAAGAGGTGCTGGCAATGCTTTCTTTATTTCCAGTCAACAGTCGCGACTGGTTGCGCTCGAGTTCTTTTAAAGATGCTGCAGATGTGCGATTCATCGCTCCAGCTTGATTCGTACATTGTACACTTGATTGCTTAGAACCTCTAATGTGCTGTCTGGGTATAACAATTAGCCACTTGACGCAGCGGCACCCGTTACATTTTCGAACTGGTTTTGTCCAGCTATATTTTTACAGTAGGCTGCCTCAAGTTGGATATTGAGCAAGCGCCACGTCTGGCTCATTAATCCGACATCTTTTTGTTGCTCGTACTGTTAGAGGAACAGATTTTAGAAGCTTCACGGTTTATGCGAAGGTTGCGCAGCCAATCTTGTTTAACCGGTGCTGAATGTCCGAATAAGCCGAAATCGTGCGGAGTTGGCTTTTACCCGAGTCAAGCGAGACGTGCCCTCGGAAGGTTCCAAACCTCCGGTGTGCCTCTGACCCTTTTAATAAAGTGCTCGTTTTTATAAGTTGATGCCCGAATCCAAAGGCCTTTGATGATGGGTACGCCGGAAAGTCGTGCGCATGTCTGCAAAAACTATTAAAAAAAATGGTGGAAGACGCCGCTGTACAAAGGTGTACATAGCATAACCATTGAGCATGTGCTGCGTGCATAGTCTCCATTGCCCGCCCCCTTCATCTCACTGGTTGTATAATAGCGCTCGCAGTTAGTTGCACCTTCCGAGAATTGCGCTCTTCTCGAATCAAGACTGCAATGTACAAAGCTGTCGTGCATGTTCGCTTCTTTTTTTACCCATCTCGGAAGCGTTTTGACGGCATCTGTCCGGGACGCGTGGAAGAGCGGATAGATTTTTTGTTTGGTTCCTGTTCCACTCTGCTCGAGTTTCGGGCGAGCCCGTTTGCTATCCTGTCGTCACTCTCTGCCCCTCTATCTGCCTGTCCCACATGTATACCTCACCATCATCCTTCGACAATAAAGCTCGCCATTATCACAGACTGGGTCCATTCTTTCTGTGCTCCGAAACTGCAGGCCGTACAACCTGAAGTTTGGGTTCTGCATTCTAAAAGCCCTCCTAACTGTGTGCAAACTTGCAAACGCTGTGTGCTCGTATGTACGATCGGTCGCGGAGGTGACAGTCGTTCGTGCAATTCGGCATCGACGCGAAGTGCAGTGCAAGCTTCCAGCGAGGACAAACACGGGAGGGACCCTGTCGCCTTCATTGTCGAAGGTAGGTGGCACGGATTTCTCCGTTCACATTTCAATAACGGGAGTTCTTTCCACACCTCCGTGGATATACAACTTGGAACCCGCAGAAAAACTGAAGCAATGCGTTGTTTTGCTGACGAGGTGCAAGTTTGATGGGATCTGCTCGCAGAATGCGCCAAAACCTTTGAGGCTGGCTGCATTAATCCGTGCTCTGTAACTTGACATGTCTGTTATCATGGACATGCACGCTAATGCGTTAATAAAATGCGGGGACATGGATTGTTTAGACCAAGGTTTGACAAACCCCGGCACATGGATGCATTGTTCTGACTAAAAATAAGGGTACCAAAAGAATGCCGCGCGATGCTAACTTTTGTGCCCACTACGGAAGGATCAACTGGCGTGGATGCTGCGACGGTGGCCCAGTGACTGCTTCGTTTTCAGCTGCCAAGTTCGAAATTGGGTTACCGATCCCAATAGGGAGGTCATTGACTGCTTTGCTGTGGTCCACAGCTCGTAAACATTCACCTACCTAACGAAGCCAGACTCTGCACAACATGGTGGGGCACATCCCAACTTGGTTTGTCCGTGCAAGGTTGTAGTTCTTGGCAAGTCCTTGCTCAGCAGGATTGCTGCACCACATTCTTTAGGAGTTTTGATGGGTGAAGTGTTTCTAACGCGATGTATTGCACAGCTAGTTCGTACAAATTGAACAGAAGGACGTCAAAAAACCTGTCGCACGAACAACAATCCACTATGGTCCCTTGCAAAATTTACCGAACAGTTGCCACGCGAGGTCAGCAGGGTGACGGTGCTCACATTTGTAGCATAGCATAGTCACGTAATATTGTAAGCAGTGATAGAGTGCAGGCGAGCTGGTAATTAATCAACATCTTGGAAACCCTCCGTTTTTTTATCGTTCCCCATCTCAGGGTTTCCAAGACGTAATATCATTCGTGTGACACATTCACTTGAAGTCACCTCGTGACGTGACATCAGCTGATCACTCGCCTCACTCCCATTCGCTGTTTAAGCGATCGTGTAACAATAGGGACAACCAACCCAGCACAGCTCGAAAGCACGCTTTGTCTCTCCTACCTTATCCATAAAATTAAGATGCATTTATTCTTTTTCTTTGTTTCGCAGCCAACCGTCTCGAAGAAGCGAGCCAGTCTGGGGGGGAGCCTCCGAGCACGAGAGCCCTGACGCGCCCGAGGGGGCGCCTGAAACGGGGTTCTTCGGACGGTGTTCCGGTTGTCCCCAGGAGGGGGAAAAAGAGTCCCTATTTTGGCTCAAGGGGACTGCAGCCGCCGAAGCTCTCTGGGCAGCCCTGGGTGCCTCCCAAGTCACCCTATGGGCTTGTGCAGGAGTGCCTCTACCATGACCCCTGGAAACTTCTGGTGGCCACCATCTTCCTCAACCGAACCACTGGTAGGCTTAACCCCTTGCTCCCCCCCTCCCCCCCCGGCCTGAAATAATTTTTTTTTTTCCTTTTTAAATTTGGCAAATTCTTTTTTAATGCAGAAGATGTTATTATTAATGCAAATTTGATGGAACAATACAAAATACAATTGCGTCTCAAAAAGATGTTGCACGCCTGCCAAATTGTTTAGACTTATCTCCCTCTAAATTTAGCAGATGGTGTTCACAAAAACTTACCAGCGCGACGGTCATCATGTGACAGTATCATATGCGACGCGTCGCATCATGTGTAACATCACGTCACATGTAACATCACAAAACACCATGATGTCACATTGCACCTAATGTGTCATGTCACATGTAATATCATGTGACATGATCACATGGTTGGTTGTGGTGTCACATTACACCATGTCACACGACACTGTGTCACGTTTACTCAGCTCTGCCCAAAACACACTGCACATTTTGTCTATCAACTGTATTCGTAGGATTAAAATACATTATTTGTTTTATGGTGACTATGTATGCACATGCAAGCTTACCAGCTTCTTTAGGTGGTAAGTGCAATATCTTCATTGGACCCAAGACCATGTGGTTTCTGCTTGGATTTTCTTTTGTGAATAGTACTGGGTGATTACTATGGTTGTATCCAATTAAAGGGACACTGACAGGCTACTTATGCTCACCAAAGTTTTTATTTGAGCTTGACCTATAAAAGTCCGACTACCCAGAACAAAATTTACGGCTCGAAATTCGTTTTCCTTCCGCCCGGAAGCTGTCAGTCGAGAATTGGATGGTTTCAGTCATGCTCACTCCCTTTTCTATGGTCACGTAGCATTCAAATTATGCGTACCAAATATATTCCAAGTCGTGGGTCATCTAAGGCACACATTCAATATTAAAAATAGAAAAGAATACCCATTTTTGTTGCCTCCAAAAAGCTGCAAATACGTTGATCGAAAAAAAAGATGGTGCACAGATCGCAGGAAGCACATGTATACGTCATTCTTAATATGGCAACGTACCACGGGCTAGTCGACGCAATGGCGGCACACGACGGACCAACGTTGCGATTTAGAACTGTCGTTCGTGGCCAATCAATCTTCAAGTGCAGAACATCGAGCGCAAGGGATAAAAGTAAGAAACAGACAAACGGTGCAGGCAAATTTTTCGTCGTCGTCATCTACTTCACACACCGGAGAAGCGGAGAAAAAGAATGCAGTTGGGTGTAGTCACGTGACTTCCCACCACGAGCTTCTATGCTCGTGTTTCGGCTTTGAGCAGTCGGAGTTTCTTGGCTTTATTAAATATATACCTACGTGACACTGAAGCAAAATATTTATTGGGTAGTCTCCCGACACCATATTAAATCGCCTGGCAGAAAATAATAAAAGAAAATTTTGGGGGGTGTAAGTGTCCCTTTAACAAATTGCACTTTTTCTTGTGGTGTTGTCACTGGGTGCCTGCGAATGCCATATTAATGAGTAAACTTTTGAGCACTAAGTGATTGGCCTAAGATGAAAAGAAATATGGCTCGCTAGCTGTACCTTACCGCTCCAATATGCATACCTTCGGATTTTGAGAAATGAATTCGGCAGTGTTGTGTTGAAAGAAAAATAACTAAGTATGTTACTCGTCACTTGCAAATAAAAGGAATGCGTTACTGGCCTATGCTTTTCTCAATATAATGTGTCACCGTTTCTGATGAAAAGTAATGCACATTACTTTTTATTTACGAATTAAAAAGTTTTACTGTTTTGACGGGGTTTTTCTAAAGTGGGACTGTATGCGTGGGGAAGAGAGGCAAAATTTTGAAGGTATGTGGAATGAATGAAGAATTCTTAAAACTTTGCGCCTAGAAACACAAAAAAATTGAAGTGTAATTTTTAAGTCTTTGAAGAGGATGTAACGCGTAATGTAACTATGTTACTTGTTACTCAAAATACAAGTAACATAAGTGCGTTATCTGTTATTGTTGAAAATACAACGAGCATGGTAATATGTTACTGCAAAAAGTAACGTGTCACCGGTAACGCCATTACTTGCAACGCGTTACCACCAACACCGTTTCGGCGTACTTGTAGCATTATTTTTCGGTTGAAACCGAACCCACAGGTTACCTTCCTCCCAAGGTGTGCTCACCAGTTTCATCACGGTCCCTTCACCTACATTGCACAGCTGTACTGCAGAGAAGCCGAAACGCTAATTTACAATTGTGACTCCGAACAAGTTCAAACATTTTTAATGGATGCCTTTTTTTACAAAAAGATGCTAATTTTTGTTGATGGAAGACTCATGCAAATGCTGGATTGGTCCGGCAGAATCAAAGCAGTTGGCAGCAAAGCGAGAGTTACAAACATTTTAATGGACATCTTTCAAAAGATGTTTGTGCAAGTTCCTTCTCCACGCATCATTCCCAATGTTTTACTTGCATCTTACATTGGCGGCACTTTGGTCTCTTTTTTAATTTATTCCTATTTTAATCTATCTCAGGGATTTAATTCTAATCAGTGATAGTCTTCCCATAAGATAACCTGTAATGCTTACTATGGCAAGGAAACGAGGGCAGGAGCTTGCAAGTTCTGCTACTTGCATCTGTGCTTCAGAATGTGCACCAGTATCAAGCCCTCGCTTTACTTACAATGGCGTCGGAGTGCAGGTAAAGCGGCAGTGCCGCTGATCTGGAAGTTCTTGGGCTTGTACCCAACCGCCGAATCGGTCCTCCAAGCCCCCGTCCAAGACATTGCCGAGCTGCTTCAGCCGCTGGGACTCCACAACAAGAGGGCAGCTATCATACGCCGTTTCTCAGGTACGTCACCACACCGGGAGAACTAGCACCGCTCACTGGAAGTGCCGAATCATGCAGCGGTCCCCATCGGCAACCATCCTGCTGACCTTGCAGCCGAGCACGCTCTTTTGCAGCTTACATTTTGTATTGTAGAATTTGTTTTTTCTCACCAAGAACTGGATAGGAATAACCACCAGCAAGCCCCAATGACGTCGCGTAGTAAGCCACGTGTAAACCGGTGATTGCACCACACCAAGAGGTGCGCGAGGCTCTACCGACGAAATACCTTGAAGAAATCAATCTGCACTAAGTGCATAAAGCACCCAACTGCAGAGTGTATGGAAGTGGCGGAGACGACAGGAGTCAGGATGGACAGATGCTGCGCTCCATTTCATAGTTAATGTACAACGCTGTCAAAACTGCTGGCATGAGCATGGGGTGTGGTCCTGCAATTGATCTGCACGTGCTTTTGCACTAATGAGAAGCCAGGTGGAACTAGACACTTGCACCAGTAGCTTTGATAGTATAGTATGCTAGGTAGGAAATGGAGTCTATATAACAATGTACAGGGTGACCCCCAAAAAACATTTGCAGGGTTTTTTTTCACCTCTAAAATAAACTATGCGTCACCGAGCGCTCATTCACCGCCCAAAGGTAGCGCTAGAGGTCCTAACCAGGTGCCAAAGTTTCAGCACAAACCAATATTTTATTCAAAAGTTACAAGTGATTTTCTAACAATTTCAATAGAAAAACGGTGGCCGACAGCTCTCGAATACATGGGGCTCTGTAGTGCCAGAAACCGAAAATGGGCCCCGTTTTTCATTGAAATTTTCAGAAAAATCACTTTTGAATAAAATTTTGGTTTTTGCTGAAACTTTGGCACCTGGTTCAGACCTCTCACGTTACTTTTGGGCGGAAAATGAGCGTTCGGCGATGCCTAGTTTATTTTTGCAGTGAAAAAGAACCCCATACATTTTTTTTTAGACACCCTGTATATGCCAACGTCCCAAGACTTAGTCGCTACTCTGCTCAGCACTATAGTGACTTTAGCTGAAGCATGTTTCACTTTGGCTTAGGCCCTTGCAATATGCTGCTCAGATGCTTTCCTGCAATCCCTCGCTTCTTTTAAAAGCTTCGGATTAAATGCCGGTTTAATGCGAACTTTTTATTGCAAATATTTCTCGGAAGTGAGAAAAGCTACCGTGCATCTTCAAAAAGGGACTAATAAAAGAAGTTGGAGGTGCTCTAACCAACTGTGTTTAAATAGCCCAACGTTTTGCAGCCTGCTTGGTCGCTTGTTCGCGGGCGACTTATTTGGCTGGGTGTTTGTCTTTCTCTTGTCCTTGTCGCTGCAGTTAAAATCATCATCTTTTTGCGACTCCTCGAAGCCCATGAATATAACTGCTTAGGAGGGTACCGATCGACCTGTTCAGGTTGTCGTTTTTTCCAGTTTCTTTCAGTGTCCAGTACGAAGCTGCTGTTGAAGTCGATGACGTGGTTGTTCTTTTCTGCACGTTCCGCTACAGCGTTTCCTTGTATGTCCTTTTTTACACCACATTTGTGTCTGCGTAGACGTTCGGGCAAGTTCATGGTTTCGCCCACATATGAGGCATTGCAGTCGGCGCAAGGAATACAATAAACAAGGCCTTGGCCTTCAAACAACAGTTTTATTCACGGGCTTTGAGGAGTCACAAAAAGAAGACAATTTTAACAGCAGCAACAAGGAAAAGAGAAAGGCGAACACCCAGCCAAATAAGTCACTCGTGAACAGGCGACCGGGCAGGCCGCGAAACATTGGGCTAGTTAAACACAGTCGGTTAGAGCACCTCCAGCTTCACTCACCTAACCAGGCAGATTTTTTGCCGAAATGCTTACTTTTCAAAAGTACTGATCTATTTGAGCGGGGATGTCATTTCCTCACAAAGTGCCTCAAAAACATTGTTGAGTGAGAGGTGACATTGTGCCCTTGCTTTGGCTGAGTTCTGCTAGAATGCCTCAGTGTTCTTCTGTTTAGAATGATTCCACCCTCTATAAGTTCCCAACATTGATGGCATGGGCAAAGAAATAGCCGGAAATAAAATGCCATGGTAGCATGGTGTATGCCAAGAGTTAGTGCCGGGAGACACTCTTTTATGTGCTCCAGAGCAAAAAAAAAAAGGGAAAGTGCCTCGTCTGATGTCTAAGCAAAGTGCACATGAAGGCACCCTAAGCTGCACCATGCCCAGTAGCACTACAGTGCCTGGATGAGAATGGCGGTGTTCCTTTGACACGAGGACACTGATCACCCCAAGTCACTCTAGTAACCACTTCGTCTGAGCACGGCTGCCTTACGAGGTTCCTAGATGAAGCGGGTAGAGACCTATGTTTGCGCTAGGTTCTTAAGTGACCTACGGATGCAGAGGAGTACCTGACACGGGACTGGAGGTACCCTAGCGAGTTGCACGGCATCGGCAAGTACGGCAACGACTCCTACCGAATCTTCTGCGTCAAGGAATGGGCCAAGGTGGGTTCTTGGCAAGAGCAGTCTTTGGAAAGGACTTTTGGGTTTCACTTTGTTTAAACGAGGCAGAGAACTGGGGAAGAACACTTAAGGTTGTTTTTCTTTCTTTTTAGCCGATTGTAGCAGAACCATGCGAAATAAAACTGTGTGAAATAACAAGAAAAAACAAATTGTGAATTTTATGGCTCAGCTTTGGATACGCCACATTCGGGAAAATGCAGCGCAATCCGTTTTAAACTACAAGGAGGGCCAAATGGATCTTACCCACTTGAAACAAACCTCAAATATCAGTTCCTCATGCATCGGCACTGTAACTTACCATGGAGATCAGGATCAAGTATTGCTTGTTTGTCTGTCGCATATACCGAGTCATGGTTAAAAAGGGCAGTAGCATAAATTCTGCATGTTTAAAAGGAAAATTGCAGCGACGTCCGTCTTTTTACACATTTTAAATTCTGTACTTGGTCTCACACACGCATGATGCCGTCCGATTTCCTGTCCTTCAACAGGTGACCCCAGACGACCACATGCTCAACAAATATCATGCTTGGCTCAAGGCACAAGGCTGCAGCTGACCAGAAACTCCCCAGATATCTGGGAGATCTGTTTTAACTACCTTATTTTGATTTCTGAGTTTTAGTTCCCTTTGGGACAGCAAAAAGGGGGGGGAGATTTTTAGCTTTTAATGCAAACTTTGTCTTTCAAGTCCTATTCATGCATTGCAAGCTTAGTCTTGCCAATCTTTTACATCCCTTAAACCTGTCTTTCGTGAGCCGCACTCTGAGGAGTCCCTTTACACGGACAAAATGTTTATGTTGGCAGGCAGATACTCTTGTCTGAACTCATTAGTTACTGACAGGATAAGAATGGCAGGGACAAGGTTCAGTTTTCCCACCTCCAGCACGAGGTTCCTACCAGGCGCTGGAGTGTCTAGCGAGCGTCGAGTGTGCGCATGTAGCCAAAGCACGGCGAAAGACACCGAGCACGTGCTGGGGACCGGATGTTCATAAAAGATGCCATGTTGTTCTCATTCTGTCAGTGAGTGTCTTTAATAAACAGTTAGCTTTGTTGGCAAGTTTCTTCGGAGCAGGTGCCGATTGGTGAATCCCAGCCTAGGGCGAGGTGTTACGTGTTACATGAATCACACACCATCATGCCCAAGTGTTCTTGCAATACATTTTAGACTGATTGTTCTTCAGTGGCTTTTGACTCCCAAAATTTCGGCACGAGGAACAGGTTCTATTCTGGCTTCCTCAGCTGCCTAATGAATTTAAGGACAATCCTCCTCACCGCAGAGTCTCAACAGTACTTAAGTGAAGGACTTTGTGTCCTATTTCTGGACTTCCCCCGGTGAAAGTTTGTTGGAGTTTAGCTCCCTCATAGCAGGCGCTCAGAAAACTTTGTCGAAATGGCAAATTAGGTTCCCATGGTCCCCACCACTGTACCAGTGTCTTAAGATATTTTAATTGAAGACAGTTTTCTGTGTTACTGCAGTGCAAGAAGTTTTAAAGAGAACAGGGTAACAAAAATCATAACTGCAGTAAGCAGATGCTTCAAAGTACCATTCCAGTTCTCTTTTTCTCTTCTCTGCTATCCTGTCCTTTCAAACATATGCCTTTTGGCTGCTTCTATACCGCTTTTCACATGTACCACACAACACTATCGAGGCTACCGGCTTTATCTCACGAGTTCATTTAGTGTCTCATTTGCACATGCTCTCGTGCGAACGAGACACTGAACATAGTCTCACTCCAGTAGCCGCGACTACATCGTACGCCACGTACGAAACAGGGCATAGGGTCTAACATTCCCGATTGGTCATTAATGAAGTCCGTCGTGTCGGAGCAGTGTGCTGCACTCATTCATCACCAGGGCACGCGAGCCCGTACACACAAGGAGAGCGAGCGGGCCGCCCCTTGTCACCAGAAGGAAGACGAGGCTGTGGTTTGAGACCTTTATAGTGCACACATCTCTAGAAAGTTACATGAGACTGGGCAACTCTCGAGAAACATTCTGCTCGGCCGTGAGAAGAGTTCTGGGCCCGGAAGCAAAGGCTAGCAACAAGCGCAACTCAGGAACGGCCCGGGCAACCGTGCGCCCACACGCAGTGCCGCCGCCTCTCCCCTCTCGTTAAGGCAGAGCAAGGAAACGCGCGAGCCGGCGTTCCATATCAAAACAGGGAACCGAGGCGAGGCCTATGTACAATGTGTGCCCGGGCGGCAGTGCCCACCGCAGAGGGCGCCGAACCGGCAGAGACGCCCCTTATTTGCTTGTGAAACCATCTCTCTTGTTCCCCGGGAGGGGGCACACACTTGCATGCAACCACGAAACGCGCAAAATGAGGGGCCAACACTGCGGACGGGGGGACTGCAAGGCTCCCAGGCTCCATGGCGGCCGCTTCCAGAGGAAATTTTGACGAGGAAGCAACAATCCTAAGCTGCTGACAGAAAGTGGAAGAGGTGTGCCATTTCTGATTTTGTCTTAAAGGTTTTCCACCAAAAAAACGCAAGAACAAAATGTGAGGCAACACAGGACAACGCCTTGTCTCGCGTTGCCTCTCACTTGTTGTCCTGGCGTTTTTGGTGTAAAAGCTCAGTATGCATCAGAACCAACAGCCCAACTTGCAGCCTTTTGTTCTTCGTTAACATGGGTATGTCTTGAATTCCTTCTCTTTTCGTCTCCTCCGCTTCTCCGGCGATGGGCTACAACGCATTTGATCGACTTTGTTGCGTTGGAGAGCTACCTCCGTCAGAAGCGTCTTTCAAAATGTGGGCGCTCTCACGATGCCACCTCATTGTGGCCGACGTTGCAATCATCTTCTAACAAAACAGTTGTTGTTGAGACATACTTGATTACTCCACATGCCTGGCTGACCTAATGGCTTATCAGTCGTGTGCTGGATTATTTTTTTACCGAGGCGGTTCAAATAAACCGAAATAATGTGAGACTCTTTTTCCCTCGCATTGTGTTAGACTTATCTGGCGTAATCTCGAGCTTAGCTCTGTGTTAGGGAACGAGTTAAAGGAAATGGCACCTGCAGTTGTTTGCTGACTGTGCACCGGCTTCGAGCTGGTGCTACAACGTCGAGTTCTTGCCGTCCCCCCGCACAAACTCCCCGAGGCTTCCCGCAACGCGCCGGAGAGATGCACCACAACATTGCGTTGGAGCTCTACGCCACAACGCTCAACCGCAATACCGTGTCGCAACAGCCCCCACCCATCTCGGAAAGTAGCTCGCCCGGTTCGTACGTTGCGGAGCCTCGGGGAGAAACAAAGTGAGAAGTTAACGAAGACGTGTCAAACAGTGTGCTCCACGCCGGTGCAATGGAATGCAGGAGGATGCACACCCAATGTCGGTGAGAAGACGACGACGAGGGAAAGGGGGCGGCGAGCCCCTCCTGTTTAAGCACAGAGGAGAGAGAGAGAGACGCCAAGCGGCGTGGCCGCTCTCTCACGCCCTAGACACGGATAGTATCGTAAAATATGCAATATCTACCTTATGCATACGTATTGAAGGAGAGGTGAGGGTGGGAGGGGGGAACAACATACCATTCGACCTGGGAAAAAACCGAAAAACACACTGCCGCTGCTCTACTATGAAACGTTGAAACGAGTAAAGAACGTTCGTTGTTTGGATTTCGTTTTTTTTCTCTTTCCCTTCGTAATATACAGATATAGTATATGTATAAGGACTGCATTTACGAGTGTGTCTCCTTTGCGAGCCCACCGAGAGCAAGCTGCGACGACGCAGCCGCGGAGAGAGAGGCCTGGCCGAAGCCGCGCCCATCTGACCTGAGCTGATCCGACGCTGGTCGGCTGCCGCCTTGCATAGGTTTGTGCTTGCTGCAGGTCAGTCTCTCGCGGGTGCCGCTAGGCTAGGGTGGCCATGGGTGTGTTAGGGGTGCCAAAATCCCTTTGAGTTGGGGGGGGCTCTAGGGTGTCCCTAAGTGGGGCAGAGGCTTTCGGAGGGGAGATTCGGGGTGTGTGGGGGCTCCTCTGGCAAGCTTGCCCGGTTGAGGCGTTTGCAAGCATTAGCCGATGACATTGGCAAACGAACAGGACGCCAGCCGGCTAGGGCTTGCCTCCGCGCCAACGCCACTACCTTCGCTCGACGGGTGCTAGCGGGGGTGGAAGGCATGCGCTAATGTGAGCAAACGTCGTCTGCAGACTGTCGATGACAGGCGCGAGGTCTGCGGTATTCGGAAGTTAGCGGAGAGGGGAGTACGGTTGGTAAGGGGGAGGGGGAGAGGGGACAGCTCAGAAGTTGAGGAATCCGCCCGAAAACTTGTTGGCGAAGCCCCCGACACCGCGTGCCAGCGTCGAGATGCGTCCTGTGACGTTCTGGGTGACGTTCTGGATGCGAGTGACGTAGCCCTCGGCGCCATCCCCACTGTCGTGCAGGGCGGCAGCAATCTTGTGCCGGGTGTCGCTCTCAACGCCCGTCTCCGGGTAATCCCTGCAACGGGTTCAAAAATGTGTCATCCTGGGTGCTCAGAGCCTGTGTCCACGTTACCAAAACCACTTTCCTTCGTTCAATCGAGTGCACTTATGGTGCTGTTTCTGCGCATGCTGTGTGGACACTGGTTTGTATGAGTAGACAAAAGGCCCGCTCACACAGTTGCATTTGCTTAGGACCGAGTTCTCGTGACCTCTTAGACTAGAGAGCACACTGGTACGCTGGTGCCATCTATGAGGTGACTCTGGAATTGCATTTATCTAGAACGAAGGTTTTTCCAATATTTGTGAGATAAAATGTATGTAGCATTTATGAGAAACAGTTGTTTATAACATTGTGAAAAGGTTTTCAAAGCAAAAAACAAAAAAACTGATGCGCAAAAAAAAAATGTACAGGGCCTCATGTTATCTTTAAGACGATTTGAAGGCGAAAGCCCAAGCGTCGATGCATTAAAGACAGACATTTAATTTACTTATTTCACTTTGATTCCTCTTAATTTGCTTTGTGTCATGTTTCTTAATTTCATTGCCTCTAATTTGCACGAGTGGTCACGTAAACATCATAGCGAACCTGCGAAAACAGCGTGCTCTCTGATGACGCACTTTGGCGCCGTTTCATCGGCTCACTGGGATCATGGCGTCAGGCTGTGGTCCCAGTGATAGCGAACCTCCGAAGACAGCGCGCTCTCTGACGACACGCTTTCGGCGCCGTTTCATTGGTACCTTTCGTGTCGCCGACATGTTTTCTGAAGGTTGACTGAATGATAATACATATAAGGCTTTTGTCTTAATAAATATATATATATATATATGAAAGAAGAGTCAGGGCACAGGTGAGCTGGTGAATATTAAACAACATACTAAAACCAAAGACACGGATCAAGAAGGACACACACAACACCGTCTCAGACACAGCTAAAAAGTTTTTGTTCACAACACTCCTTTTATAGTAAACAACCCTCAGCCTAATGCAAAAGTTAAAAAACAAGGAACACTAGCATCAGCAGAAAAACTTTTCTTGCTGATACTAGCGTTGCTTGTTTTTGCACTTTCACGTTGGCTGAGGGTTGTTTACTATAAAGGGAGTGTTGTGAATAAAACTTTTTAGCTGTGTCTGAGACAGTGTTGTGTGTGTCCTTGTTCCGTGTCTCCGGTTTTATTATGTTGCTTAATATATATGAAAACTGTTCCACAGTTACCCAATACAGTCAAACCCATCTATAACGAACAGCAGGGAACACTACTATCAGTTCGACATAGCAAGTAATTCGATATAGCAGAAACCATTTACAACGAACTTCCACGATGCGTTCGTTGTAAGGCCAGGGCTTCTCTTTCCTTCTCATCTCTTCGCTTCCGCCTTGTGACAACAAAGCAAAAAGGTTTTTTTTTTTTTTGCATGCTTGCAGAGTTTGTATTTTTAGCTTATCTCCCCTTCTGAATCGCATCTCTTCGTGGGCAACCGTTTTGGGATGAAAAGATTTTTTTTTCTGGGCGTGCGTGCAGAGTGTACTTTATAGCTTTCTCCCCTTCTGAATCGCTTCTCTTCGCTCAATTTTGTTCGCAACTTGAGCTTTTGAAATTTTCTTTCTTTCCATTTTTTCTTTTGGGGGGGGGGGGGGGGGGGGGGGGAGGGGAGAGACAGGCTAGAAGACGACTGTTTGCGCGTTTTTGGAAGCCTTCCCGGGGGGGGGGCGGGGGGGGAAGTTCGATATAGCCAATAGGTTGTTTGTTATAAAAAGTACTTTTTACATGCATTTTTATTTCAATTTTCCGTGAGTTCGATATCGACAATAATTCACTGTACGTGGGTTCGTTCTAAACGGGTTTCACTGTATATGACGCCAGTGTGTTCTCTCGTCACAAGAGGTGTCAAAGGGTCGTCATCAGTTGCAAGTGTGTGAACCAACCTTAAGTCTTAAAGTCAGCACACCTCGTAGTGAAACGCCAGCATACATTGGCTCCTTCTTACTAAAAATGTCATCTGGGTGGAACAACTTTCCGGCACCTTTGGTGAACGTACCGTCCACTGATTTACTTAAAGAGGTGGTAACTAATCACCTTTGCTAACATCATGCTAAACTGACTACTATATTGTAACAGAATTTTAGTAGTGTTGCGTGAATATTCAAATTCTCTATTAGCAGTTTTAAATAGTAGGCTATTCGATATTCACTTTGAGGTCAGCTGCGATATTTGTATTTTTCAGCATTGATCCTGGCACGTTAGCCCCGTTGAGCACGCTTCTTAATGAGCACTGGTGCACTGTGGTGAAACAACACCCGCAGAGGTCGCGTCCGCGAGCGTTGCTTCTCCCCAATGCACCGATGCACGACAAGAAGCGCACTCGATGGGGCTAAAACGCCGAGATCAACACTTTGAAAAGTACAATTATTGCATCAGCGTGCTTAGGAGAAAAGCACACTTTCAAAGCACGCATTTGGTGTATTTAAAAAGACGCAGAAACTTTGTGGATGTTGATATCTACATTTCAATCACATTTTCAAAATTAAACTGGCTATTATGCCCGACTCTATTTTAGGCGGAAGTGCCCTGACAACCTGCATTAATCATTCCTGGCTAGAGGAAAGGTATTTCTATATAGCGAGACTATTTATAAATCCCCTCAATTAGGTATAGCAGTGCATCTCATAGGTTTAATTTTATGTCAAATGTGTTGTTTATTTGCCAACTTAAAGTAGGCATTGAACTTTCCGAGGCCACAGTCGATAAATGTCGTTAGATTAAAAATAATTTAGCTTAGAAATGGACAAGTGAAAGTTTGGGAACAAACTTCACAGGTTAAGCTGGGTTTTTGTTTAAGCATGGTACAGTAGTGAAAGGCTTAGAGAAACTATTTGATTAGAAAATATTAGACCAAAACCACTATTTGCTTTGAATTTGCTTCTAACTCAAAATCCACTACTATTTGTACGTGACTGATTTTTAGTAAGTGAAATGTTTTTAGTGTGTGAATTTACATGCACTCCCCTTCCGTAATACCCTATGGACCCCGAGGGTATTAAAACAAGTAAATATACAAATAACCCTCGTCCAGTTGTGAATAAAACAAAGCAGATACCACCACCTTTTGTCTTGCACGTTAGCCACCAATTCGGTAGCAGTAATCATGTTCAGCAAACATTTCTTGCATCATAAAACGAGGCTGAGAAACCGGCAACCATAGAGAGTAGTCTTCCTGAAAAGTGTTGCTCAGTCACATATACCAAAATTTCAAATCAACCCTGTCTGTGAGCAAAATAGAATTCACCTGCCACTTCTAAATGAAAGAGTTTACCATTCATAGTGAGACGGGGGCAAAGAAGAGAAATACACTGGACAAGCGCTGACTAGCAACTGAAATATTATAAGAACAGAAACACAAAATAAACACTTATGCTCGCACAGGTACTGGCACGATGTGATATTTAAACATTTCTCGCTTCACCTCAAGTGCTAACCCGAATCCGAAAAATTCAATTCGCTGTCCGTAAGGGTCAGTGATGGCTGGTTTATGTACACGTTTGTTTTTTGTTAATTATCTCCCGGCACAATTGGTCCTTGTGTTGGAACAACAATGTAATGTCTGTGAAACGTGATTTGCACTCGCAATCTCGGCAATGCGTCGCTAAATGCGAGTATGCTCTTCCTTTCAAAGGTTCGACTGAGTTTTAATCGAGCCTTTGAAAGGAACCTTTCCTACGGTTCGATTGAGTTTTTTTGCGTATGCGTTTGTTCATGGGCAGGCGAAGAAACTAAATTGAACCTTATTTGTTGTAATGTAAAACACTGTATAAAGTTTGAATCCTGCTTGAAAGGAGCGGTCTACAGTATACCGTTCTCCCGTGGCCGTTCATATATACGGCAGACCGGGCGATGCATGAACATTCGACTCTGAGAACACCATAGCTCTTTAAAAGGCAAGAGCATACTCGCATTTAGCGACGCATTGCCGAGATCGCAGGTGCAAACCACCTTTCACAGACACGACAGTGTTGTTCCAACGCAAGAACCAATTGTCCCGGGAGATAATTGAAACCTACCAGATAACGAAAAACAAATCCATGTGCGTAAGCCAGCCATCACTGACCCCTACAAGGAGCAAATTGAATTTTTTAGATTTGGGTCAGCACTTGAGGTGATGAAAGAAGTGTTTGAAGATCACGTTGTACCAGTACCCCCACAAGCGTCAGTGTCGATTTCGTATTTCTGTTCTAATAAGATTTCAGTTGATAGTCCAGTGTATCTCTCTTCTTTGTCCTCGTCCCAGTCGCACTGTTTTCCACTATGAACTCCTACCAATTCGCCCAAATGTCCATTCTAATGCGGAGTGAAGTTTGTCTGCTTCCTTTGCAGGGGTTGTGGTGACGTCAGAACGCTGCACTCTGATTGGCCCTGATTGAAGGATAGTGGGTAGACCTCAAAGCAAGCTGCCATGAGGTCTACCCACTATCCTTCAATCAGAGCCAATCAGAACTTGGCGTTCTGACGTCACCACAACCCCTGTAAAAGAAGCAGACAAACTTGCGCTCCTGCATAGCTTACCATTAAAAACCTTGGAGAGTTTCTTCAGTTATCTAGAGTTCGGTTTCAAAGTTTCACAGTGTAGAAGTCCAACTACTAAAATGCGGCTCCGGGGAAGGTTTCAGTTCACTATAATCACTGGCAGGGTGTGCCTTTCAAACGCTTGGACTCCCCGCACGCACTCTGTTCCTTTTGCCGTGCTGCGTGCGTGCGCTCGAGGTGCACGGGACGCCGAAGCGTCGTCCGAACTTAGGAACCCTGTACCAGAGGCAGGGCAACCGAAGCTGTACTGCTTCAGTTGTCCCACAGTACTCGCCTTGTCAGTGACTACAGCTCAAGACACCACCAATTAAGAAAAATGATTCGATGGCATTTCACCCTATGAGGAGGGTTGTTTCTTGTGGCTCCTAGACACTCGTCATGCTTCGTTTATCGCAGCCAAGTGGAGCCAACGTGCGAGGCAAAAGGCGGTCGTGCGCTCCGGCTCTCTTTGTCCACAACCGTACGTCCCGCATTCCTGGGCCCCCCGGTGCCACCGCCACCGCCCACCACCACCGGTGCCAACCCAGCCGAGCATGGCAGCTGTTACTTACGGACATGGCATTGCTAAAGCGCAGACTTCTGCCCCGTTTCACTCTGGAAGCAAGCACAGCGGCCCCATCAACGCAGAGCCCCACGGTAGGGCGCAGCAGTCGCCTCTTTGCTTTCCCCACAGCCATCAACCGAGCAAGTGTCGTCTGCTGCACCGTTTTTCGACAGCAAGCTAACCGGGAGCCAGCTGCTGCACTGCCTCGCAGCTGGCTCCAGGGTTAGAGCATTCCGTATTTATTCGAACATGGGTCAGCGTCATTTTTCTGTCCCTGCTCTTTAAAATTATGGCCAACTTACAATCGTAATCGAAGGAAGTGCGCTTATAAGAGTAATAGGAGCAAAGTTTTCCGATCGAATTGAGCTAGATAATGGAAATGCTCAACTGCTTCTCCGAGCCTGCCGTTGCAAAGCGGTGAAGCTCAACGCAAATGGTGCAGCAAAAGTTCTACGGCGCTGCACCACTCGCACATTAACATGTCTATTTCTTAATATTTTTTATTTTTCTTGGCGAGTCTAGTACAGGAGTTAGCCGATATTATCACGAATGACAATTGATGACGCGACGAAAACTGAAGCAAACTAAACGTTTAATGGGGGCGAACTTGTGCCTAAAACAAAATAGAAAAAGGCTAGCGTCGCAGGCGTCGATGGCGGCGAAACAGCAGGGTCGAACGCTGGGGCAAGACTGACTCCGGCTCGCGTGTGTTTCTGGAATATTTGGCGTATAACGTTCGGCGCGTAGAACATTCGTACCTCGATCAGACGACAAGGTTCTCGAACTTACGAGAACGCTAAATTGTAAGAACTAATAAAAGATGCGTCGCTCCCAGAAATTGAACCCGGGGCCTCCGCACGAATGCCAAGCACGGTAACCACTCGACCACGCATGCGCTCGCTCGGCGACGCGCGTGGCAATATTTCGAGTAAATACGGCATGCGACTCCTAGGCATATTCAGCCGTCTAATCAATCTCCGTCAAGTCGGGAACCGCTTAGAAGGTCATGTGGTACAGTAACCAGACATCGACACAAGCTCTCTCAAAACCTACCGCAAGCATTTTCCATTAAACATTACATGCCCTCTTTCACAAATGTTGCCATTACCAAACACTATCATAAACCCATAAAAATGAAATATTGGAGGCTCTTTCTCCTCTAAATTACCCCAATTTTTCATTGTTTCGTATTTCTTTCCCAAAGCGATTCCACTGAAATGGTGAACTTCCAGCAGAATCAAGGCACAAATGAAACTAAATTTACGTGCCACACCGACGAACTGCATCTCGCGTGTCCCAGAGGAGGACCGTGGGTCGAGAGGAAACGCAAGCCAGAAACGTCTAGTTTCCACGACAGGCCTCTACTTTGCGCAAAGCCAGGGCCATAAGGTGCCGACTCACTCCGAGTCGTCCTTTTCCCGGCTGCTGTCCGAGACCGAGGCGGCAGCCTCTTCGAGCTGAAGCCGGCTGCAGACCGTCTGGTAAACCTTGGAGTTGAGCTTCTCCTCTTCAATGCCTTGCAGCTCAAAGTCCGAGTACAGCTTCTGCAGCCCGGAATGTAGAAGCGGCGCTTAGAGCCATCCCACAGCCCAATCGTGTCATCATCCGTTTGTTGTCGCATCCCTAACATTTGGGACAGAAAGTTGAGCTGGCGATGGTTAAACATAATAGACTAAAACCCCGTGTCGTCCCTCGTTCTTCCCTATCGGGTTCTCAAACTGGGTTCCTAGGACCCCATGGGGTTCCCCAAGCCCAAATGTTTTCTCAACCCTCCCTGACCCTAAATTAAGTTTTCCTTCAGTTTAGGTGCTGCGTTAGAGTATCCGAGCTACTCGTTGATGCATAACTATGCGGAAGGCACTACCTAGTAGGTGCATAATTGTTTAGAATGTCTGTAGGTTTCTGTACTGCTTTACCAGCATTTTTGGGCACATTAAATAAACAAATTATTATTATTATTATATTATACTAAGACCAACGAAGGATCCTTGGCTATCATCAAGGATGATGTGCGTTCCCCGAGATAAAAAGGTTTGAGAACCGACGCACAGGTGCTCACTACACTCTGTTTCCCCTTTAGATGGATCGAAGCAAACGCTATGAGCCACCCTAACCAATCCGGTGCTTTGAGCACATCACGTGATTTCACACCGTCACTGCACCCTTTCGAAAGGGCACACAATTTTCACGTGGCACTGGACTGGCTCCGACGGTCGTAGCATCCGCCGCAGTCCGTCGTAAGGTGAAGCAGAGCATAGTCTTACCCGCTAAATTAGGGTTTTCGACACTAAATGCATCATTATCTATTCGTAAGTCGTGTGCAGGTTCCCACTCATTCGTGCCTGAGCTGTTGCTGGTCCAGAGCTATGATGGCAGCAAATTTCAGTTCCTCGAGAAACTTCCGAGGACATAGCATTGAGATAGACATCATCCCTATTTAATGCCTTTCTGGCATTTTGCATGACTTTCCGGAAAGAATCGGGCCTGCATAAAAAACTAAAAAAATTAGGGCGCAAAAAAAAAAAAAGAAAAGATGTTGAGGGGCGTCTCCTTACCCGAGCAATGTGCAGCAACGCTGACAACTGGAACGAGTGCAGTCCATGGTCCAATCGCTCGGAGAGCCAGGAACACAGCAGGCTCATCTGGGCCGCATACCATTGCTGCAACAGGAGGAGTGCTTCAAGGATCGGTTTGAGGCCGGAGTCAGAGTCCTGTGATCTCCTCAAGCGATGAGGGCTTGACTATACTTGACTATAACCGCGAATATAGCTAGATTGCTTCAAAGATAGAGTTACTGAGTCATGCGAACACTTCAAAGATGGAGCCATCACTCCAAGCGCTGATTGCTTGACAATAGCTAGCTTGCTTGAAGGATGGAGTTATTGAGTCATGTGATCACTTGACTATAGCCCTGAACATATCGTAGCTAGCTCGCTTCATTGATGGAGTTACTGAGTGAGTCATGTGATTGCTTCAAAGATGGAGCCATCACTTTAAGTGACGACTGCTAGACTGCTTTGAGGATGGAATAATCGTGTCATGTGGGTGATTCCAACAGGTACAAGTGGCATTCATAAAGTTTGTATTATCGGCACCAAGTATTTTAAAAAGGATGAACAGAACAGGCATCAACACGAGAGCGCGTAACTCTAGTTTCGGCACAGAATAAACATTGCGTGAGCTTCTGAAAAGTTGCGAGAAGCTATCAAGGCAAAGCGCAGAGGGAAGCTCACAAAAGCCATCCATCTGCTTCATGACAATGCCCTGGTTCACTTTGCACAGGCGACACTTTCACACGTGGCCACTTTAGGTTACAAATTTTTGCGTCATTCCTCATATTCACCCGTCCTTGCACCTTATGACTTCTTCCTCTTCCCCACCTGAAAACTCCACTGTGTGGAAAGCATTTCAAGGACGACGAACAAGTGATTGCACTTCATCAAAACGAGGAGTTCTCTAACAATGGCCTCCGGCAGGTTGTTCAGCTTTGGTAAAAGTGTGTGACTTTGGGTGGTGAATATGTAGAGAAATACTAAACTCCTACCCGAGTTTCATTGGTGAATCTCTATTCCTTCATGACAATACTGTCAAGACCGTTCATAACAAAGTGGACGGGGATCTGAAATCACTTTGCTATATCTAGACTGTATAAAAATAACACAAAAAAAAATATTACAGGTTATTATGGGCACATGTTTATCGGGCCTGCAGAAAGCGGTTGGGGCTTCCCTGCACGCAATCTCTGCTAGATCGGATAAGCTTCTCGCCAACAGCAAGAAGCTCCAACCGAAAGAAAATCCTGCGAGCTACTTATGGACCGCGTCCAGCGCCCTATAGACAGCTGCGATGGCCACCGCGGGGGATGCTGGCAGTGGACGGCATCCTTTACACTGATGCGCACTTCGTCGAGGATGGCGGTACGCTGTTGTCTCAAGGAGATTGCCTTCGTCTTCCCCGTCGCGGTGCCGGGACTCGCCATTGTTGAGTGGCAATGAGTCGCTGAATCGGTGCTTGTGCGAAGCTAGACTTTCGCGCAGAGAGCGACCACAACGACCAGCGGCGCATGGCACTGAGTTCGCACTGAAGTTCCTGTTTCGTCGGTATAGAACGCCTAGATTTAAGGAAGGGGGCAACTGCTCCATCGGAGTCACGTGGTATGTCAGCCGCATTTGCAAAAACGAGCTGCAGCCTGCAGAGTCAAAAGTGTTCACCGTCCGCAAACGTGTCTGCCTCTCCGCTCGGTTTCCTCGCCACGCTGGCCATGAGACAACCAAATTCAGGCGCACTTGAGCCCATCTGCTCGGGAGGCATTGGCCATTAAAGGGGCCCTCCAACAGTATTTGCGCGTCTACTTTTTTTTGCAGGTTTCTCCACGCTAGTGGTCCCGGAAACCCAGTGGACAACGAAAGAGTTTAAAAATATTAGCGCATCATATTTTAATTTGACAACTCGGAAACACCTCCTCCGACGGTGGCGCCGCGAGGTGCCGAATGCGCGCATAACGGCGCTCCCTTTCACTATACGTCACATTCACTGGGTTTCGTGATTGGCGAGAGCTGTCCCAGAAATTTTGAAGCGGAATAAACTATATCACACGTTAACCGTCATTATTTCTCTAAAAAGTCGTTTTAATAGAGCTAATAAAGTTGCAAATTAAAGTTCAAAAAGGGCGAAAACAACGCCTCGTCGCTCATGCGCGCCTCCCAGCGGCGGAGTACCTCCTACTCGCCGAGGTGGCTCCGGTGGCGAAGTTGCGGGAGACGAGCTCGACGAGCCTTCCGCGGCTGTCGAAGCGGACTGAGGCAGAGACGCGTCGCGGCGCTTGCGTGGAGTGTCCTCGTACTGCGCGACGCCCAGCTCCGCACTCCTTTTTAAGAACTCGGCGCTCAAAATCCGGTAAGCCCGGTAAATTCATCGATGATGGCAACCCGATTCCAAAGCTACGATGGCTGCAGCGAGGCCTAATGGCCGACCGGGCCGACGGGCTATCAACCAAACTCGCGTCCAATTGGCCAACCGCTTTGCTCCAATCGCTAAACTGTTTCATTTTACGTCATGAAGTGCAATGTTTTGCTTATTTAAAGTTGTTTTCTGCAATATTTCATTTGCTAATAACTCACAAAATATTGCGAATTTCTGTAATATTTTTTTTCCTCGGTGTTCCTGCTTTCATGGAGCTCCGTTTCAGCGCGAACTTCAAACCAGTCAAAAAAGTGTTGGTGGGCCCCTTTAAATTGGAATTGCTCCCTCTCTGAAATTAGGTTTCTTCCATCGTCCCCGTCGGTACAGCATAGGTATGTTGTTGCTAGCACTCCAAACGCCCCGATTAGCACGCAACGACGGCTTCTCCGCAAGCGATGTGGAAAAGCCGCTTCCCAGGTAAGGAACGGGGAGCAGACGACGATGCAGAGGCTGCTACCGAGACGGCCTTTGCGGCATGTCTGCGACTCATTCTGGCTGGCTGCTGTGCCGAGGCAGCAAAGTGCGGCGGTCTGCGACTTGATCAACTTTCAGAAGCTGATTTTTTTTTTAATTATCAGAAAATTTTTCGTTGCTATATCTGCGGGAGCCGCTCAATCTCCTTCGCTAAAGACCGACACAAACATATTGAAAAAGTGCAAACAGGAATGAGAAATCGTGATCGCTTCACTATAGTTGCTATTCCGTTATAACCGACCTTGTTATAAACGGTTGCGACAGTAATGTGAACTTTATGAACGCCCCTTGGATGTGACGGTATGCAAAGGTATGTGATGACATGCGGTGTGTGATGATATTTGGCAGTAGGCATGATATGCAAAGGTGTATGATGATATGCGATGGTATGTGATGTTATGTGATGGATGTAATGAATTTGAGGCTAGAAGCGAGCGGAGAGCATCACCCACCTCGAAGAGCGCAAGCACCCAGAGCTCGTCGCTGACTTTCTGCCGAAGCTGCTCCATGCTGTTGCGGACAAAGTTGACGTACGTGTGGCCCACCTCCTTGCCGGAGCTGGACATGCCCTGCCGATACTGCAGACAACGGAACATTATGCGTGAGACCCACTGAGACGTCCAGTGCACCACTCTGAAGCAGCTCTGCACCGCGACTAGAGCATCATTTCGGAACAGAGCTGATATGGCTTTCATGGTCTGAACCAGATACCAATGTTTCAGGACAAACTGTTAACTTATTAAAAAGTTAAAAGGCAACTCCGCTTCATTTTTGTTTTTGAAAAAAAAACAATGCAGTCCTCTTCAGTATCACCTAAAAAGACCATACGTCAAATATTACGACCTAGTTCTGTCTAAACGGTCCGGCAAACTTTGGAATGCACCAAGTTGCCGAAATCGGCTGGCTCTAGCAGGCGAATTGAGGGGTTATCAACAGCGCAGTAGAGGCTACGGTGTTGGTGTTGCCAACATTGAGCTAAACGCCACCAACATTGCTACTTTTTGTTTGTTTTTACTTCTCCGGACAAGTGTTATGGATGACCTCAGCAGCGCCTCCTCTTGGCACTCGGTGGTGTCCACGTGAATGGCCTAACGCACCTGCGCAGCACTCTTCTCAGCCTTGGGAGCCGTACGGCTGTCCTGCCGTTACCGCCATCTCCCGCGTCACAACCGCCATCGTCATCTTGCCGTTCGCGATTATCGTCTTTCGGAATTTCGTCCACCCTACGTGCACAGACTGATGCCGCAGTTGTGCAGACATAGTCGGATATCATAGACACCAAAACGTGGCGAAGATTGCGGTGGAGACAACGCCTGCGCCTTGCACAGTCCCGCCCCAACGTTGCCCCGCCCCAATCCCACCCGTTGCCGCGTAGAGGGTCACGTGACCGCTCGTACCACGTGGTAGCCATGTTTTTGGCGGCCCGAGGCCAATGTTGCCCGAAGGAGCCAAAATTTGGGTTTCGGTGTCTGCTTATGGTTATAGTAATATTTCCCAAAATATATCCCATTCCTCGCGAAGCAAATGTTGTAGTGCCTTTTATTAGTGCTTTTTAATGTGAAAGCCCTCATAATCCCGAAATTTTCGGAATTGAGCTGAGTTGCCCTTTATGCGATTTTCTGAAATTTTAAATAAGAAAATGGCAGCTGACGGAGCCCTCAAATACATGGAGCTGAATGGTGCCAGTTACCAAAAACTGGACCAGTTTCCCCATTAAAATTATCAAAAAATCTCATAACTTTTAATTAAAATAATGGTTCTGAAACTTTGGCATCTTGTTCAAACCGCTAGCGCTACGTTTTGGATGGAGGCTAAGCATTCTGCAATGCAATGTTTACTTTGGCATTGAAAAAAACCCATAAACATTTTTGGGGAATGTGCTGTTTTATAACTGGCATGGGCACAGTACTGCACAATAAATGTTTCCCAGTTGATTCGCATTTGTGAAATTAATAAAAATGAAAGGCCCTACCAAAATTGCTTTAAAGCACTCGGTGTACTTTGGCTAATTGAGAAATGTAATGTTGTGCGAATAGAAATTTCGAATAGTAGTTTAGAATAATACACTATTCGATATTCGCTTCGAGATGAACCGCAATATTTGTATTTTTCTAAGTGCTGATCGCGGCGGGTTGGCCCCATTGAGCACGCTTCTTACCGAGGACGGATGCACTGCCGAAAAGCAACACCCGCGGAAGTGAGCTCCGCGGATGTTGCTGCTCCGCAGTGCATTCGTGCTCGGTAAGAAGCGCACTCAACGGGGTAACCTGCCCCAATTTACACTCGGAAAAGTATGAATATCGGAATTACGTGCTTGGGAGAAAAGCGCACTTTCAAAGCGGGATGGTACACGTGCGCACCTGGAATATTCAGAAAGAAATGGTAACTTTGTGAATGCTGATATGCAGTAAAATTTTCAAAATTAAACTGTGGCTGCTATGCAAAGCTATGCGCTAGGCAAAGTTGCTCTAACAACCTGCGTTTATCATTCATGATTCTTTGTTTTTTTTAATTCGAGATTGAGGAAAGAATATTTTTATATAGCGAGATTTGTAAATCCGCTCAATCAGGTATAGCTGGGCATCTTTATAGGTTTACTTTTATGTCACATTCGACATTTACTTGCCATCACAAGGCATCGGACTTTCTGAGGTGGCAGTCTATAAATATAGTTTGATTTAAGTTAGCTCATAAATAGACAAGCGGAAGCTTGGGAACAACTTTCACGAGTTTAGCTGGGTTTTCGTTTAAGCATGGTGCAACAGTAGTCAAAGGCTTGGAGAAAATCTTCTCTATTCGATTAAAAAATATTCGGCCAAAACCATTATTTGCTTTGAACTCAAAATCTATTATTTGCACATGACTAGAAATGTGTTTCAAAAAGAAAAAAAAAACAAGGTGGACTGACTGTGAGTGATAAGATTGGAGCCAGAAGGCTTCCTTCATCGTAGCGTGACAGCTTGCCCAATGTTGCTTCCAGGATGCTCGTCAGCTGAAAAAAAAAAAAATGTTTGCACCGGGAAGGCTTTTAGACACTCACTTTCAAACAGGCCTCTGCCCTTCCTTTAGAAACAAATACTTAGTCACTATAGCATACCCATTTTATGCAGGTGACTCAAATAAATTTGCACATGTACTATGTAGAATATATAGTGTGGCTCAAACATTTAGACCTCACGCATAAAATAGACTAAAAATAATTACCGCTTGTGTACCTAGCAGGGACAAAATGTTTACCGAAGGAACATTTTAGTCGTCGGTTGTACACAGTGAAAGTTTCAAGCATAGTTGAAAGGAGATCCCCCAAAATTTCCATGTTATTTCAGTAAATTTTTTAACTTGTATCAAAATGGCTACACTATCTTAATATAACCTTAACTGGTTACACCCAAGGCAGGTTGATGCACTGCCAGGGTCCTCACCTTCCCAATGAGTCCAGCCTGCATCTCTTGCAGGGTGCCATCCACCAGGCTATCAATCCTGCTGTGGCACTGGTGCTGCAACAGAACACCGGCATTGCATTAGACTGTGTAACAATGCCGGGCTCTCCAGCACGAGTCAGGCATGGAAACAAATTCTTGGCATCAACTCTTTCCAGTCAAGCATTAAAAAAAGTATGGCCAAGCTCTCGAATGACAGCTTCGACAAGCAGCCGTTTCCTCGAGTCAGTACATTGTCTTTGTCAGTTTTCTAAGGCAATTAGTCGTTCAATATATTAGTACTATCGAAACCGTCGGAAGTGGGAATTAATTGGGTATTTTATTTTTGTGAGAATGCATACGACTATCCTACATTGATACTTTACAGAGTACCCAGTATTCCGCACAACAGCTCAAGTTTAATTAAATACTTTCTGCGATCATCTGGCCATGAGAATGCCATGCATCGTGTCAGTTTGGAGATAACTGAGAGGTTCGAAGAATCCGGAGGTTCCCCGGGCAATTAGCGCCCCGAGAAGAGGCACTGTCCAGCCAGATTAAACATCATCAGCACTGTTATTGTTAAAGCATGAAATGCTTTTTGAATGATACCCCCCAATCCCAAAGGTTTGTCCGTCTGTCCGTGTATTTCCCGCTAAATTTAGCAGAACAACTGGTCATGTGACCAAGACACCAATTTAGTTCCTCCGCTAAATTTGGAGGAAGCGTTGACGTCGCGTGACCTTTGCACCATGTGAGTTTCCCGGCTAAATTTAGCGGGGAAATTGATAAAAATATAGGTCCTTCTTCACTCCCCAAAACAACTCTTAAATGTTTTCTAAACCAATTTAAACGATCACTCCCTAAATACTGCGTTTCATGCACTGTAGGACTTAAAAGGTTGCCGTCAATCGTTATCATTACCAGGTCTGCGCCGTCGACGGTACAGAGCTTGAGGGATTGGGTGCGTGCCTCGAGGGCGACGTTGATCATGGCGCACATCTCGGAGGGCACAATGTAGTCTGTGCTGGTCCACTTGCTCCCTCGCCTCTGCCATTGCTGGAACGCCTGCAGTGTCCTGCACGTGGGTGCACACAGACGTGCGAGCAAGCTGACGCTGCCAGACACGCAGAACACGTTTCTCGACCAAGAATGAGCACTCTTGAAAGAAGGAGAGACCCAAAACTGAAAAAGAACTTTGCGAGATGGACGACGCGAACGGTTCACCCACTTGCGACAGCTTTTGACCGTGTGCCTTAAAACCTCTGAAAAACTCTTACGATGACAGAAGACATTGGTGCCCTCTATTGGGTACACTTGCAGTTTCCATATACAGTCGAACCCGATTATATCGAAGACGGGTATATCGAATTACTGCCTATATCGAACCCTCGTAGAACTGTGATAAAATTCGACGCATGTTGAACTTTTTATATCAAACGTGATCGGGCTCATAATGGATACATCAAGCCCTCCCGCGCTGGATTGTGCGCGGGAGAGCGCACAATCCACGGCGGTGGCGCGGCAGGCACTTGCGATTCTGGAAAGCTCGACCAGCTTTAAATATGGTTTGCATATGTCGTTGGCACCAGAAACGCCACAAAGGGCACAGCGGCGGAATAGCGGCAGAGCGGACTCGGCCCGCTGCATCACTCCGTCGTGTTCGGGTTAGTCTCGCTTGTCTCTTCCGAATTAAGATGGCCGCCAGCGTGAAGAAACAGCGTCCGTTTCTCTCGATGTCGCTCAGCTCCGCCGTGGTTCCCTTGACGTCAGCAATGATGAAGACGACGTTGCGAGAACGACAGCGAAGCCGACCGACATTGAGATCGCCGCCGAGGTCATTCGGGAGTGGCATGTTGCAAGCGGTGTGCCCAGTCCCACAGACGCCGAGGACTCGGTACCGCTTCCGAGCTGCCGTGACCCCGCTACACTGCTACTGCAGTGCCATTGAGAGCAGCGGACTTGCGCTCGTCCGCTGTTTAGCTAGCGTGAAGCAGGCCGTTACCAGGTACGCGTTCAAAGAAGCAGGCTACACTTAAGCAGTACCCCATTAAATTATTTTTTCAAGAAAGTGTTCCGATCAACGGTGAAGCGCAGGCTGGTAGGAGTTAGCTCCTGACTGTGTCGGCTGCATTGCATGCATTTTTTGCTTCATTTTGTCCCAAATTTTCGCTATATCATCAAACTTTTTTACGATCTTCGTGTTGTTCAATATAAGCAGGCTTGACTGTATTTCCTATTTTTTTTTGTGCGCCATTCTTTCTTGGCATGAAAACATTTTGACGATGTTGTAAACAACCATTTTTCGTAGATACTAGTAGGTATGTTTGATCTCGCAAATACCGCAAAACTCGCTCTAGTGAAATACAGTTCCAAGGTCACGTTATAGATGGCGCCAGCATGCAGTGTTCTCTCGTCGTAAAAGATTGCAAGAACTCGGTCCTTAGCAAATGCAAGTGCAAGAACGGGCTTTTAAAGATTTGCGTGCCTGTTAATATGAGAACTGTTTTACCGATTGGTGCCATAACTGTTCCTAAATTTTTATTGATTGGGTTTTTAGCAAACATTTCACAAACGTTCGGTATGTCCCTTTTTTGCTAAATTCAGAGCCTGGCAAGTTTGCAGCATTTAATGATTTAAGATGCGCTGCAAGAGGTATCAATAGCCCAGACAAGCACGAAAAAGCCGAAATGGCACGAGTCGGTAAAGACATCCGCAAACAATGGCAACTCTAGTACGAAAACAATTAAAAGACACTCGCAAAAGCCAGAAAGGCAGAGGTCTCATAATTGTTTTGACTCCAAATATTTCAAGACGGGAAAATTATACGCACAATGAGAGCCCAACGACTAGTGAAAAACGAACCCTATCCAAAGCGTGTGTGGGTGTACCAATATAGCTGCAGGTAGACGCACCTACTGATACATATGTCGATGTCTTCACAAGCCATGATCTTGAGCCTCTGCTCTAGGTGCTTGGCAAACTCCTCGTCCGGCCAGTGCAAGTCTCGGATAAAAGACTGCAAGGCGTCCAGCTTCCAGAACAGCTCCTCCGACGACGGGCATCCATTGCTGCGCAATGCCCATGGCCCGTCTTTTTCAGAGACAGCCATTTCCACAACATGCTTAGACGCCACAGCCTCTGGGCACTGCCATCTTGCTTTTGGTGCGTGTACAGGGTGTTTCTAAGCGCTAATCGGGCATAAAAAATTCTGTATAAATAAACTGAGAAACGGAGTGCATTGAAACTTTTCACAGAGGTGCTTTTAGGTGGTCCATTCATCACACTCAAATTTTATGTGTAGTTTTCAGGAAAATAATTTAAGCCTGAAAAAACCTGCTTTTGTTCTATGCAAGGGGAGGAAAATGGGAAAAACCGTCTGGTTGACGCTGCTACTTACAGATGGCACCAGATACGCTCAGATCTGTCGAATCTACTTTTGGGTTTATGTCTCAAAGAAACTCTCACGTTTTTGCTTTATGTCTTGCCATCTGTGAGTGGCTGCGTAAACAGAGCGGTTTTTGCCGCTTTTCTCCCTGTGCATAGAAAAAAGCAGGTTATTTTAGGCTTACAATTTTTCTCTAAAACCTACACTCATAAAATTTGAGTCTCATCAATGCGCCGCCTAAACATACCTGTGCAAAACGTTTCATTGTACTCAGCTCATGGGTTTATTTATATGAACCTTTTTACGCTTGAACAGCGCTCGGAAACACCCTGTAGATCGTCTGATAGCGAAGCCTCGCTAAGGTAAGCCTATGGTTGGCAGACTGATGCCCCTACCAAATCACGGGACGAGACTAGCTTTTGAAGCATGGCTGCTTGCACACTTGTATGATGCATCTGCAAGCAGCCACGCTTTAAAATTTAGTCTGGCCATTGTGGGTGTTAAAAGCTTTATTGGGGTGCAACGGGCACAACCATGGACAGGCCTGACTACCAGAAAATTCACACATACCAAAAGTAAGATGGTAGCACACAGACATCAAACTTGCAAGTGTGTAAAAGCGATTTGGTCATAAAGTAGACCCACCTACAGTAAAAACCGAGTTTACAAAAATAAAGACATTGCGGCACTACATCAACTCACAATCGTTCTTGATAGTACTAAACCAAATTATTAAAAGCCGAGCGTGTTGGTAAGTTTCATTTATACACATCAAAGAATCGGAGCACAGAATGAAACATCTTTCAAAATGTTGTGCGAAAGATGTTGTGTTCTGTGTTTATTCTTCCATGTGCAAAAGTATAAACCAAAGTTGCACTAAGCTTCTACAGTTGCCAATACAGGCATTTGAAGTACTGACATGCTAGTAAAAGTAGCGACGTAATTACAATAGTGTCTTAGAAAGTGACTGCTATGGGGAAGTAGTACAGTCACATACATAGTCACATTTTAATCAGACATATTTTCACCTGAAATGGGTCCTGCAGTATAGTAGTCTTGACACATCCAATTGTTCAGTGTAACATCACACTGATTTGATGTGATTTCACAATGAGGAGGATGACCAACTCTTAAACTGCTATGGGCTTGTTGCAGCCATCTCGACTAAGCTGTATAAAAAGCTTTGCGTAGGATTGTGTACACAGGTGATAAAATTTTACTTCGTAAACAACTAAAGAAAAACACATTTTTGTAGTTCGGGAATTAAAACTGATAACCAAAGTTGTATTGTAAACTTCCCCCACTTCCCTTTTACTGCTTCAATGAGAATTAGTCAGTGCATCGTTGCAATAGTAATGCAGAAGTAACAAATTAATTTTACCTTTTTACGGATATTTACACTCAAAAACAAAACATGCTTTGACAAAAAAATGTGGTTGGAATTTCGAAAGTAGATTACACTTAAAAAGGACAAGATAACTACAGGTAATATATACTAACAGAAATATAAAATGAATCAAAGTAAACCTGCACAGGCTAAAAACTGAGTTGCAACCTTTCTTTGCTGACTCTTTGAATGGTTATGTTTCCAAAGTGTTTTTCGATTTTGCTTCCTTAATGTCTTCCTCTATTAAATGAATCCTATTTTAGTACAGTTTCTGTAATATATTCCAACTATTCATAGAATTATTTCTATATTCGAGTCATATCGATGTACCAAAGTTGTATAATGTCCCCAGGCCCTTAATGTATTGTAAATAAATAAACAAGGTACACAACAGTTCACGTGAATGTTTGCTACTAAGAGTATCAAATTTGGTACTCCCATATAGTAATCCACCCCTAGCTCGTCATGCACCATGCAGCCTGAAACCATTATGCCCGGAGAGTCACAGGGGAGGGGGACTCAATATTACTCCCTTTTAAAGGTTACTTACGAGTCTGTTTCATCGGTTGTCTGAATCTCTGTTGAATTATCGCTACAAAAACAAAGAGCACAGATATCTTAGTACAGTTGTGTTTCATTGATGTTACCACAACAAATTTGGCATTTATGCCTGCAAATTAGAGTCACTAACACTGAACCATTTCTCACCTACAAACATAAATGCAATGTTGGAATATTCACTGTCCATTGCTCGTTATGTGGTGCCAAGCAGTTAGTAGCAGCCGCCATGCAAGCGACTGTTGGTTGCTGGACCGTGACAAGTGTATATTGTGTGGCCGCAGGATGGCATATGGATTTCAAAGAGAACATTACCTCATTAAATATGAACCACGATAAATGGTCTTAATTAATTCAGACTTATATTAGGTGTTTAGTGTAAAAAATAGAAAATACATCTGAAGTTTGCCTTCATTAGTGATGCTTATAACCCATTACAATTTTTACACTCATCATTTATGCTACAGAGTTCGAGCAAAAAAAAATTAAACCCACTTTTTTGGATCGCTGCAATAAACTGCACATCGCAGAAAGCTAAAATTTCAGTATGAATGTGACGCTAGCAGTGGTAATAGAATGTGAAAGTTTCAAAACATGACATTGCCTGGATCAAAAGATGGAACCGAAAAAATTAATTTCTTCATGAATCAATGTCGACTTAATAATTCGTCAAAACAAGAAATGGCATTGTGGGCACTTGTGGTATTTATTTCAGTGAAATAAACTTGTCAGTAAGAAGACTTTTTCTTTTCTTGCTGACAAGTGTTTTCACTGAAATAAATGTCACGGGCACCCACAATGTCATTTCTTGGTTTGACAAATACAGGCCTAAGTGGATGGTTAATTATGCTTTTTGGTTTTATGTTCCGATCCAGGGAACGTCATGATCTTAAGACTCCGGCATTCTATCGCGACCGCTAGCGGCCCATTCACACAAAGTCCCACCTTTCGGTGATGTGTATTTCGTGATGCGAGCCAAAAAACCAAGCTTTCTTCCCTCTCTGACCCTGCAGTTTCACACTAATGATACACCTCCTTGGGACCCCCATTATGGCTGCTTTGCTACTTATGTACAATTTAACCATTTCGCTCATATAAACAACATATGTAATCTTCATTATCTGAAGTTTATGATAGCAATATTCATGAAACAGCAATGGCCTGTTGCAGGTAAAGAAAGAGCAAACCAGGCTTTTCCCACAAAGCCCTCTGCCCTTTCCACTCCAGTAGAGCAAAAGCTGGAGAGGAGGTGAATGGAGAGGGGGAAATCACCAAACATTGCATGCACAGAGCTTTGTGGAAGAGGCTTGTCCCGCTTTCCTTAACCCGCAGCAGACTATGGTGCAGGTTTACTAGTCAGCGTCTGCGTAGTAAGGCAGTGCTGGAGCTCCCCAAACGACACGCTGTCTCTGCGCTACCAACCCCTTGAGTTCCCAGCGCTCTTTCTCCAGGCCTTTGAGGAGCGACTGATGAATGGAAGACTCCATGAGGTCCACGTAGCGAACCACTTGTGGCGCAAACTTGTCACGAAGGTGTTGGTGGAACCGGCCGCCGCAAAGGTTCTCTGAAAAGTGAGAAGCGCTCGGCCACTGCTACGCAACTTCCTCAGTCGCCTTTGCAATTTCTTTTAAATTCCCGTTTCTCTCGGGAATGTTTCCATTGGGCCTGATGAACAATGCGTGGCATTCACATTATAACTTTTTCTTACTGCTAGCTATTACTGTCAAGTCACTGTTAATAAGCCCCATTCAATTATTTGTTCTAAAAGAGGATGATGATGACAGGCTAAAATAAATAAACAATGGCGAGATTAAAATATCGGATGAGGTAACCCACAAACATTGAACCCTCTATTAAAAGGCAACTCCACTTCAATTTGGTTTTTGAAAAAAACAATGCAGTCCTCTTCAGTATCACGTAGGAAGACCACACGTCAAATATAACGACCTATACTTCGTTTCAGCTTTGGTCCGAGCGCGGCCGATGATATGAGCCGAAGGGCCAATCAAACAGCCGAAAAAGCGCAACGTCATGGCGCGCCCTCTGCGCTTGATAGGACAAGCTGGCGGAGGAGCACGCACAGAGAGACGGCAAATACCGGCTCGTCCTATCAACTGCAGCGAGCACGTCATGGCGTTGTGCCTTTTTCGCTGTTTGATTGGCCCTTCGGCTCATAACATCGGCCGCGCGCGGACCGAAGCTGAAACAAAGTATAGTTCTGTCTAAGTATTTATTACATGGTTCAACAAACTTTGCAATGCGCCAAGTTGCCGAAATCGGCTGACTCTAGCGGGCGAATTGAGGCGCAACCAACGGCGCAGTCAAGGCTACGGCGTGGGCGTAGCCTACATTGAGCTAGACTTCATCACCATTGCCCCTTTTTGCTCGTTTTTATTTCTCCAGGCAAGCGTAACGGGTGACGTCAGTGACGTTTCCTCTCGGCACTCAGCAGTGTCCACAGGATTGGCCAAAAACGCCTGCGCAGTCTGCTTCTTGCTGGCCATCCACGTCACAATTTCCATCGTCGTCTCATCGTTTGCGATTATTGTCTTGCGGAGTTTCATTCACTAGTATGTGTGCAGACCGATGCCACAGTTGTGCAGACATCGTCCAATATCATACGACACCAAAACGTGGTGAAGAGTGCGGTGCAGACGACATTGCGCCTGGCACACGCCTGCTCCAACGGTGGACCGCCGGCCTGCCCCAATCCCGCCCGTCATTGCGTAAATGATCACGTGACATCTCGTACCACGTGATAGCTCTGTTTTTGGTGGCCTGAGGTCAATGTTGCTAGACGTTGCCAAAGTTTCAATTTCGATTTATGCTCATGTTAAGAGTAAGATTTAACAATATATATCCCATTTTTCGCAAAGTAATTAACGTCGTGCCTTTTATTAGGGCTTTTTAATGTGAAATCAGTTATTATCCCGAAATTTTCGAAATTGAGCGGAGTTGCAATTTAACTAGTACTTCAACAACCGCCATCAAAGTTTGATCGTTGTTTCTTTCCCTAAGGATGCCTTGCCAGCAAATTCAATTTGCAAGAATGTATGACAATGAGGGGTATCCCTAGGAATTTCCAGCATGCTACGCCTTTAGAATGCGCCCCATGCTCCCGATGCGGCCCCAAGAGGGCACTGCGTCCTCACCGTCGATGCGCAGGTAATCGTTGAGCACTTGCAGCAGAGGGAAGCTGTCCCAGGTGTCGGGCGGCTGTCCGTCGAGAACGGAGTCCATGTCGACTGCAAACAGGGACCAGAAGATCTCCGCATGCTCCACTAGGAGGTCGCTGAACCACGCAAACGCCTGCGTCAGAAAAGGATGGTGCCCCCCCCACATCAGCACTTCCGTGCGGCGAGCGTGGGGTGCCGGCCAGCCCCTAACAGGATACGCGGTTCCGTGGACATCCTCGGGATGTTGTAACGTCCCACAGACGTCCCAGGGACAGCTGCTGAATTATCTTTGCTGTCTAAGAGCGTTGCCCCAAAGTATGGTGCCTGCAACGCGACTCCGACCCGTGTGTTTATCGCGTCCTAAAAAGTGGTCCCTCAATTTCTGCCTGTCATATATGTGTCATGTTGTTGCCAGCTGCAACACTGGCGGTGTCACAGAGCAATGGCAAATGCCTGTTCTGCTGCCAGTCACTCTCCGATTTGACAGTCCATGTAAGCTTCAGCTTTCGTGTAGCTCAAAACATCATTCGTTGCCACTTCAAGACCACTTTTGACGCATGGGTGGAAGAGGACGCTAAACGCACCAGTCAGACGCATGCTCCAGGCACCGTACCCAAAGACTCGGATCATCCTAGTAGCAAAAGAGGAAAGAGCGTGAATAAGTATATCATTCAAATATTTCCTTTGAGCTTTTTACTTGATGTGCCCCAAATGGTATCTCGCATATAAGTGAGACAAAACAAAATCAACACTGTCCCCTTTTTCCCTTGGACGAAAGGTGTAGACAAACTCGTGGAAGCTATTTTTAGGCAAGAATTTACGGCTTCATGTTGCATCAATAAATGTGCGACGGCATATCTTTACTTCTCAGAGCAAAAAGAAAGCCACAACTTCTTCAAAACGCGTGTCTACGAACCCGCCTGGAATCCCTTTTCTTTACGGGCGATGCACCTTCGGAAAACGGCTGTGGCGACACAGCTGCCATGGGAGTCGCTTCACCACAGTGCATTCGTACCATAGGGAAGTTTTGTAACCAAGATAAAATTATCTAACATAAAAACGGTTCGGAAATTTCTGAAAATATGCCAAGTTTTATAATACTCGTATTAGCTTCAGATGCTGAATACAATACACCAAGGTTCAGGTTGATATTAGAAATTTAGGAATATTCCCATATGTCCGACCCAGGGATAGTGTGGCAAGACCTGAAATTTCTCTGCTGGAGATCACTGAAACTGGATCATTGTTCCTGTGAATTGCACTTTTCGTTCAGCATTCGGTAAGCTGTACATGTTTTACTCGAGCATGTCTGAGAAGCTACGCACTTAAAATATGACAGAAATCCCCCGCGACAAGGTTTCCCAATACTTTTGGAATCTTCGTCAAAAAACTCGTCTGGGAACAAAAAAAATTAGGACATCCCCTTTTCTTATTTGTCTTAGGTTAAGGCATCAGTCACTATGATTTGTCAGTGCTCTAGCCATCTCGATTCACTGCAAATAACCACAGTCATAGTTGTTACAGAACCGGCTGCTTGCTCAAGGCAGGTTTATGCATACTGCATACACTGCGGACCAATCATAAAACAAATGTATTATTTTATAATTTTAGATTGCTCATTCAAACCGTTCAAGAATGCATTCGAAATGTGAGCTTTCAGCAGGTTGGCTTCCTGCAGTGCACAAGTGGTAATATAACATTGGGACAACTTCGTGGCATTTCCGCAGTTCTTCCTTCACTGGACAATGGAGAATTTTAGTGGACCGTTCCAATGACTCTGATAACGATACCCGATACTCCGCTGCCGCCTTTGCGCATGCATTGTATAGTTATCAGGGGTATCGGAGGTATTGAAACAAACTACTAAAACTCTCTAATGTCTAGGCATAACCCAGTCTTCACAAAACACCAGCAAAATTAAAAAGCATTACCTCTCTCAACTTTTTCACTCTAGCTCGCTATATTATGGTGTTCCAGGTGTGTTTGCGTATGGGGGGAGACAATCAGTCTAGGCACTCAATTGCTTCTGAAGTATCCTTGTGTCCAAAATATGAGTCTCCTTATCAGTACACATAGAAGAGTCAAAGGCAGCGCAAGTTAGGCTCCCACGGTCCGCAGCGAATTAAACTGCGTTGATACAACCTAGAAGACCAGGTCTGCATCTTTCCTCCTCTAACGGGCTCATGCGGCGCCACCTAGCTTGCGTCCCCATCACCAGGAGTGCATCTTGCAGCAACTCGCAATCGGCGCGATGCTAGCGTGCTGCGATAGCGAGACACGCACGTCTGCCACTTAGCCGCGTCCATTCATTAAGTTTCGGCATATCTCTCGCTCTGGGCGGGTCGGAGATTCACTAACGACGGCATAAAGGCTGCTTCGCACAGTCGCGACTGCTTACGAGCGTGGTCCTTAAAACCTCTTAATATCTCTCGCAACGAGAGAACACACTGGCGACATTGATCGGGCAGCTGTGGAACACTCAACATTTCCCTATAGGTATGTCCCATTTTTTTCGCGCATCATTCTTTCCTTTTTGGCTCGAAAAACGTTTGACAAAGTTGTAAACAACTGTTTCTTATAGACTGTACATACACTCGATCTCGCAAATACGGCCTGCAAAACCTTCGCTCTAGCAAAATGCAGCTCCAGAGCCAGCCCATAGATGGCGCCAACCTGCCGATGTGTTCCCTCGTTGTAAGAGATCGCAAGAACTCGGTCGTAAGCATATGCGAGTGTGATGCCTGGAACGCATCTTCGTCCGGTGTGTTTATTGTGCCAAAAAGTGGTCCCGCTCGACGGCCTCCTAAAAGGGTCGCGCCGTTGTGGTGTCACAGTGGCAATCTCGGATGTGGCAGACGCCTGTTCCGCTGCGGGTTGCTCTCTGGCTCGACAGTTCACGGAAGATTCGGCAACCAGGAGTAGGGACACCGCGACGACGGCGACACCCGCGTTCGCTCGTGCTTTTTGCCGCGACTTCTACCACCGACCAGTGGGATCGCAACATCCGACAGCGTGACACTCTGGCTTTTGCAGCATCATTTGCTGCTCCTTCAGGACCACTTTCGATGCATGGTCGAAACAGGACGCTAAACACACCGGTCGGAGACGTGCTCCAGACACCGTAAGACGAGTACAAGCGTGTGAAGGGGCCTTTATGCGCGGGCCTCGTCTTCTAGGTGGTACGGGCTGCGTCGGAGCGACCACTCACCCGATCCTGAGTCGGCGGCGGTCGGCGTGGGGGTAGAGAAGCGGTCACCACCACACGTCACCAGCACAGACACGCACAAGGCACACAGGGGGGCACGAGGAGCAAGGAGGAACACCGAGAGAGAGAGAGAGAGAGAAAGAAACCGGGAGAGAAAGAGAGAGAGAGAGAAACACCCACGTCAGTTGGCCTCTTCCACGCCGGGCGTGTGGGACCAACTCAGTACGGCTTCCCCTTCCCAAACCTTTCCCATAGGCATGCGGTGTTGCCGCTCAAGTTTCCTGAGCCTGGCATAGAAGCCAACGAAAAGGCCTTTCAATGACCACCGCTGTCTCCTTGGCTTCTTCGGTACTTATGCTAAAGCAGCATTTTCTGCTAAAGACAGCACCGTACGTTTCCGAGGAAATGATTAATAGCATTAAGAGTATACGGGTATAATCTGAGGGAGAGCAGGAAACGAGAGCACGCAGGGACGTCGGAGCACCGAGCTCTGGTTGGGATGATTAGTGGGTAGACCTTAAGCTAGCTGCCTTTGTCTCCACTGCACTCGTCGAACGCGTTTGAAAGCAAAAGCTAAACGCCGGCGTTCCATGTTCTAATGCATTCGACGAGTGCAGTGGAGACAAAGGCTGCTGGCTTTAGGTCTACCCACTAATCATTCCAACCAGAGCTCGACGCTCTGGAGTCCCAAAGTGCTCTCATCTCCTCCTTTGCCTCAGTTTCAACCCATATCGGATCACTGATCCTTCCAATTAATGCGATTAATAAGAGCTTCCATTTTTAAGAGAGGTTTTGCCCGGAGACTTCTACTTAAAGTGCAAGGGTAAAGTGCGAAGGACCCAACACGTAGCTTGAAAATGCACAGATTCAAGATTTAGCAAAGTTAACATGACTAAAGCTGAGACACAAAAGGAAGAAGACACATAAGTACACACACTCACCATCTCCAAACACAAACTTGTTCGGAGATGGTGCGCGTGTGTCATTCCTTTCACGTGTCTCGGGTTTAGACATGTTAAGTATTCGCCAGCTCGCCCGCGTGCTCTTTTTTTTTTTTTTTAGATTTAGCAACTTATTTTCGTTCACCTCGATAATTCAGTTAGCAGAAGCAAGATGCCTAAGGGGCAGTGCAATCTCGCTATATCTCACCTTTAGCTACCCGGTAACTATATAGGCTGAAGAGATACGAGTGTATGACCTCGCATCATCTTAAAGGGACCACAAAGTGGAAACTGATGCTTTCCCGTGATGCATCTAATGCTATAGTGGCTATTGGATGCAAAGCCTCTTCCTTCTTGCAATTTTTCTACTTCCAAAGTTGTGCGACCCCAACATATGTTACGCCTTTGGTGAACTTGATTGAAAAAATTAATGTATCCACCACAAAGGTAATTTTGCTTTCTTGCTTTCTAAAGCAGGTGTTTGCAATGAAATTGGATGCATCAGATACATATAAATGTCATCTCATGGGAGAAAAAGCAGTTGAAAAAAATGTGTGTATAAGTTTTTTTGTTTTTTTTTAATGTAAAACTAAACTGATATTTTTTTTACCCTTCCATAATTTAGGAATACTTAGAAGTTAATTCTGAACAATGGCTAGCCAAAGTAAACTAGCTGTTTCATGGCCCGTTTTGATGAATAAAGAATCCTCTTTCTTATGCACATAAATCATGACATCACGCATCATGATGTAGAATACTCGAGACTGTGGTAAAAGCTGGGAAACTTGGTTGAAGAAAAAAGACGGGGAAAAGAACGTCCCGTCTTTTTTCTTCGACCAAGTTTCCCAGCTTTTACCACAGTCTCGGGTATTCTACATCATGATCAACTTCCACCAGTTCGCCTGCACACTCACTGTTTTTTCTCATCACGCAAGACAGTGAGCTTAGACTCCTTAAAATGGTTGTTTCTGATGTATCTAAGAATAAGAGGTTATGCAAGTAGACAAAAAGAGCTCTACCAAATTGTCTTGGCCTACAACTGTAGGCCCGGCCCAAACTTTAAAGCTTCACTTCACTTTTTTTCTTTTAACTTTTAGAATATGCTGACAGCATGCATGTACTTCAATGGCTAAGATTGTGCACAAAACACCGAAAGCGTCGATTAAAAGTGGAAGCTTCTTGCCACTATCACCAAGCTACAGTTAGCAGTGTGCTTCAAACCAGCTTGGTTTGAAACTTATTTCTTCAGCCTCGTAATCTTGTCCCACTGAGTTTTAGGCGACTACTACAACGAATCGTTTGCACTTGAAAGCAGAGGGCTAGTGTCCCTCCACGCGTGGCTTCAGAGAAAGTTGGGCTAACGACAAAAAGAGAGAAAGAGAAGAGAGAGAGAGAGAGAGCTCGAAGTAAGCAGCAGCATGCACGTCAGCAATCGACACAGCCAAAGCAGAGCACAGTCCGCCCCACTCACCGCTCGAAAGCCCTGTCAAGGTTTCAGGGGAAGAGGAGGTTGCACCAAGGCAGGGCGCACAGGACGGAGGAGAGAGGGGAAGAGAGAAAAGAGAGAGAGAGAGACAGTTACACACACAAGCTCCGCACCACCCATCCTGCAAGTGGTCAGTGCAACACAACACAAGGTTTGGGGATACACACAACGACGACAACAACGACAATGGCAACATCTTGACAGGGTCATGCAGCAAGCGCGGGGCAGCGTTGCACAACGTGGCAGTGCATGCTCGAGGGACACCGTCGTGACTGGGGTGTGACGAAGCGTGACGGTGGGGAGGGGCACGTCCGACGCCGCGTTCACGCTCGGACCACAGGACTGTTCCACTCACCTTGAAGTGGTTTGGATCTCGGCACAAGTGCGAAAGGAGGTAGGTTTGTTTTGTGCTGGACATGACATTAGGGGAGAGGTCGCCCCCCATGTGATAGTTCGCAAACTCTGTACGGACTTCGGCAAAAAAGTTGCGGTTCCGTCGGGCAGGCTTGCGGGCCAAGATTGTCTCGAGCGTTGCAACGCAAGTGACTGCGTGTGTCCAGTCTTTGCAGGAGTTCCTTGACTGTCGTGTACATAGAGACACCCAAAGAGGTGTCACGTTACTCTCCCTAGGGCGTGAGTTTGACACATACTTACGATGCAGGCAAAGATGGCTGCTTCACTGACACGTTTGTAGTGAAGAAAATGAGAAGGATGTTTTCGGCTAGATCTATCATCTCGACTCATGCAAAGGCATTACAAAAAATAATGTCTCCTTCGCGCAGGCCTATCCCCCTGGTTATGCGAGTTTGCAACAATGCCACAGCCATTAGCGCAAGAAAGCACCCACAAAGGGGGCGCTGTGCAGCGTGCAAACCAAATGCAGCGCAGAGAGCGCGTCGAAGTGGCAAGCAGCTGCTCTGACACTTTGCAGCAGCCCATCTCTCAGAGCTATATGCAGCAAGGCTGGGAAGACCAACACTCTTCATATTCCCTCGTGGAAATTGTTTAAAACGCTGCGTGGCCACTTAACGACTTCACTTAGCTCATTGGTCGGAACAACCACCAGGCACAATCCAGGTTCAGGTCATTGCTCAGCGTACGCAACTACCATTTTTGACTTCGTGTTTTTCTGGGACCAGTGTTTCAAGGTCGTAGCGCAGCTCAAAAAGTTCGAAATTACGAGGACAGATCTCAAACAGCCACACTCAATGGCCAGCATGACTGCCACTACATGTTCCTTGGACATCTCTGGTCTGGAGTCTCCTGTGATTTCCAAAGTGGTAACCTTTATCTGTACAGGCTGTTGCTGGCATGACTGGTGGCCATGAGCAATTGTCGGTGCATTTTCGAGACTTTTTTCTAACACCACAAACACATATTGCTCGTGCATTTGAACAGTAAGCATTTCAATACTACAACTATAGCTGCAGGTTTCTCCAATGAATAACGTCCTCACTGCTTCATTTTCACTTTTGGCATCTAGCTACTCGCACAAATTGTGAAGCATTTGCCTTCGTGAAGCACCATCTGGCCCCGCCTTCTCAAACACGTCGCCAGCTGCTTCCAGCAACGCTTAAATAAGTGCCAGCTATCAGTGCCGTCTGTTGAAACATCAGAAGAGCTGCAAAGTCTTTTTGAATGTTCTACAAGATTATGATGCGAGTACGGACATCTCTCTATCTCTCCTAGTAGGCATCTCACCTGATACAATTGGTTTCCCACTAGTGTCGAAAATGTGCCTCTGGTGGTTTAGTTTGTCCCTAGGGAAAGCTCTCCATGTGTGATGAACAGTTTTCAAGATGAGAGCACCAATTAGGACCATGTCAGAATGTTGTTATCCATTTCCTTTAACCTGATTCAGGAGCAAAATCAACTCGCAAGCCAATAGAAGTTTAACTTTCCCCACCAGGTCAATCCTTGTCTTGCAAAACCTGCACCCTCAGTGAACATGATACAAAACTATACCAAGCAGTCAGGTTAAAGGGACAGAAATAAGGTGCTTCAAGCACATCGTGTGTATATACGTGAGGCCCCCACCCCCAGTGGACCATATACAAATGTCTTTCTATGCATCCAAGGTCCACCTTATGTGATGCAACAACCTCTTTGTCTGCAATTCAAGGTTTCTTTGCAAACTCTAGATAAGTAAATGCCTAGAAGCAATGCATGTCACTATGTTTTTACAAGCTCTCCAGAAGCATTGTCTTTAGTCAGTCAGATTAAACAATGATAGATACACTGAAACCACTATAAGGCAGCCGAAAAAATTGGAAAAATAAAATAGTACCAAACAAAAGCTGGTCTTTGTACAGCACTTGTACTGTACAAACAATGTGTCGATTGGCATCACAATCTGTATCAAGACAACTTCTCCAAACCTCGACAAAAAGAATTAATTGTTTTCAGAAACACCAACAAAAAAAATTGTTCCATTTGTCCTAAAACTCTACAGAAGCAAACACTACCATAAACAAAATAGGAGACCCACAAGTGCCTAAAAAAATGATGGTGCTCTACAAATGCTCATAAAAGTCAATCGTCAAATGTATCCAATGCGTCTAGGTAATTTCCTAAGTGATTTACCTAGAAACGTATTAGCGGGTGGAATGTGGAAGGGCTTCCACCGACTATAATTGCACATCACAGTCGATGTTACATTTGAGTGGCTACAGCAGCATTAAGTATGCCTGATGATCCAACAGACTTGAGGATATCATGATCCTATGACATATGTAACTATTGAATACCTGCCTAGCTGTTTACTGACTACATACTAACTCAATTTTGTTTTGCTAAGTCGTGCAATGTTTATTTTTGCCCATCTCCCACAATACCCCTAGTCAGAGAATAAGGTAATGTTTAACAGATAAACAAAAATGGACAAGGAGGTTGCTGCAAAACGGAAAGGGAACTTGAACCGAACTGGGTGCATTGGGTGTGTTGTGCGCGTGCACACCAACTGTGTGCTCCCCGGATGAACAGACTCGTTTCACCAGTGCCTGGACACATGAACGGTGTGGGAAAAGTGCTCCGACGTGCACAGAGCGAGGCTGACCTCGGAGTAGTGCTCATTGTTCTGCTGCAGCAGGTCCACGCAGAGTTCTGCCAGGTGGATCAACTCCTCCAGCCTTTTGCCCGGCGACGTCTGGATGTCCAGGCTCGAATCTGCGACGGCAACGTTATACGCTCACGCTCCGCAACGTTATCAACTCACATTTTGTGCAATGGGTTGAGGCAACACCGTTCATACTGGGAGAGTTTAGCAATCTTTTGAAGATGCCGATCTAGCAACCACAGCTGGGAGTCTGGCAACTGGGAAAGGGTATGTTCCCTCCATCATGTTGTGTTGTTGATGGATAAGAAAACCATGAGCATTCCTCGAAGGATATACATGCCATATAAAGTGTTATCACGAAGTTGGCTTGCTCCAACCATAGAGTTATTATAATGTACTCTAGAGGTTCAACTGGCTGCTTTCGCGAATTGAAGCAGACAGCAATCGGCCGAAAATTGACTTCCGGTAATGCATTTCTGTGGGGAAAAGTGAGTGCATTTTCTCCCTGCACTCGATTATAAGAGAAAATATCCTGAATAATTGGTACATACTAGGTAGCTCGGAACATTTCTCAGTCAGGCAGACAAAATAATTGGTCAGTTACGGCGTTTTACAGCGAAGCTGTTTATGGCTAGGGTTCTGCGGATCTTTCATGTGCGTCAACATAAACTCGCACCGCCTTCTCTTTGTCATCGTTCCAAGTGCTTGCATGCCTAGTTTCCTTCTGCTCTCCACGGGTGGCGGTCCCGTCGCGCGTGTTTAATTTCCCTGGGTGGCGGTCTTGTCGCGGGTGTCTACTTTCCCTGGGTGGCAGTCCTGTCGTGAGTGTCTAGTTTCCTCCGGCTCCTCGGGGCGGCGATAGTCGCTCACGCGAATGTATATAAAAGACCAGAAAGACAAGTTGCCATTCTCCATTTTCAATTTCACTTCTCTTGTCGTAATGGGGAGGCCGCGTATAGTCCAGACTCCCGAAGAGCAACGCGCCTACGAAGAGCAATGGCGGGAACGGCAACGAGAATGTCAGCGTCGGCGTCGGGCGGCAAACACCACCGATGAAGATTGTGGACAAAATGCCAAGCGCATCCAGCAAACCAGACAAGACAACAAACGTCGGGAGGCGGAAAACACATAAAAAAGACGCAGGTACCATGCTGCTAAATTGGACAACTCAACAGGGTCTTCCTGGGCAGACAGTTTGGGTGTACTGTATGTGTGATCAGCTGTGGTTCCGCAACGACTTTACCAACATCGGCAATGTGCGGGATCCTGCAAAGCGGATCCGTGCACTGCAAATGTTGTCGGTGACCACTTGCACTTCATCGGTGACCACCGATCAAGACAACAAATGTGTTTGTACTTTCGTTCAAATTCATTCTGTGTCACGTCTGTGTCGTGTGCTAAACAGCTTCACTGGTCATCCACCTTCACAGAGTGGAATGGCGCACTCTGTCAGCCATTCCATTTCAGGCCCAAACACAGGTTTGGGCCTGAAATATAGCAAAGATAAACATTGTTCACTGATGAAGAAAAATGCACTAAGGCAATTACACTTTTACGATGTTAATAAAGGTACATACTATTTGGTATGACCAAAGTAACAAAAGTGTTCCATGTTATTTTGAGGCGAAAAGACTAAATGCACACGCGTTTTCCCGTAGGAATGCACAGGAGCACCGCAAAAGTAGACTTGTTGCCGTCTGCTTCAATCTGTGCCCCAGAAGTCGCATAGACACTAGCGCCAGTTGAACCTCTAGCGTACATCATAATAACTATAATTCCAACGGACTACAGGCTCTGCCCATTGGCCAAACTCTCTCTTAGTATAAACAGCTCTAGGTCATGGTACCCTGGCTGGCTCTGAAGGCTAAGCAGATTGGCTGAGGTTTGTATGCATGAGCATCTGCGAAAAGGCCACCATAAGCAATAAAAATGAAATGTAAACGGTAAGCAATACATCATATGAAAGGAGCGGGGAGGGAAGTCATGGTAGGGGACATTGGGGAACAACAGTGTTGCCGGTAGCATGAAGAAGGCACAAATTAAGTCAGTAAAGTCAGTAAGGTCTTGAGGCAGGGGACAGCTAATTGACGAGAGAGCAGCGAGAAAGTTCTCGATGGCAGCTAGGAGCACAGTACATAAACAGTCAACTTGGCCGGCTTACGGTATTCCTGGTCTGCAAGCCGAGCAGCAGAGAAAAAAAGAAATCAGTTGACATGATGTTTGCTTCTTCAAAAGTGTAACCAAATGGACCAAGAAGAGCCCCAACAAATCGGTATTTGCTTCTCTCAAAAAGTATGCTCAACTGAGAAAAATAGGAGTAAACCCCGAGACCACTAAAATTCTCACCAAAGTCTAACAGAGATTAACAGCATAGACTTTGGTGTCAGAAGTGCCCACCAGTCTCATGCTGCACTTTGGTCACATTCCTCAAAGAATATAAATGAGAAGTGCACAGCAGTTCACCCTATTTTGGCTGCCACTACCTTAACTCACAATATTTTCTTTCATATTTTATAATATGAAAGAAGTATTTGCAACTTTTTACCACCAAAGAATCAAGAATGTATTCAGGCACATAGTCAAAACTAAACAAAAGAACACCTCATGCATAGAAGTTTAACTAACGAATATCACTACAAGATCATTAAGACTAGCTAGAATATTTTTTTCCCCAATAGTATGCTGATTGAAAGAGATGCTAAGAGCTGTTGCTCTGAAGGTATGTTTTCATTATAGTACCCGCATGCCCAAAGCTTACCAATGCAGCATAAAGACGGGTTTTCTCTTTACACAATTATGTAGGAGCATGCAGACAGTAACTTTCAGAAAAAAAAGCACACCTTGAAGTTCTTGTGAAGCTTGATCTCCTGCATTGCCCAGAAAAAGACAGTGAAGCCTCAGTCTCAAACTGAAAGCAGCCATGCTTTCATTGAAATGGGCTACAGGCTGGTCTAAACAATGCCCATCTCACGACTTTAGACCAGGTCACAAAAAATGATCTGAGATTGCGCCCAGGTAGGAGTGCCGATGTCTTATAGCAAATCACATACTGCAAGTTCTCAAACCAGTATACCTTAGTATGAATGTGCATTTCTGATAAACCTTTCACTTGTAACTGTTGTCTGGTTTGCTTCAACCATCTGGGAGCGCATGCTGACAAAGCAAGCTCTAATTAGGTCACCTTTCCTGCAATGCTTCTGAGAGATGCAGCAAAGATGGCTAGCTCAAAATGCATTGAAAACATAGCGACAACCAATGCCTTTGTTCCAAAATACATTGAAAACATAGCGACAACACAATGCCTTTGTTCCAAAAGGAACAAGGGGGACAAAGTCTCCCTTGTTCCCCTTCTCTAGGGATTATTTTCGGCATTCTGGTCCAGCTTGCTTGCACCTTTGCATTTAATTTCCTTATCATCAAAACCTTAAAAATGCAAGCTGTTCAGCCTTGTTGGTGTAAGACGGGTATCAGGCAAAAATCAGTCCACTTCCAGCTGGATTATGGAACTGGAAATGAGGCGATCCAGCTGGAATCCAGCTGGGTCCAGCTGGAATCCAGCTGGGTCCAGCTGGATTCAAGTTGGGTCCAGCTAGATTCAAGTTGGGTCCAGCTGGAATCTAGCTGGACTGCCTCATTTCCAGTTCCATAATCCAGCTGGAAGTGGACTGATTTTAGCCTGGAGTGGCAGCTGATAAAACCCATCTGCTCTACTGACTCCTGGTTAGCTCAGTTGGTTGAGCGCTCCACTGGAAATGAAGAGGTCCCTGGTTCGATACCAGGACCAGGTGGATTTTTTCGGTCGCGGACCAGTCACCTAGCTGTGTTTGGAGATTTGCGGTGGTCCTTTGTCCCCCTTGTTCCCCTTCTCCAGGGATTATTATCGTCATTCATGTCCAGCTGCTTGCACATTTGCATTTAATTGCATTATCATCACAAAACTAATGCAGACTAACAACTGATTGGTTTTATTTTTTAAGAACCAAAAACACGTACTACCCTTAGGATGGGATTGCGCCTGTGCAACAAATTACTCGGTGCTATTAGTAATTTGTTGCACAGGTGCAACACCATCCTGAGTAGAGATTCGTGCATGCTTTCGGTTCTTGAGAAATAAAACCAGTCAGTTGTTAGTCAGCATTTAGTCCAGTCTTTCACTTTGTCCATGTCTATACTCCATTTCACAATAACTTGGCGAACTGCAGAGGCTACAGCCCCCGCGACCCAATAAGAGTTTCGGAGCGAGGCACGTAACACCACGTCACGGGAGCATTTGTGTTGACCATGGAGTGGCAACATGCCTTGCTCCGACGCACTTATTGAATCGCGGGGGCCGCAGCCTCCACAGTTTGTTAAGTTATTGTGAAACAAAGTAACGTCGTGCTGTTTCAAGATGAGTACATACCAACTGGCCCAATTATCGATTTTGTTAATTGAAGTTTAAATTGAATGATGTCCCGTTCATGGTAGGAGCTATAGTTTAGTTCTGCATTAAGCTCCAGTGCTACATTTGGAAAGTAACCCCGATATCTAATTTGCTTCGAAGCCCTCGCCGCAGGGAGCACCAGGATGGCGGCCGATAGCCGGGGTGGGGGGAGGCTTACCCTGCAGCCTGGCCTGCTCGGAGATGCGGGTGTAGTTGACGAGGGCCGCATTCTCCAGGCACTTTTTAATGATGGCACGCACCTCCTCGGGAGGTGCCGGAGTCATCACGTCCTTCATCAACACCTGTGTGACAACACAATGCCTCGCGTTTCAGAACCGCATGCACTGGGGGCTCTCAAAGAGAACCCAACTGGATTCTCCATGTCCCCAGTGCACCCGGGAACATGTCACTGTGCACATGACTCGGTCGAAGGTGTAAGTGTTAAGCATGGTTAGGAGGTGCCCAAAACGTCACTTGTTAGACAAATTTTTTAAAAAAGAACTAACGCATGCAGGCAAAATTGCTTCTCAGTTTTTTAATCCAGACGTGACAGGGAACAGCTCTCACAATTATTTTATAGAAGTCCAAACATTGTTGCGCGGCCCCTTTAATACAAGTACAGTTGAACCTCGATTTAACGAAGTCACCAGAACCCGCTAATTGCTTCGTTAAATCGGGAACTTCGTAGAATCGAGGAAGGGAGACCTCGCGCATAGGCTGCGCAGGAAATCCGAATTTGTTCGTTAAATCGGGAACTTTGTAAAATCGGGTTTCGTTAAATCGAGGTTCAACTGTATGTTAAATATTTCTGCTAACTGCCCAACGCAGGACAACTCTTCCTGGGATCTGTGATGGTACAAACAAAAAATGAGCATCAAGGTGTTTTACAAGCAACATCAAGAATTTTGCTACAAATGTAGGTGTGGGATGGTAATCCGAGACGATGTAGAGGCCCAGAGAATACATTAAATGGTCGAAAATGTAAGAAACTATAGAACTTCCCAAGGTGTGCCACGTGAACCTCAACCAGGAGAGAAAGAAGACAAGGAACTGAATGAAAAGAGCTAATGTATAACTGAACTGACATGTGTTCAGAGCTGACTCCCAGGGGACAAACACAGAAACATGGCTGCCACAAAAGAGTGAGTGAGTGATGGGGGAGCAGCGTGAAGATTGGCACGACGACAAGTGGATGATCCGAAGATGGCACTCACCCTTTCCAGCAGGGACAGGGTAGCCTTGAGGGCCCCTTCAGGCCTCCCAAAGGGAAAACAGTATCTGCACATGGAACACATATTACTGAGCAAAGTGGTACGAGACCAATGAGAAGAGCATGCTTCATTACGAGAGCTCATTCAAAAGATTGTCTGGTGCATTTGTCTTAGTCTGCTCGGAAAGGTGCCGACAGCACAAAATGAGCTAGCAAACAAGTTCAAGTCTGTTATACGGTCAGTACAGAAATATCTGTCTTTTGTCACACCAGCTCAAAATTACAGCAGATCAAGCACATACAGTAGAATACCGTGCATTCACCCATTCCACACTAAGCGCCCATTCCCAAATTTTTAAGATCTGAGAAAATATGCACAATACCATTGATATGTAAAATTGATAACCGGACAAGCGCCCATCACCCATTTGTTCGCGTGACACCGCGATTATCTCTAAATTTTGAGTGGGCGCTTGCCCCGTATTTTAAGGTATACTACTGTGAATTTTTTCTGTTTGCTTTTAGATAATAAAAAAATGCATAAAAAGCCAGAAAAGGGTATTGCCAAAAAATTAGTACTAGGTACTATACAGTGACATGAACTATCCCAAGAAAATTCCACTCGTCACAGTGTAAGTATCTTCAGTAAAGGAACTAAACATGTTCTAACATGAAAGGATCCTAAAAGTACACAAGATGCTTTCCATGACTCCTAGTAAACCACATAGTTCATACTTTTGCTAGTCAGCATAGTGTAATAGAGCACAGTCAGTCTCGTCAATTGAAACACTTCCATTTTCTAATACAGTGGTTCTCAACCAGCGATGTTTCGCGGACCCCTTGTGGATCGGCGGAGATGATGGAGGACCCCGTTCGTGGTGAGGGGAGGGGGAATGTATAAGTTATATATAATAATGACATAATAAATGGATTTAACTAAGGGCTAGTGTGAAGTAGACTTTTCTTATTGACATACAAACGAGAAAACTAGCCTGAAAATGGAAAAATTCCTTCTCGATCTGAAAAAAGACAACTTTTATTGCCGGGCTCGACTGATGAGGCAGGGCTTCACGGACCCCCAGAATGCCTTCGTGGACCCCTAAGGGTCCGCGGACCCCCATTTGAGAACCACTGTTCTAATAAATTAATTCAGATAAGAGGTATTTGGTCGATTACGACAGACTACAATCGTGTTCAATAAGGTTGTTCATCCATTTTCTGAACTAGTACTCGAATATGCAACAATCTAGACCACTGAGTGCCGGACAAGCATGGTGCATCAGTAATATGAAGTCTGGGTGCAACAACATGGCAGCACCCACCTGAAGTGTGTGATCTGGTGCTCAAGCAGGATGCGCAGACGCTCCTTGACTTGAGCAAACATGTCCTTCTCCTCGACGGTCACTGTGCCGATCCCATCCGGCCTGGGTTGCCAGAAGACACACTTACAAAAGTTCCCAGAATGCCAAACAGCAGGCAGCATAGCAAACCACCTCTAATGCACCAATGGAGCTCTGCCCAGAAAATACGCTTAAGGACTGCGGCTTCAACGGCTCACTGAAGTATAGCTGGCAGGCAGAAGATTCAGAAGAGGAGATTTCTCGCAACTGGTTTAGCGAGAATTAATGACAAAGTAATGCAAACTTGGTGAGACACCAAATTAACACACTTTTAAAACAGTTCTGAATCTAAAAAAAAAAGTTCCCTTAGAAAAAAAAAGTAAAAATCTGGCCTTTAAATAGCCAGTAACCGGCCTTTCAATCAAACTGGAAACTTCTAGTATGCATCAAGCATATTGGAAATTTCCGATATAAATAAAGAAACCAACCCTTTAAAAAAAACGCTCACCAAAAACAAAAATTGCAAAAATATGCCCATTTGCATATGCAACACTGAAAAGACTTTGCTCCAGGAAAAATAAAAGCGAGCAAATTAATTTAGGTGCATCATCATTGAAAGTGAGTCACATTAAAGATGGTTTACTGTCTGAAAAAAGAAGCAGCAGGCATAAAAATAGTGTGAAACCACAATCATTCTCCGCATCTCAGAGGCCTCCACGCAATTTTTTTTTTCTCTCTTTCGAGTGAATACAAACTCCAGTGGCCAAAGCAAGAAGAGGAAAAAGATAAAAATCACCCAGACAGAGAAGGAAGGTGGCCATGTCCGGAGCACAGCTCCATGCCAATGAAACATGCAACATGCTGCCCCCTTCAAGACATGCCTTGGTTGGAAACTTCCCTTTGACATACCAGAAGAGAGAAGTAAAGAAAAAAAGTCACTCAATGTCGCCGCAAAAATGCTGGAGCAGAAACGATTTTCTTCTCTAGAAAGGTGCCGAGTTGGAGGGCCAAGCAAATGCTGATTTTGACTTCGGTCTGAGGCAAAATCAAAGGTGCTCCATTGCACACTTTCTCTCTTGGGCAGACTTAGAATGGTACAGACGAATGTTACTTACGAAAACTATTTTCCTGGAAAACCATGAAAAGAATTTAAATGGTGGCAGAGTACCTTTTCAAGTAGCGCTTTTACCAATGCCACAGGGTTGATTCGTTGCTCATACAGTTTCAGAAATTATTTTTACTACATCACTAGGTACTTTTATAAAGATCTTTTTAATGTGCAGCTTTTTATGGCTTGTTCGTGGCACTCCTTGAGAGGCACCTTCAAATATCTGAGAACAAGTATTCGCAATAATAGTGAAATTTCTTTAAGCCAATTGTTGTTCATTAAGGGGGAACACTGGTATTGGAGCTTCTTTTCTTATTTTATGACCAAACCCAATGAAATTCTACACACCTGCTTGGCTTTTTGTGCTGATTTCCTATACCTGGTCATTTTCTCAGTCAGCAGAATTGTTTTCGAGACAATTAAAACTTGCCTGCCTTTGGAGGAACAATAGGTAAGAAACTGCTCAATGAAATATCCTTTTTAACACATGGCTAGATATTCCGAAGTGTAGAGGGTACTAGAATGTTGGAAGTAGTACTTTTAAGGTTAACCCCTCATTAGAGATTTTACCACACATTCAAGTTCAGTGCTCAATGCATGGCTAACAAGTAATAAAACAAAAGATAAAATGGGAACTTTTCTAGACCTATATATTAAAAAAATCTGCTCTCAACATTGTATGCTTCGCACATTTAGCTATACATTTCATGAAAGGCTATATTTTTATCTGCTTTAGATGCTGAGATAGTATCCTCCCTGCAAAATTTCAACGAGTCCGAAAATTGTGTTTTGTGAAAACAATGTTTTAGAGTCAACTCCAATGCACATTCAGCGGACATAGACATTATAAATTGATTTATAGCTCAAATCTTCAACTACGAAATTAGAAACCAGGTAGATTCAGAAGAACAACAGCTGTAGAGGTCAACATTGCCATTTTCAAAAGAATAAAGTTTTGGGAAATTTTTGGCTCCAAAGACCCATGACCCCCTTAAAGCTTGCCAAAGTGTTAAAATACAAATTATTCCTTTGACTTTGAATGGTCAATTCAAAACATGTGCTCCAACTTTGCACACATGTGCAGTGTTTTGCCAACAGATGCCTTGTTGATATACCTACTATATTAACACAATTTTGACTCAGAATGTTTTGCTGATAATCACTGCAAAAATTTGTCAACATTTGCATCACAAAGAGGTTACACTGACACAAAACGTATTATAGTAGGTTTATGAAAGACCCTGCTAGCAGACGGTTCTCACCATGCGAAACTCATTCTCACAGACAGATTTGAAAAACCGTGCCATATGTTTTTCAATGATGCATCCTTCCAAGGGGATTTTGTGATGACTGTCAATAAAATGTTGTATGTTCAATGAAACACTTCATTCATGAGGCATCTTTCCAGAAAATCTCTTATGTCGATTCTGCCAAGTGGAATGTTGCTAGCCTCCAGCAACCAAGTGCGGTGCACCGTGAGTGCTGGTCTTGCATCTGGCATTAGTATGTTTGCATCACCCCAGTGTGCTGTTTCCAGCAGAATCAACTGGTTCACATGAGTGTCGCAAGATGGCAGCACATTTCAGATGGGGGTGGATAGTGTATATTGCCTGAGGCAGCGGTGAGTCTGCAGTGACCGTCTAGGACTATCGTCTGTCACGTGCGTTTTGCTGTGCACGTGTGCCGAGCCTGGAACAACTTACTTGAACTCGTCAGGGTTAGCACTCCCTTCGAGAGGTAATGCAGATTGCCTAAGGGTTCAACACAGGGCACACTTTAACCTCCTCTTTCGAGACTGCGGCTACACACTGCGTCCGCAGTTAACTGTTAGCGGCGGTCACCTCGCAATCAAAACTGACCCCCAGCTGTTGCATCCACACAATTTTGTCAACGACCATTTTCGTATGCATCAATATCTCTATTCGCTATAGATGGTCACAGCTTCCAGCGCCATCTGCATGCTCCCTTCACGTACCCAGAGAAAAGTTACAGCTCAGTCCCCAGTCTTCACGAGCCCACAGCCCCAAGACATTGGTTTGCCACTTTCCTTGAACCAGCAAGCTACTCCGTGACATCTGTTTGAAAAAGCTAGCCTACGGAGTAAAAACCTCTACTGACAGCTGTATATATATCACACTGGAAACAGACAATTAAGGAACTACCAAATTTTTGTACACCACTACTATAACCGAGTTCATGAAATCAACGTACTGATTTGACACACATTTCACACAACTCTCAGAGTCTGTCATGAGCACATTTTACTGTATGTGCCATCGAGTACGAATAAAATGCAAACAGCGGAGCGCATGGCCTACGATACATACTGCGCTACCCAGAGACAACTAGGAACTGATAAAACTATGGGGTGGAGAGGAGGCTGCGAGGGTACACGCCTACTCCAAAGTGCACACCCTCGTAACCCCTCTCTTCACATTTTTGTCAGTTTTTAGTTGCCTTCTCGTTGCACAGCATGTATTGAGGGCCACGCATTCTGCTCTTTGCATTTCATTTGCACCCAATAGTACAAAGTACTGTACCCTCAGAACACTGCAGCAGAGACACCCATCTGTTTAAACAAGTTATTGGAAAGCCTCCACGCATTGCCCAATAGGATAGAAGTGGTAATGCCTCGCGCGGAGAGGGAACCTCTGGGAAATGTTTGAGAAATTTGGGTGGGAAGAATGCCAAGAAGCAGTCAGGTAGTTCCTTTCTGCGTAAAGCGTAGTAGACGTGCAGTACGCAGTAAGGACGTCGTTACGGTTGTAAAACTGAAGAGCACAGGAAAGAAAGGAGTAGAGCGAAGGGGCATGCAACAACTCTCGGAGCGCTTCACAGTCGTGCGACAGAGGAGAAGGGGATTGGCCTGTGCACCCACGACTGTCATCTGTACGTCTTCTGTTCCTTACATTTGTTTTAGAGACCTGCATCACTACGTCCATAGGTATACAAGGCTGGCCTCCAGGTAAAACACGTTTGTGTAAATATCAAGTAAAAAAACAAGTTTGTTACTTTGTTACCACGTTTGTGCTTGTTAAAGCTACAGACAAATGTAAATTTAATTCTTCAAGCTGGGTCTGTTAACTATTCATACGACTTTCTTCCTTAGCTAGAAGCACTAGAAATAGAGCAAAATGAGCACTTCTAGCTTTCTGCTGCAACAAAAATGTGATAGTGAACATCCCAAAACACACCTATGTCAGTGATTGTATATAGTACCATAAGCAGAACATCACAAATCTTGATTCGAGTAAACTCCTCAGTGCTAAAAACTATTTCCTGTTTAGTATCGTAAACAACACTGTGGAAGGTACAAATTAATCTGGTGATGAAAGCCCGAGAACTGTTTTGTCAACACAAGCCGTCCTGCAGATGAAGCTACTGCCAAAGCTACAATCCTATCTGTGGTCCATTCTGTCTCTAGCTCCTCCCATGGAGATACCTATGTGCAAACAGCAAGTTTTAGGATTCACTTAACTACATATAATATAGTCTTTCTGTTACACTAATAATTCGGGGTAATATAATTTCAAATACTGAATAGTTCCTACAAAATAAAATGCTGGGTTAGAAGCAACATGTCATTACAGCTGCTGTCTGAGCCGCATCACTGCAGTACAGACTTGTCGCAAAAAGTATGTCCCACGAGACTCATACGTAGCGCTAAGGTGTGTCATACAAATCTTACAGGGGTCCAAAATTATCCGTAAAAATCAAAATTTTTCAACTAATACTTGTGCAACTGAGGAACCCGACTGCTGATGGGCTGCAATATGTTCTCCATCACACTCGAAGCATCCACAAGCATCTAAGCACCACGTCTTAAAAGCAGACGTCAGGTTCCTCCCATATCCGTGCCACCGCAAATGTACACCAAGAAGTTAACCCGTTACATATCTCTGCGACTTGTCGGTAAGTTCCATGAACGTGATAACTTCAGCGCTTTGCACGCGTCCCCCGGGCATGGCATGGCAAGTGCAATGGGAAGATGGGCGGAGGGGGGAGGAAGGCAGCAGGCACACAGGGTTGGAAGCAGGCCCCACTGAGGTGGTGGAAAGGACATACCTCACATCTGTAACAACCAGGCCGGCCGGCGGGGCGATACTTTACACCGGCAACAACGTGAAGCCAGTGTCAGCAAAGCGCTCACCCAATTCGGGGCAACAGTAAAGAAGGTGGACAATTGGTCCCATGCCTCTAGCGTACTCAACTGCAACGCGGCCATGCGCTCAGTCTGGGTCACCCCCCCCTCTATTGTCCCTCGAAATTCTCCTCTTTCTTTCGCTGAATATCATTGAAAAATAGAGTCATTTATCATAGCACATAAGACTGGCACAGGCAGGCAATAAACTCGGCTGAAAGTTAACAAATTACTGCCACAGATTAAGGCAACTATAATATAAGCTCTCGATTTTGGGAACACTCCTTTCTAACACAAAGAAGTGCCTTCTTAGCTTCAAGTAAATAAGGGTGCAGGATGATACCAAAATGCACCAGAGGGAGGAGCTTTCACCAGAGAAATTCTGTGTAAGAGCAGGAAATACTGCATCTTCCTACCACTATACTAGTGAATGCTATATGCCATTTTTGAACCTGGCAAGACACTTTTTCTCACACTTGAGCCTGCTGTTGCCAACGGATCATACTTTAGACTCACGCCTATCTGTCTGCTTGCCGCATGCCACTCTATAGTCGCTGCAGTTTTAAAGTTTTAAGTGGAAGTACAGCTAGAGCGAGAAGTCAACAGGCTAACCAAATTCACTACGCTAGAATGCATACATACTAGGAAGCAAAGCAAAACTATTCTCTTAGCTCCAATGCATCTAAAGGCTACAAGTGCATGTCACCAGCTCACTACATTGCATCTAGACGGCATCAGCCAGAGGCACTCACAACGACAATCAATGCAATCAAATAAAAAGCAAAAAATTGTTGTTGCAACTGGCAGAGTGGCGACGCCCTCTCCCCCCCCTCCTTTCCCGCTACCGAAAAACCGAGACTGACTTCATCCCTCCAGAAAAAAAGGTTTGCTCGAAAATTCGAAGAAAAACAAAAAAAAGCAGCTCCTGGAGGAACGGAAAAAGTGCAGTGTCCACCACTCAGCAAAAAGGAGGGAAAAGAAAAGTGTTGGAGGCGGGGGAGGGGCTACAAAAATGGAGGGAGTGATTCAAAAAAGGCACCGGGGAGGGACACAAACAAGTGAGCCTCGTAACGGGGTCTCTGCCCGACCATAGAAGGGAATGCGTGCACTGTACCACAAAACACTCTGCCCCAGGCTGCGGGGCTCCCCCGGAGTGGCACAAGCACACGCCTTTCCGAGTTGTTCCCAGAGAGTGCTCAAAGCGGGGCATTATGGCGCTGCTGCTGGCCTACAACCACCATCTCAGCATGAGTCATAAAATTTTGATTACGACGCTTCCGTCTAGTTCACCTCGAGAGTATGCGCACGCAGCCAAAGCATGGCAGAAGACATGGAGCGCGTGGTGGAGGACAGACGTTCAAAAGACAAGCCCTGCCATTCTCATTCTGACAGTGGCTATAATCTTTATCTATTTTCACACAAAAAAAAAGTACCACGTGTAGTCACGTCTCTATGCTAAGTTGCAGCAACCTAGCAAAAAAAAAGATGCACTAGCTAATTAAACCTCCACGCTAAATATCAATCTGTCAAGAAAACGATTTATGCAGTTTCTTCAAACAGCCAACGTGCCATTGAATACACGTTGCAGATCACCTAACCTCGTGTTTTGCGTAAATCCACATTTGCACGAGCGTTTTCCTAGTTTGGGAGTGCTGCGTGCCAACTTCTTTCCTTTCTTAGTAAGTCTTTTCCTCAACAAAGGACATCTATGGTTTACAAATAGATAAATAAATGAAAAAATAGACTTCCTAGAGCTGTCCCAAAACGCCACTCCGCCCTCAGTAAGGAGAGACAACTCCTCGCAGTTTCGTGCACCGACGACGGACGCGGGGTTGGGCCACCCCGGGAGAGCCGAGCGACCTAGAGCCACTGAATAGGCCACGCTTACGAGTATCGACGCTCCATTCCCCGAACGCCTCGTGGGAGCCGCCATTTTCCTGCCTAGTGTCGAGTGCCTGCAATCGCCGATTGTCACGACTCGAAAATGCGACTTCCTGAGCTACGGATACGCCGTCGGGAAGCGCGGGCGATGTCGTTTCGCTTTGTCGCGGAATCGGTTTACAGTTTGTGGAGGACGGAAGAGCATCTTGTGCGATTTCAGATAAGGCCTCGTATAACTGGCAACAATGATTTCAAGCCACAAGATGGCTTCAAAGGGGACCAAGTACAGGGCGTCGCCCCAAAATATTTACAGAGCCGTTTTCACCGCAAAAGTAAAACATACATCGCCAAACGCTCATTCTCCGCACAAATGTAGTGCTAGCAGTCCAAACTGAATGCCAGTTTCAGAACTAATTGTTATCTTATACAAAAGTTATACACGTTTTTTTTAAATTTTCAATGGGGAAATGGCGGCCGATGGAGCTTTCAAATACATGAAGCTGAGTGGCGCCAGTTACCGAAAACGGGCAAACATGGGCCTCATTTCCCATAGAATCTTCCAGGAAATCATTTCTAACTTTTGAATGAGATAACGGTTAGTTCTGAAATTCTGGCATCTTGCTTGGTCCGCTAGCGCTACATTTGGGCAGAGAATGAGGGTTCGGCGATGCATAGTTTATTTTTGCAGTGAAAAAGAAACACCACTGTACAATTTTGGGGGGACACGCTGTACACGGCAGCACTGAATATTATACGTGTCAGCTGTGTGGCCAACACGAAGAAACAGCCTTCCATGTTGTAAGGGAGCACTTCGAGCCGAGGCTGCCTGTGCCACACGACGCAAATCACTATGCCCTTGCACTGGGGATTCGGCGCAACAGGAACAGACGACGTGCTGCGGCAATGCACCAACTCTGCCGACGACAGATGGACATGGCGACACTGCCTGTGCTCGCAAGGCAGAAAAAATCACAAAATGCAGACTAAAGGAGTGCTGGGGAAAAACTGTGAAGATGGAAGGATGCCAGAGCAATAGTGCTTAGGCTTTTAATATTTTCGTTAATTTTTTGGGGGGGAAGGGCTAGAGCCAGTTTTTTAGACTGTAATAGCCAAATACAAAGGGCTCAGCCGCCATAATCCAAATCCGTTCCAATCCAACGGCCAAAGTGGCGTCACTCTGATGCGTAGCTTATTCGATGGCTCTAGGGCAACCCTGACATCGTTGACCGGAGAGATTGGAAGTGGAGCAACCGAGTCGAGCGCCCAAGCCACCGGTTCGACTGACCTGTTTCCGTGGACATGAGAGGAGCAGAAGGCGAAGCTGTAGTGGATGAGGGTGGGGTCAATCATAACCCCCTTCTCGGCCCGGTTGAGCAGGTCGTGGAGGTAGCACAGGTGCCGGAAGCAGCTTCGCACGCAGTAGCGGGCCGCATATTCGTCCAGTGCAAACACCTGCCCCGGACTGAACCAGCCCTGCGGCAGTGGAGGTGCGGCGAGTGCGCATTAGGCACATGCAAATAGTGGTTTTTGAGTTCGAAGCAAACTCAAAGTGAACGTGTGTTTTGGTAGAATATTTGCTAATGAAATGTCGAATAGTTTCTCCAAGCCTTTCACTACTGTTGCACCATGCTTAAACGAGAACCCTGCTGAACTCGTGAAGGTTGTTCACAAGCTTCCTCTTGTCCATTTAAAAGCGAAGTTAATTTTAATCTAACATTTTTAGACTGTGACCCCAGAAAGTTTGACGATTACATTGGGGTGGCACGTAAACGACGAACCTGACATAAAATTAGACCTATGCTCATCCCCAGTTATACCTGATCAATGAGATTATTATATACCTTGCTATACATAAATATCCTTTTTTCAATCTCAAATTAAAGATAAATAAAAAAAAAACATTTCCGGGGTTTGTTTTTACGGGTCTTGCTTCTCTGCAGTGCACCGGTGCTCGGTAAGAAGCGCACTCAAAAGGGCTAAATCACTGCGATCAACGCTTAATAAGATATGAATATTGCGGTTCATCTCAATGCAATTATCCAATATCGCATCAGTTTCAGCACTTCTGAAGAAGGAAACTGGTTTTGTTAACAGCTAGGAAAAAAATTTATGTTTCTTAATCTTACAAAACAGGAATAAAACGTCTTAAAAACCTGGACGACACTCAACGCTGCCTGCGACTTCGATAAAGTGAAAGGGGCAGGAAGTTTCAAGGCAGGTGACCCCTTCTTCGGTATCCTCGATAGCCCACCACAGCCTTGCAAAGAATGAGTACACTTCAACTTATTTTTCTTTTAAAATGTCCAACAAAAACGCAAAAAAGATAAGGTGTATAAAAACTAGCCCAAAACATCCTGCCTTTTCCACTTTACCGATGTCACGACTTTGAGCATCGTCCGGGTTGTATTGAGGTTCTATTTTTCTCCCGTGTTACAGGCAAGTCTTTCTATACGGCAAAAAAAAATGTTTAACCTCCCCGATAAAGTCGAGAGACAGAGATTGGGCCTAGTGGTGTCTCGTAACTGAACATAATGTTGTGCTGCCACGTGATGTTACGTGACACCACGACTATTTTACGAGTGAAACACTATTTTAATCGAGCCTCACAAGTTCAACTACAAAATCAAGGCACTCCTTGTACTAACCATCAGGAACTACAGCCACGATAGGCATAGTCAAACTGTCGCTTGTACATATTCATCAACAACCTTAGCTCGACGACTTCTGAATGACCGCTGCATGTCCAGAGGACATTACTTTAGGCCAGTGGTTCTCAAATCGGGTTCCACGGACCCACTGGGGTCCACAAAGACCTCGCCTCAAACCCCACCATCTTCTTTTAAAAAAATTGTTTTTTGTTGCTAGATGGTGCAAGCTACCACCCATTATAAAGGCTACACATCTATCCATCCAACCAACCTTTTACTGGATGCTTCTCGCTTTTCCTGTCTATAACAGTAAAGACGCCCTTTTCACACTGCAATTAGTTGTCTTATTTTAACCCCCTTCCCCTTCCCCCGCTAGCATGGGGTCCCCCATCACTTTGGCGGGTCCCCAAGTGCCCCCAAAACCTCCATGCTTGAGAAACATTGCTTGAGGCGTTCGACATGACACCAGCCAAACTTGCAGTAGTAAATCAGCTTTGGTCAGACAGCTTTTTCAACTATGCCCTTTTCCCGAAAATAATGCACAGGTAAACCTTCGTTAAGCTTTGCCCCATTGCACACTCAACAGTCTCCGTATGGAACCAAGTTCAGAACCGTAAAATGAAACTACACTCAAAAACTGAGGCCCACTGGAGAGGAATCGGTCAATTTTGGACAACATCCTTCCCAGCACTGCGCTCCTTAGCCAGTCCAACACCTCCCAGACAGCACGGTCACAATGCTGACTTTCTGTCACCTACCGGAGGTCAGTGCGGGGCACAGATTGAACACGAGTGCTGCATCGGCATTTGGCTTAAACTCGTGTTCATTTAGTGAGAACACGAGTGTAAGCCAAAGGCTGACTCAGCATTACTCGTGTCCAATCTGGGTTCAAAGCTGGCCACCAGTAGGCAATGCAGAAGATCCAGCACTCAAATCTTGCCATTCCAGGCATCTTATTATCGTCCTGCAGCCAATGAGGTGGCGATCTTGGCTGATGAGAACGCCCAAGGACGAGTCACGACGCAACAAGTGTGAAAGTAGTAAGCCCCAGATTTCTTTAACTGTTAGCAACTATAGGAGGTGTCGGTCAGTCCCTTTGGTACGGTGTCCGGAACGTGTCTCCGACTGGTGTGTTGACCGCGCTAACAAAACTGGTCCCTGGATTTCCGCCCGACGATGTCACAAAAGTGTCATGCCGTCGCCAACCATGATCCTGGTGCTGTCACGGCAGCTGTGGCGGATGTAGCTGATGCCCATTCTGCTGTAGGTCCCTCTTCGGCTTGAACATGGAGGTAGGAAGCTTCTGGATGCGACTTGACGCCACCAGAGGTGAAGCCAGATGTGTGGAGGGACACACCCCCAACAATGACCAAAACCACTGCTGTTTTGGTCATAACTGGGGCGCGTCCCTCCACAATTCTGGCTTCACCTCCGGTGGCGTCATGTCACCTCCAGAAGCCTCGTACCTCCATGGGCTTGACGGTTCACGGAAGTTTCGGCGGCCAAGAACTGGGAAGTTGCGGAGACAACACCCAGCTAAAAATTCCTATCAGATCCAATTGGAATTCCAAATGGTTTTAATTAGAACCAATTGGTTTTAGTGAATTCCAAATGGCTCCCATTAGTTCCCATTGAAAGTGACCAATCGGTTGTACGAAAACCTAAATGGTGCCAACAGAAAAATTCCAATTGGACGCCCGATCGCCGGAATTGCGACACCCGATGGCACGACACGCCAGCTTTTGCAACGTCATTTGTTGCCACCCTGGGACCGCTTAGGAAGCACGGGCAGAGCGGGACGTTAAACACACCGCTCGAAGACACGTTTCGGGCACCGTGCCAGTCGGCGAGAGGGGCGGCACAGAGTGCGCGGTGTGCCCACCAGGGAGCAGTAGGGGTCGTTGAGCCTGTAGTCGAGCGTCAGGGTCTGCAGCATGCGGAACAGCATGTGGTGGTCGAAGCGGTTTGGGTCCGCCGAGATGAATTCGTCCATGCCGTGCTTGCGGGCACGCTCCGTGTCTGGGTGCGGCGTTAGTCAGGTTAGTGGGGGAATGGCCAAGCGGGTTAGCAGTCACGTGTTAAGAGTCGGGAACAGGTAGTTAGTCGAGCCGCAATGCAAGTTAGCCACGAATGTGAAGCGCACCGATTTAACCCCTTAGCCGTTCTCAGTTTTTGGGAATTCCAGACCCTCGACTACGTATTGGTTGTCTTCAAAATTAAATTTGCTGCCTTCAAGATAAAATTTATAGCCACAGACGGAATGGGAGCAGGACTAAAATTAAAGTCAGTGCTGCCATCCGTTGGCAGAGCTGCAAACTAAGCCATGAGCGAGCCTGCGTCGTCCAAAACAGTCGAGTGCGTGAAGCGGGGAAAGCAGACGAGCTATACTCGTTCTGAACGCTCCACATTAACGAGCTAGAAAAATGATTAAGGGGTTAAATAGGCAGTTACGGGTAATAAAACCTTTCCGTAAAAGACTGAAATTAAACAAAAAATGTCATTTTGTATATTATGCCTGTAGCAGCATCACAAAGTGTGCCACAATTCTACTGTAATGAAAAGCTGTTGTTACCTCGTAGAAATACTTGATGTACTCGCAAAATAAAAGCACTTGTGTAGCAAATTTTTTTTTTTTAATTTTCATTTTGACGTGTTTACGAGGAGGTCCTACTACCATATTTACTCGAGTTATAGCCGCACTATTTATGAACAAGGCCCTTGCGTCTGCTTTCCCGCAGAACACACATACAGTCAATCATCGCGTTGCGCATAAATAACATAGCGAATAACTAGATCGAGACCACGATTCTCCATGCAAATGCAATCTTCACAGATGCGATCTTCGCGCGAAGACGTTATCTCTGTCCTCTAGACCGCTGGAATCATGCTGCCGATCGCGGTGATTGGCAAGCCGCATGCTCCGCGGAAAAGCGAACCCTCAGGTTTTCTTCATAAACAATGCGGCTATTACTCGAGTAAATACACTATAAAGTAATGTTAGAAAAGCCAAGTATATACTGTAATTTGTGCTTGAAAGAGAAGTGGGCAAGTCTTACCACACTGTAAACATGCAGCGGCAATACTCCGTCCCACCTTATGAGGGACTGCAGCAAATGCTACAAGCCATCCCAGCCAGTCCAGCGCTGTGGACGTATCAGGTGACTATGCGTCCCGTGCGTCGCTGCGTCCCTCCTGAGGGTCACGTGACTCTCACGCGGCATGGAATTGACTTGAATGGCTCGTAGCCTCCTCTGCCTTCCATGGTAAGGTGAAACAAAGTATAGTATATCAAGCCCTAGTGACAGAGAAGTGGAGAGGTCTCTCACTATGCTTTTAATATGCGGTTACTCTAGTATGAAGCTCTAATGACAGACCAGCACGTCCACTCGATCTGAAATCCCGTATACATATACGAAGGCTCAAGTTGAAAACGACATATCTTCTAATTAGTATGCTCAGGAAGAGCACATCTATATACCGCAATTACATTGATTCAAATTTTTATATTTAGGTTGTTTACAATCGTGTTTCGGGAAGCTTTTCTAGTTTTCCCAGAATTCATTTTTTCGTCACGACGCAAGGTTTTGCCCGAAGTTTAATTGGATCTAGAGTTTGGATTCGAATACTTTCTTTGGGGCCGGATAACCTCATAAATTGGAGAGTGCAATGAGACTAGTAATTCTAAAATTGTTAACTACAATATCTTTTAAATGGCAAAAGCAGACTTTAATACTCATTTTTAATAACTTACTAATTTTTAATACCTTCTAATGATTAATAACTCATTTTTAACAACTCACTTCAATAACTCATTACATCAGCGAAAACATTTGAACTCGCGATAACTTTTTCTAGATTGATGCTAAACTTACAAGAATAATTTTGCTGCACTGTAATGTTTGTAGAACAATCAGCCATTCTTCTTGCCATAGTTTTTGACCATACGATACCATAAAAAAGTGTGGCAGAAACATTTGCGATCAAGTTTATATTTTCTTGAAGCTAGCTATATGTTTGTGCTTAGCAGGAAAGATTATCGTAGATACGAGAATTTGAATCAAAACTCGATGAGAAATAACCGAAAAATGTTCACGACCGGGGTCTCCCCTAATTAATCGGCGGGGGGCGTGCAAGAGGGACACACGATAGGCACGGACCCCCTTGCATGCGAGAGATGGTGGAGTTCTTGCTGGCCAGCGGTTGGACCAGCGGGGTGGGCTTGTGGCTCTGCCCGGTCGCCCGGTACATGGCCATCACCCACAGGTGGCACTCGTTCTCATCCTCGCTTGCAAACGCCACGCTGTCGCCCTCCTTCACCGCGTTGAAGAAGAAGCGCCCGCCCTCCAGCTCTGCGAGCAAGCGGCACGTTCGCCCGGTAACTCGACGTTGCGTTCCTCAACCAACGACATAGAGGCGGGCTTGCACACTCGCGATTGCTTACAACGAAGCGTTTCAAAACCTCTCGAGATCTCTTACAAGTGCCGTCTGTTGGGTAGCCTTAGAACGCTCGAGGCCTCGTACATTCCCTTTTCTTTTCGCGAGTCATTGTTTCTTTATTAGCTCGAAAAACTTTTACCAAACTTTTACGTAGATAGTACGAACATTTAATCATGCAAATACTGTAAAACCTTCGCTCTAATGAAATTCAGTTCCAGGGCCGCTTCATTGATGGCATCAGTGTGCCAGTGTCCTATCCATCGTAAGAAATCGCAAAAACTCAGTTGTAAGCTAGTGCAAATGTGAGAACGGGTCGCAATTTTTTCATCGCCGCACCTTTCTGGGGAGTGAATGGGATTTTAGCATTTTTGGTGAGTTAAGGCTGGTACATTCCTTTGCGTTTGAGTGTGCCCGCTTGTCACCGCTTATGACAAGAGAACGAAAGGATGGATGGAAGAACGGAGGAACGGAGCTGAACCCTTCTAATCGAGTGGTAGCTTGCACCACCTAGCCCCAGCTTTTATTTCAACAATAAACTCATCTCTGATTAGAAATAAAAACAAAAAACAGTGAGGTTAGGCTTTGTAAGAGTGTACCTCTAAATTTAGAATTAATAGAGCATGGTAAAGAATCCTATATCGCTACTAAGCACGAGCGTGCAACCACACGTTAGCACGAACACGCTAGCACACCTAAGCACAAGCATGCTGCCACACCGGCACCATTTATCAGGTAACCCCGAAGCATTTGCAATCTACCGTATCTACTCACAGAATGAACGCACTTTTTTTCCCGAAAAATCGATGCAAAGTTAGGGGGGGCGTTCATTATGCGAAGTAAAATTTCTGCGTACGTATTTACTCCCATAATGAACGGTACTTTTATCCCGAAAAATCGACTTAACTTCTTATCTCTTTGCGCGCGGCGCCGCGCGACTCCAAAACCAAACTGCGATGGGCAAAAAAAAAAAGAAAAGAAAAATGCTTCTCTCCGTTTTTTTTTCTTGCTTCCGTGTTTTTTTTCCCCCGCCTTTCGCAAGTTGTTTTGTTTTGTTTTGCTTTGCTTAGGCGAGGGCTTCTCGGCTTCTCTTTCTTATCTCCTTGCGCGCGGCGCACGACCCAAAGTCCAGACCGTGTTGTGCGAGAAAAAAAACAAAAACCTCCTCTCTATGTTTTTTTTTTTTGCTTCCGTTGGATCTTTTTTTATTTTTTAACACCTTTTGCAAGGCGTTTTGTTGGCCGACTCTGCCCATGCATTCGCGACCTCGCTGCACCAGGATAAAAAAGTGCCTTCATTTCGCGCGCGTGGGGGGGGGAGGGGGTCAAAATTTTGACGCCAGAGTTGGGGGTGCGTTTAATACGCGAGTGAAAAAAAAAGTCGAAATTTTGAGAGCCGACTTGGGGGGTGCGTTCATTAGGCGAGTGCGTTCAATGTGCGAGTAAATACGGTATGTGACACAGGACTGAAGGTCTCGAAGTATCTGCAAGATCAAATCTATGCCCTATCCATGAGACATGGTTGCTTATAACATTGTCAACAATATTTCAAGCACACGGTGAAAGAATGATTGTCTAATATATACGCATGTCAGAAGTGTTCCAGGGTTTTCCGATAGATGGCTCCAGTATGGTTTTTCACCATAAGCAGCCACAGGCGGTTGCACCGCGGTCAATTGCACTCGAGTCTGTGAAATGGCATTTACTATGTTTCATTTTGTAGATGGAAAGCAGCGATAAGGATGGTAGGCATAGATGAGATGTTGCTATGAATGCCACTTCATACGTGGATAGAAGTGCCTGTGCAACCATCAGAAGGGATGGAAGGTAAAATGCAACATAATAGCGAACCAGGAATGTGCAACCATTCACTGAAAAGCAGACACCCCCAAAAAAATGGATATTCAAACCGAGGCGATTTTTACGGCAAAGCTGTTAAGGGCCCCAGTATCGCATCCGTGGGCAAACAAATCTCGACACAAAACTCTGGACAGCTACCGCCATCTATTAGCGACGGCAGCAACCAGACAACCAGCTTGCCGGTTGTCTGATGGCCGCCGTTGCTCACAGATGGCGGCAACCTTTCCAGCCTTTCTACTCTGGCTTGCCGACTCAGCCGGCCATTACTTTGTTCCCATCATAGTACAGCATCGCTGGTCTTCCTTCTTCACCACAGTGGAAAGGCTGAAAGGTTTAAGGTTAAAATCTATGCTTAATATAGATTCCACTAGCATAAAATCCCTTCCCTTGTTGTCCTTCTAGACATACACATGGTAACGTACATCCTGGCGGAACATTTACGCTTCCAATGGCAATTAAAATCGCTTGTTTATGGAATCCTGAGCGCAGGTGCTATCTGCCAATCCGTGCTCTTCGTCGACACAAAGATTACACAAATAAGCTGTCCCTAACACCGCTGACTAAAAGCACACTTTTTAACACAGGAAGGAATATCTCTGTTTCTATAGTGTGAGAGAACTTGTAGTGAAAGTACCCACCCGGCATGGCCTCTGTGTAGTCTACGGTATAACCATCCAGCTGGAGCAATTCAGTTGGAACAGACGTCTTTTCCCTGAAGCTGCACATGGCAAATGTGTACTGCGATACCTGCACAGAGCATTCATCCAGCCGCCAATGAGGTCGCACAGTGGAAGTTTCCAGGCTCTTGTTCATTTTTCCCCCGTTCGTCCAGTACCTCTCGGGACTCCTAGGAACTCAATTTGAAAACCCAGGACTCGGTTGAATCATTGTACGGTAACAACAGTGCAATAGTTCCAATGACAGTGCAGTAGTTCCCATCAAATGCCTTACTCTCACTAGCTTTGTAACAAATTTGGGATAAAAATAACGAGCAGAAACTTGGAGATGGGAGCATGTTAGGTGCAAAAGTAAAAATGCAGAAGCAGCACAAGATAAGGTCGGCTTTTGCCGCATGGCGCCGGTGCATACGCATCGAGCTTCACTGCATTGCACCAGCGTTCTCTGAGAAGCGACAAACGCAGAGGAGCACTTTGGTTAGCTAGGTGTACTCAGAAGCCTGGAGTGGGTGCTTGATATCCAATGTTTCAAAAGTAGCGGATGGGCACTTGTTGTGACATGAACACATGCTCGGTATTTCAAGGTAAGGAAAAAGTGCGGCTACAAGGCCTGTTAGAAAAGCTCCTTTTCCCCATAAAAAAAGTCAGAAGAACAGATGGGCAGCTCACTTGGACAAGTACGAAGTAGCGCTTCTTCCACTTCTTCCATACTTGCTTGCCTTGGGCGTACAAGTACCTGGCAAAAAAACGTTGCCCTCGTTGGACACAGGAAGGAGCTGCCGTCACGCGGGCACTCTGCTGGCTATAAACGTTTGCATGAGAGGACCCTGAGCACTGCTATTTTGAGCGATGCTGGCACCACCTAATGTTTCTGCCTTGTTGGGAAGCGCCACTGGGGTGAGTGAATGTGAACCAATTAGGAAAGACAGCAGCTAGCAGTAGTCATGATGAGTTATACGATGTGTGGGACTCTGGAAGAGAAAGACGCTGGCGCTGGCCGGGGCATGCGAGGGCTGAACCCAGCATTCGATTGCTGAGCCTCTTCAGACAAGGGTGTTTTTTCTTCCGTGCAGTCTGTCTGACGTATGCACCAATCCTCACAGACGTGAGCGTAACTTGCCCTTCGGTACACACTTAATCTGGTTCCACCAGTTAAATTAACATTCCATACATTCTGTCTAGAATTCCAATTTTTATGTGGATTGGGCATTACATGTGAAACGCCAATCCTCTTTGCTTCATTTTATTTTTTTTATGGGGAACATGGAAGGCATTACATGGATTGTTGTTCCACTTACATGCCATTCCACTTATCCTGTTCCACTTAAGCACCAATCTGTGCCAGTTAAAACTTTCAGGAAGTGCTTTTTTGTGCATTTATCGTTTACAATTAACAACTATCTGAAACATGGCTCTCTATAAATGATGAAACATTTACAATTATCTAAAACACTGCACTGCATAAACTACAAGCTATGTGGAACGCGGTTCCTCCTGGTTAAGTGGACCTTTTTTGCAAAAAAGGTTCCCATTATAACCGGAACCAAAGTGGAATGACATTAACCCCTTAAAGGCCAAGCAGCCAGAAAGGAGGAAATTTCCCGCTCAATTCCTTCTTTCCATTTGGGAAAGAGGGAGACTTTCCTCCTTTCTGAGGGGAGTAGCTCAAAGACCGGCTCCTGGGGGGAGAGGAGGAGAGAAGAGTAGGAGAGAGAGAATGGAGAGAAAACAACTGGGCACATGTTTTCTTCCCAGCAGGAGGCGAGTGTGCAGGTCGGCCTTTAAGTGGGGAGTTTTTTTTTTGTTATGCTCAACCATGTCTTGGAAAATATTTTCCCTCACAAATATAAGAAAAAAAAATGTTGCATTAGAAATTCGATTTTGTTGTTGATTACATGGAAAGGAATAAGATATCGCTTCTTGCGTTTAGCACGCCTTCCCCAGAAAGGAAAGTGTGCTCTCGAGGACTCGCTCTCTTGCCACGGCAAGGTAGAGGACGCAGGCCTCCCTGCCGACAGCACATTGTCCAGGTCTTTTTTCGTCATTGTGGTCGTCAAATGAAGAGGTTTCGCTGTCGCTAAGCATGATGTACTCATTATCCAAGTCATTGTTATCACTTCATTCGAGTAATGCGTTATGACACTGCCGAGCATTCGTGATTCAGAACGAGAACAAAGAGCAGAAATATTCCTTACTATAATTCAATTACGTCACCGCCCACAAACACAAATCAATCTAAACGTGTCGGATATTGTGTTTGATAGATGGTAGCACCTAAAACCTCCATAAAAAATTGGCACACAATGAAAGGAGCACTTTTTCCGTCTGAAGGCCAAAATTGAGTCACATCTAAAGACGTGCTCAATTTCGTAGCAAACTGTGTGCGCATGGCAGAAGAACACTGGCAGACAGTAATGAGGGTGGGGGACACACTTCTGGTGCATTCCTAAATGCACGTTTGAGGCTTTAAGTATTGTTTTTTTTAATTTTTCGGCACTTGTTACTACTGATCAGATCTACCTTATTGTTTTGTGCACTTTAGTGACTAACGACAACACCTGTATGTTTCACAAATTGTTTCTGACAGACTCTAGATGTGCAATGGCATCTGCTTCAGCGAGGGGCACCTGACAACCTTGTACAACAAGCAGAGAACATCCTGGTTGGAGAGTGAGTGTGCCTCACCCCAGCACACAGTTCGAGGCTAAGCCGGGAACCCACTTGCAAATGTACATCGACATCTTGGAAACCCTGAGATGGGGAACGATAAAAAAACGGACGAACACAACAAAATCTCAAAAGATTTGTTGTGTTCGTCCGTTTTTTTATCGTTCCCCATCTCAGGGTTTCCAAGATGTCGATTAATTACTAGCTCGCCTGCACTCTATCACCGCTTGCAAATGTGTTTGCCACAGTGCTGCCAAAAAGTTTTATTTATTATTTTTTTATTTATTTATTTAGAACATACTGCGGACCTCTCAATTAGGGCCCTGCAGGTGTGGTACAAAACAGCAAAAATAATTATCCGCAATCCACAAAAAAAGAACACATTTCGTCTACTCTTTCACACTCGGGAAAACAGGTGCATTAAAAGAGAAACGCAGAGAATAAGGTAATTACATGTAATCACAAACAATTATCAGTCTGCCAAAATAACGCTTGTCCCATCTTTTTTTACTTGTCCTTGTCCATAGTGCTGTTTCTGTTTAACTATGTTTACCAACTAGCCCAACAGCTTGTTTCGAAACATAAATTTTTTTATTTTCGTCGCTGCAATTCCTTGCAGGTTAGGCCTAACAGGTAAGAAGCCTGATGCAAATACAGGGTGTCACAAAAGAAAATTTACATGGTCTTTTTTACCGCAAAAATAAACTAGGCATCGCCGAACGCTCATTCTCCGCCCAAATGTAGAGCTAGAGGTCACAACCAGATGCCAAAGTTTCAGCCCGATCCGATAACTTAATCAAAAGTTATAAGTGATTTTCTGAAAATTTCAATGGGAAAATGGAGCCCATTTTTGCCCGTTTTCGGTTTCTGGTGCCATAGAACCCCATGCGTTCGAAAACTCCGTCGCCAGCCATTTTCCCATTGAAATTTTCAGAAAATCAGTTATAACTTTTGTCTAAGTTATCGGATCGAGCTGAAACTTTGGCATCTGGTTGTGACCTCTAGCGCTACCTTTGGGCGGAGAATGAGCGTTCGGCGATGCCCAATTTATTTTTGCGGTAAAAAAGACCGTGTAAATTTTCTTTTGTGACACCCTGTACTCACCAAAGTGTGACTAAGGTTTTGTGCTTTCAATACCTGCCGATAAACCCCCAAAAGGTGATTCCCAAGCCGGTTTTATCAGAATCAAGGGAAGAACCGAAAAAATCTCGAATTGGAGCTGTCAAGCTTGAATAAAAAACAGAAACCAGGCTTCACGGGAATAATTTTTTATCTACGGTTTTATTTTGCGCAGACCTGAAACTCTGGGTGCCTTTCCATCATAAGCATCGAGGTGACAGGGAGGGAGGCTGAAGTACCCTCAATTATAAAGATAGATAGCATCTCCCTTTATCTCCAGCACACACACTTTTGAAATGCTTTTTAGCTGAGCAAATTGGCTAGATGGGCTAGTTGATACATGTTTAACTGGAAAAGCACCTTTCTCGTGACCATGTATTTTCCAGGCACTTTTCCAGTTTTTACCCAAACCTACCCCCCACCCCAAATTTTTGTCTGTTCATCTGTCTGTGCAGTTTCTGCTAAATTTAGAGGGGAAATTGACGTCACATGATCTAAACACCAATTTGATTTCCCCGCTAAATTTAGCGGGAAAATGGACATCACGTGACCCGTGTACAAACTCGGTTTCCCTCATTCGCCCGCCATAGTGATCGTCCCAGGACCGCAAGCGTCACTCTTCGAAGGATGTCGTTACTTTTCCGTATCGCCACGCGCGTGGCGAAGTTGGCAACGCCCGCGGCTGCTACGCGGAGGAACGAGGTTCGAACGTCCCATGGCCTGGACCTTTCTTTTCTAATTCTGTATGCTCTCCTGGAGAGGTCCAGCCCATTCCAGCTGCCATCGAGTGTTCTGGTATGGAACCTTCCTGTACGTATAAAAGTCGGTTGCCCCTCCACCGCCGACGCAAGGTGCTTGGTACCTTTCTCTTTTCGTTTGTAGGTGCCAGTTTGCCTCAATTATTTCCAGTTTTACATTCGTTCATATCATTTTCCATTCGTGACAGTGTAAAGGTTTTTTTTAGGAGGCTCACCCGCAGTGCTTCATGTTCTGTGGCTTGTCCATGCGGACGACGATCTTGATCCGCAGGTCCTGATCGGGAGCGTTCTTGGGTACCACCATGCGGAACCACTCGGGAGCCTTGGAGCTGAGCGGACTCGGGCGGAGCAGCACCTTGCCCAGTTCCTTGTCGTCCAGACTCAGCAACCCCGGGCTCTCTGTGTACAGCTTCACCTGCCGCCGATTCATCAATCAATCGATCAATGTTTCTTTTCGCATCAGACACTGATGTACAGAGTGTACACACCTCCCAAGTTTACGGGGTTGTTTTTTTACTGCAAAAATGAACCGCGCATTGCTGAATCTCGTTCTTCGTCCAAGAGTAGTGCTTGCGGCTTGAACCAGATACCAGAATTTCAGAACTGACCATTATCTTATTCAAAAAGTTACGAGTGATTTTCTGAAAATTTTAATGAAAAAATGGCGGCCAACGGAGCCCTCGAACGCATAAGGCGCTGCATGGCACCAGTTACCGAAAACGAGCCCCCATTTCTCGTTAAAATTTTCAGAAAATCACTTATAACTATTTATTGAAATAACGCTTGGTTCTGAAACTTAGGGACATGGTTCAAACCGCTAGCGCTACGCTTGGGCAGAGGCTGTGCGTTCGGTAATGCGTCGTTTATTTTTGCGACGAGAAAAAAAAATATGTAAATTTTTGGGGGGACACGTTGTAAGCTGCAGGGGCAAGAGGTCACAACGTGGACTTGACGAGGTCTCAGCAGCCCCACAATTGGCACACAGAGACAGTTTGACTCAGCTACGAGCAAGCGGCCAATCGGAGAGCTCCAGATTTTCTCCCAGTGGACGTGACAGGGTGCATTGGAGATGCTTAATTAAAGCTGGTTCATACATTTGCATTTGAGTGTGATAGATCATGTTGGAACAAGTCGTAACAGCTTACGAGAAAAGACGCTGGTGCCATCTATCGGGGAGGCCTGGAACACTTTCGATTCATGCATATTTTACGTATCATTCTTTCACAGTCTGCTTCAAGCATTCTGACAATGTCAAAAGATGTCGCTCCTTATTAATAGTGCGTAGCTTCGATCTGACAAATACGGCAAAACCTTCATTTTAGTTATACGCATATCGGAAGTGCTCCAGGGCTGCTTGATGGATGGTGCCAGCGTGCTCTCTTGTCGTAAGCAGTTACGAGCAGTTACAATGCAGTTGAGCACATTGAAACGCCAATAAGTGGTCCAGCCTTTGTAGAGCCAAAGCGGTGCAAAGGAGGGGCTGTGGAAAACCCACCTTGACCAAAGGCAGGGGCTGAGCAGTGGAGAAGTCCCCCTGGGTGTCCCACATGGGCTTGGAGGCCTCGGCGTGGTCCGTCTGCAACTTCTCTCCGCCTTCCACTTCCATGGTGCAGTAGACGATGCGGTTCGGTGCCAGCGACTTGAGCCCCTTCACCTCCATCACAACCACCTGCGGTATCACATTCCCCTCTCCAGTCAGGTGGGCAAAGCACGCCCGATTTCTTGTATATATGTATTTTCTTCTGTCGCTCATGTAACTGCGGCACCACAAACCTCCTGGTATGGGCTCCTCGCCTTGTGTGGTGTCGCAACTCTTTCTGAGTTGAATTATTATTATTATTATTATTATTAACATCGACAAACCAAGGCTGTGACACTCGAGATAACCTACCTCTCCTACCCTACCTTACCCCACCCTACCTTAACCCTCCCCTCCCTCTCCCCTCCCCCCTCCTCCCGCCCCGCCCCGCCCCGCCCCGCCCCTACCCTACCCCTAACCTAACATAATGCAACCTAATCTAAAAAGTAAGAGATGGAGCACGGTGTCCCAGCGTCTGCCATGCTGACATATCAAGTTCTCTGTCTCGGAGGTGAGCAGGCGGACTCACCTCCAGTGTGAAGGACAAGACGATGTCCAGTTTAGACAAGGTCGTCTCGGTGTCCTCGGAGAGACCTTCCTTAGACAGAGAGGCCTGGCTCCTGCACGGAGACCAATCGGAAATCAGCCTCAACCGCTGGCTCACCCGCAGATTGGTCCCCACCCTCCCACGACCAAGCGGCACGAGCGTTGCGGCCACCACAGGCAGCTAAAGGCGGACGCCATTCCCTGAAAACGTGGCCGCTGCTGCTGCCGCCAATGCCTCTTGCAATAAATGCCAGGCGCTCGGGCATAGCAGACTCATCGCAAGCGAGGTCCAGTAAAACAAAGTCGGGGCCTCCTCGCTAAAGTTGATGCCCACTGTAGTTGCATTACAGTGTACTAGAATACTGTAGTTGCATCCCACCCAACACGGAAACAAGGAAGAATATATGTATGGCCGGTCTAGCACAGTGTACAGTTCATGTAGTGTGCAATAGAGGTAAGCTTTCCCTTCACAGCAGCAGAGTGGTTAGCAGAAACGGCGGCTGGCACGCAATCGAGTGTCCGAAATTTCTCCAAGTTTTCAGCTGAATCAGTTGGTAGCTAGAACAATCGTCAATTTGTTGACTTCAAAGAACTAGAAGTTGGGTATGAAATGTCTGTAAGTAAACACTCGCAATTTGTTCTTTTATTGCTAGTAGATATCAGAAGCCTAAATGCAACATAAAAGTTGTGTTTTTCCAAGCATAAGCTCCAAAGCATGAGCCCCTATATTTAAAATGACGAGCCACTCGTTTGTTTCTTGAAATTTTTCTAGCTAATATCTTGCGATGGATTTCTCAGGCCTAAGAATATACATTTCTATGCAGCTGAATGTTAAAATCTAGCAAATACCTTTGCTCCTTCATGTGGCAGAAATATTACAACATTTTGCTCACACATAAACTGACCCAATAAAAAAACATTTATAAAATTTTAAACTAAAATTATTCAGAGAGTTGATTGACACGGCTAGTATATGAACCATAGCAAAGAAAAAAAGAAGGAAAGACAATTGTGCCGTGCGAATACTGTAAACGACTTATTTTTCGCGGGATCAGTATTTCGCGATTTAGGTCAAAGCTGAAGTTTTGGAATAATTTGCAGGTTCTAATTTTCACGACGCGATGGGATCTCAATATAGATTCCAATGTGTTTACATTTTACCAGAATTGTTCGCGGGACCTATTTTTCGCGAATCGTAGGCGAATCGCGGAATTCGCGAAAATTAGGTCTTCGTGAAAATTAAGTCGTTAACAGTATTCAAAATTTCGAATAGCAGTTTCAAACAATACACTAGTATTTCGATATTCGCTTTGAGATGAACTGCAATATTTATATTTTTCAAAGTGTTGATCGCGGTGGGTTAGCACCGTTGAGCGTGCTTCTTACCGAGCAAGGGTGCACCGCAAAGAAGACACCTGCATTCAGCTAAGAGACTTTGCATGTTTTATTGCTTTCTCACTTTGCCAAAGGCAATGAATCCAAAACACAGACAGCAACGAAAATCAGTGATTTCACTTCATTCTGTTACAAACAGTAAATTAGAACAAAAAAATTTGTTTTTTATGGGATGCAAGGTATTCTTTGAATTCGCTGAAATTGCATCTTTCTGCACTTTATAATGCCATCAGAGTGCAAGGGAAAGAACTGTAAATTTGTCTACCAGTCAAGCCGCAATAGTTGCTCCGTATTATTAAAAAAAATAAAAATCAGGTCAAATTATGTGTGAGCAAACATGGCGCTAAAAGACGAGGAAAATAGACGAATAGCCGTAGCCTTAATGCAAAAAGCGCGAATGATAAAAGGCATAGCTAAAGTAACCATTTTCACGCAATGAAAGTTGCAAGAGTTTCGTTGATCATGTTGGTAGTTTGTCTTAAATCCGGTCACAAAAGCATTGTGAGGGTACTCGCTGTGCAAAGAAAACAGTATCATCATCATTTGTGGCTCAAAAAGAGCCACGCGTTGTGCCAGGCTAGCAAGAACGGTTAGCAGAAGATCACAGGCGGTGAACTATATGAAAGCGAGGCAGTGACGCTACCAGCTGTTGTGAAAAATTGCTTTGTTGTGCGGACTATTCCACATAGCATGGAAGCAGTGCGGGAAAGCCGGCCTACTGAGCACACCAATCGTTTTTTTCTTTTTTTTTTTACATTTAGATGTGTCTGAATTTATGGATAGTGCAAATAAAGAAATTAGTAAACTGAGTAACCCCAGCATAATTTTAAAATGCTTGATGATAGGAACTGCACTCTGAAGCATCTGGAAATTTTTTTGTCCTTTTGGACTGTTCCCTGCAGCAGAAAAAAAACAACTAAAGAACTGCCCCAATGTCTAATATGCTGTTTCCAGCTAAAAAAAAAAAAATCATAACAAAAAAAGGAAACAAACTAGAAACCTGCAAGCTCTGAACTCAAAAGAGTAAAGATAAGGAAAAGTCTATAAGCTTATTCTTGTTATTCCGAGTGAACATGATAGAAATTAGTAGGCGAAATTAGCAGGCCATTCAACTACTAAGCATGGAGCTAGCAGCAATAGCACTACATCATACTTCTAGAAGCACTCAGATCACATTCATATACTAAACACAAATTCATTGTGCACGCCGCCGGGTAGCAAGAGAGAGCAATACAAGTTGGGCATGGTCAGATAACAAACCAAAACCTTGAGGGAAGCTTAAGCAGGTTATCCATACGATAAACAGGCAATGCTTAAACTAAATGTACTTTAAATCATTCTGTGCCACCTCACAGAATGCTGAGTCAATGACCAAGATTTAGGCAGAAAACTTTATTTGTTCAAAAAAGTTTGTTTTTTTTAATGCAAAAGGTCTTTAAACCATGAACTTTCATTTTCCCAATACAGTTTCACATAGAGCACTTTCACAGTGCTGTGTAAGCGAAATCTGCAAGGCCCTTGTGCAGCGGCTTGTAATGAAACCATCTTCGTATTCTGCCTGTTAATTTAGGTTACAAAAGCCGTTTCTCACTCGTGAAACTCGCAGAAAATATTCATTCCGGCTAAAAAAAACAGCCTGACAACTGAACTGACAGAACGCGTCATCAGACTAAGCCCTCCTAAACCTACCGACGGCGGGCACAATGAAAGCGTGGCCGGTCACATGGGGGGGAGGCTGGAGACAACACAAGACGCAAACCAAACAGGAAGCGGCCAATGACAACCAAGGAAACAAAACCGGAGCGTGTCCGTACGTCGCGGCACATGCAAGCAGCACAGCATCGTAGACCACAATCCAGAGGGGAGCTTGCAGGTACTTGGTCAGACCATTGCGCAGCTGTCCGGCCTGGCTCGTGCTGCGAGGGGGAGGGGCAAGGGGGAGGGCAAGGCGGGGCAAGAGGCGGAGCTTGCAAGGGCAGTCTAGAGGCATTCTCTCCAAGGCTTTTCTAACGGTGCCCTCGGAAGTATCCGTCTTCCGGCAGCTGGAACTAATTCTGTTTAGGCAACGGCTTCCTCACTATACCAGATTGATGATATTAAGGTTAATTATATGTTGCTACACAAATAAAATTACTTGAAAGTAAAAAACAAATTCTCAAAAGATTAAAGCTAGACTGAAGTTAGAAACCACACCTTAACGTGACTGAAATTACATTAAAGTTTGAGAGTATATAGACTCTTACATCGGCCAATGCAAAAAAAGCTGGAAATCGTGCGAGTCATAATACATACTAAAACAACATTCATGTAGTATACCATACTCCAACTGCATTAGATTAAAACTGTACTTTTACACAATTCTTGCTTGTAATGCCTTGTCGGCACCTTGGGCTCCCCCTACGTCATTTTCTACAGCAGGCCCTAATCGCGCGAGCAGACTACCTCATGCAATCATTGCCAAGCATACAACAAGCGCGTTAGGCCTCACATGCCCTCCCATGCCAAAAAAGGGTTTTGCCGGGTTTGCCACCACAAGCTTCACGCATGTAGGATTCACGTGTGTCCGCGTCCACCTCCGTGCAAAACCATTCCGCCGTTACGGTGTCTCCGCTATCCTCGAGCCCAGTCCACCAGCACCAGACACGAGCTTACCGCAGTCAGCGACAGAGTGAGAACAGGAGGGCTAGTCTTTCGAACGCCCAGCCTCCAGCAGGCGCTCCCTACTTCCGTGCTAGAGGTGAACAAGACGCCGAAACGTTGTCGAAGGTAGAAAGCTCACGCTCAAGGTTCCTCCCTGCCGTTCTCGCCCTGCCAGTGACCGTATCAATAAACGCGTGTCCAGAGTGTGTGTGTGTGTGGTGCGTGTACGTGTTGTGCCCGTGAGGTGTTGTCCCGCGTGTGCGTACATGCACACATGGTTCCGCAGTCCCATGCAGCCTCGAAGGACGCCCCCGTGGGGATGGGGAGGGTGGTGGTAGCTGTAGAAAACAATCTCAAAGGTTCTACCTGCCTCAGGACTGAAGACCTTCGACGACTGTTCGTGTTTTGGGAAAGGCGACAGAGAAACGAGAGAGGAGAAAAAGAAAGGACAAAAAATGGAAAAAGAGAGAAGAACAAGTGTCGGCAAACAGGTGTGCAGGGCAACGAACGCAAATCAACGTCAGTCTCGGAGGAAAAATTAAACCCCCTTCCCACAAACGTCGAACGCGACGGTGACTCTGTCCCCCCACGGAGGGTCCGAAGGCTGTGGGGGCTGCTCGAATATCCCCCCAGATCGGAGCAACGCAACCCCGCAGCGAGAAAAGAAACCCAGTGTGCAGATAAGAAAGAGGAGCCACCAAGCAAAAAAGCAGGCGTTCTCCTTTTATGCCTCGTACTTACATTGCTAACTGTAAACTGAAAAAGAATTGGGGGAAAAACCTGGCTACGTAAATGAGAACCAAAGGTAAAAAAGGAAGCACGAGCAAGAGTACCAAAAGCAAAGTCAAACAACGAAAAGGTCTCATACACCTGGAAAAGATGCGTCACAATTAAAGTTGCTAGCAAAGAATAAAAAAAAGAGAGGTGCACAAGCGAGAATAAAATGTCACAATGAAGGCGTATTTCAATGATGTTCCTCGCACCTTGACTCTCGGTTTTAAACTCGGCAAGCTGCTTCTTTACTGCCCTCGAGCCTTACAGCCATATCTTACAACACACTCCTTCTTAAATTAAAGGAGTGTGGTGTAAAAATTAGCGTTCAGAACACTTATAAAAGTTGCCCTACACGCCCCACAGCAACCTTTCTGGAGAACAGAGAAACACACAGACAAACATCCACTTCCAACGAACAAACTGAAAATACTCTATAGATAGACAAATTAAAAAAGTACCCATTTGAAAAGCCTACTTGAAAAACAGCTTACTCCATTCACCCATAGCTGTCAGGACTTGTGGGATCTAGATGCTCACTGTACTAATTAACCGCCTTCCTCTCATCACCTGATATCGGCATGTGGGTATGGGCAGGAATGGGATCAGATGATGAAAGATAGACATACTATATAAATGGTCCAACGAGCATGTACAGCACCCACCACACTGTCAGCTTAGGGGCAATGCAGGCATACATACATAAAATATAGCAATAGAGCTCAAAATCTTAATGAAGAGCCGAAAAGGAGAGGAACACGCTCGCATAGAGGTCGCACACATTCTCCAAAAAGAGATGTAGCAATTGTTTGCTCACATTCCTTCCATGCACCAGCGCACAAGGAAAAGTAATCGTTCGAAGAGCTCGATGGCTCACTAACCTCAGCATAATCTGCTCTCCAAAGCACACCTACTGTTACGAGGGAAAGAGCTCCTGTCAACAGTTCCCTAGCATAGCTCTTGTGTTCTGACATTTACACAGTGCACTAGTGCAGACCAAGAAACAACACTCACATGCTGATGGGCTACGCACACGCTATACCTCGCAACTGTTTATGCGAAAAAGCCGCCACTCCTGCTTTTCGCGCTAAGACTGAAACATTGAATTAAAGGCTGGCTCAGATATTTGCGTTCGGCTGTCACCGACTGCGTCATAACTCTTTGTTTTCCATTACAATGCATTGCACGGATCTCGGTGGCCACAGCAAACTTCTCAGCGTAAGCAGTCATAAGTGGCAGACAGTCCCGCTCATGCTTGTGAATGGGGCCAGCTGAACATAAAAAACACACAGAGAAAAAAATTATAACATTCGCACCGCTGGTGCGAATGTTATAATTTTTTCTCTGTGTGTTTTTCATGTTCAGCAGGCCCCATTCACAAGCAATGAACCAACTTGCTCAGCTTAAGCCCGTAACAAAGTCCCGCTCAAACACAAATGTCTCAACCAGCCCAAAAATGTGGCGATTAGACAAACAAATCTCCTATTCCAGAAATGACAAAAGTTCAAAACTAAAAACTTATTTTCTCAACCATGGATGTACCTGGTTAGCTCTTGGATCCTGAACTACCGTAAAATACCGGGCAACCACCCACTCAAACTTTGGAGCTAATCACAAAAAAAAAGAGGGATGGGCACTTGTCCTGTCATCAGTTTTACATATAAATGTACTGCGCATATTTTCTCAGATCTTACAAATTTGAGAATGGGCACTTAACGTGGAATGGGCGGATGCGCAGTATTCTACTGTATACTCCACAAAACCAAGATTTCTTTTTCTTAGATGAATGTGAATATAAAGTAAATGTGTAAATAAAACTTTAAAATATTTTGCAAGCAATATGGTGCTAGCTCTCTGGCAGCAACCCATGAAACTGGTCATTCTCGGAGCCAATTTGGTTCCAGTTGTTCCCCAGCATGCATTCAACGCTTCAAGCCTCGCGAAAGAGAGAGAGGACAGGCGTTACCTTTGCCGACTGTACGGGGAATGCAGACCAGGTCCACATGCGAGAAAAACGAGAGAAGGTTCATTTTAAGTGGCCGCTAAAACATGTCTCTTAGTCTGCTGCGACAATGTTTCCCAGTTCCCCAGATTTTTTGCTAGTGTTTCCCTGTTTTACCAAACTTCTCTGACCAAAGTAAAGAAAAAAAAGGCCTCGAACAATCAACGATAATGATGCCATTGTACTAGATGGCAACTCCAGTGAGCTTAAAATGATTTATTGTATCCGAGTCTTTCACCAATATTGGTTCTTCACTTATCTACAGAAAAAACTATGGGTACAACGAGAGTCCGCATCTTCTGAAACCATGAGTCGATGATCACTGTAGGATCGCTAAACAATGTTGCAGAAAAAAGTAACAAAAAATTTAAGTTAGAAAAACAATTACGCCGATTGACATCTGTGACAGCATATTTTAGCCTCCGATTGTTTTGGCAAAAAAATAATTTACCGCAAGTCTTGGGACTTAAACATAACCTTGAGGACCTCTCTAACATTGCCACGCCATGCCAAAATGATGTGACAACAGGCTCCAAAAGGCACTATTTATTGTCAGTCCTGCAGTTTCATTGTACTTTAACTTCCTTCTTGAAGCAAGAGGTATTTTTCTCCAAAACAGCTTTACACTAGCCAAGCATTGAGGGGTTATACAGTTGCTACTAAACAAGCATTAAAACACATTTAAAATATGGTTTCTTAGATCAATTAGACGCAATTGAATACAAAAGTTTCATTACATGAGCCAGCAGAGCAAACACAGGTCTGTTGTAAGTAGCGTGCCTAGATTTGAGAGTGGTTCCAACTGCTCGATCTGGGTGAAGAGGTTCACAGGCAGCGTTTCAGCACGAGCTGCGAGGAAGTGGCCAAAGCGTCGAACGTCTCCAAGCTTTTGCTCAGCCTCTCAGCCCGCTATCCTCCTTGCAACTTGGCAATGCATGCGTACGCACGAGCAATCAATCAGCGCAGGAGGTGTCCGCAATTAAATTGCGAATGCTCTTTATGATTCGAGTTGACCCTTCTCCTAAATCTAGGCACTATATACTCGTCACATCAAGCAAAAAGGAAGTTTTGCACATTATTCAGGTCACACAATTTGGTTGTCGCAGGAAGAAACTATGCCTTTGGGGTTTGAAACGTGTATGTATTAATAAAATAATAGTGTTGTGCAAATATTCGAATTTTCTAATAGTAGTTTCGAATAATACGCTATTCGATATTCGCTTCAAGATGAACCGGTGTTTTTCAAAGTGTTGATTGCAGCAGGTTATTCCCATTGAGCGCGCTTCTTACCTAGCACCGATGCACTGCGGGGAGACACCTGCGGAGCTCAATTCTGCGGGTGTGGCTTCTCCGCGGTGCACCGGCGTGTGGTAAGAAGCGCACTCAACAGCGCTAATCTACCGCGATCAACACTTCGAAAAACACAAATATCTCAGCCGCATGCTAGGGAGGAAAGCTTATTTTCGAAGTGTGCGTGCCCTAATATAGTTAAAAAGAAACAAAATCTTTATGCATGATGATATCTACATTGCAGTAAAATTTCTAAAATTAAACTGGCATGCATGAGCATATGCTAAGCAGAGACGCCGACAACCTGCGTTAATCATACGTGATTGAAGAAAAGATATTTACATATAGCGAGAATATTTATAAATACCCTCGATTAGGTATAGCCGGGCATCTCTAAAAGTTTAATTTTATGTTCAATGCATCGTTTACTTGCCATTTGAATAAAAGCCTTAAACTTTCAAAGGTCACAGTCAATAAATATATGTAGTTAGACTAGAATTAACTTGTTTTAATGATGAACAAGGGGAAGTGAACTGGCTAAGTTGGCTAGTTGGTACATGTTTAACTGTAAAAGCACCTAAAAAATATGTGGACACGACAAAGAAGGGACACGACCAAGCGCTACTTACAACTGAGCGTTTATTGAAAACACACTCCCTATTTGTACACATAATCAGGCATTTGTGTGGGGAGCCTGATTATGTGTACAAATAGGGAGTGTGTTTTCAATAAACATTCATTTGTCAGTAGCACTTGGTCCTGTCCCTTCTTTCTTGTGTCCACATATTTTTTTAGGTGCTCTTCCAGTTACACAAGTGAAAGCTTGGCAACAACCTTCACAAGTTCAGTTGGGTTTTTGATGCAGTAGTAAAAGGCTTAGAAAAACTATTTGATATTCAATATTAAAATATTCGGCCAAAACCATTATTTGCTCTGAATTAGCTTCAAACTCAAAATCCACTATACACACATGGCTATAAAATAACATGAAGTTAATATATCTTAATTTGACATATCAAGGGAGAAATTAGTTATGTTCCACGAGGAGCCATACTTTTTTTTTTACTATGGTTCTTGAGGCAAACGAGTCGTAAGATGCAGGCTCCCACCTGTGGTTGTATCGCTTGAGCTTCTGCAGGCCGTACTTGCTCTCTGCACTGCCCTTGGACACCGGCAGGCTCTCCAGATTCACCATCAGCTGGTTGATGGAGGAACGGAGCTCCTCCACATGCAGGCTCTCCATCTCCTTCAGCACAAACTTGGGCATCAACTTGCGGTTCTGAAACACGCAGCACGCAGCAGCGCTTCAATGCAGTGGACACTGTGGGCGTGGCCTGTCTCTAGGGTTTCCTATTTTAAGTTTTCTTTCAATTCGGCCATGTTTTTAGGGGTTTATTTTTTCCCGCGGATTCGTTCTTTCTCGGTGTCAATTTTTGGTATCGGACAAAAAATCGGGGTTTATCGGGGCTTATGTCGAAGGAAAACGGGACAGGGGCGTGAAATTCCCCGACTTCCAGGGAACATATGCGTGACCCGAACACTTAAAAAACATTTCTGCGCTAATAAAAGAACAAAACTAGATCAGATGTGTAGTTCCAAAGAAAAAAAAAAGCCTTATGACATGGTCTGTTCTGGTTTAACAAAAAATAAAACCGCAAAAAAAGGTTTTCCCTCTAAGAAGTTTCGCTTTTTTCTTTTGAAGAGAGCTCCAATTCGGGATTTAACGGTTTTCCCCGATTTCAATCAAAAAAATCACACCATCTTCCCGAGGGGAACCATGGGGTGATGCGGAGCATCGCGGAGTTTCCAACAACGTTCACGCGATGTGTGGTAACCAACGCAAGTTGAAGGAGAGGAGACTAGAGGAGGAGAGTTGCGCATGCGCGCGCGGTGTGAGTGGGAGCGAACGCACGCGAAGTGCACGCAGCTGGTAGAGAGAGAGAGCGGAGAGAGTAACACGCAGCTGTTGGAGAGAGGGAAGGAGAAGAGTTGCGCATGCGTAGTGTGAGTGCGGACTACGACGCCGCGGGACATAGACCCGAGCAAGAGATGCTCCGCATCTAAAATGGTTTGGGGTTAATTTTCGTGGTTTATTGGCATTGACCAACAACATGGAACTCTACCCGCCTTGTTTGTGTTCGGCCTCTCGAGGTGTGCGGCTCATTCAACGTTGAACCATTCCAAAACGAGACTGCAAACTGCTTTCCTCGAGACGCAAGAGGATGGCCTGTCTTACCTACAAGTTACACAAGTAAAGACCTGTCCACACATGCACCGCAGCACTAACCCAGTGCCATAGACAAAACGCTGCCTATTCCTGCTTACCCCCACAGTGCAGTGCACTAACTCAGTGCTGAATACTAAACGCTAATTCACACACTTGCAACTGCTTGCGACCAAGTGCCTTATGACGTCTTGGAATCTCTTACAACGAGAGAACACACTGGCGACACCTATCGGGTAGCCGGCGAAGGCAATTTAGTATATTTCCACCTTTTTTCGCTCATCATTCTTTTTTTACTGGCTCCGAGAGTTCTTGACAATGCCATAAACTATCATTTCTTACAGGTAGTAGGCACATTTGATCTCGCAAATACCGCAAAGCCTTCGCTCTAGTAAATTGAAGTTTCGTTGCCACCTTGTAGATGGCGCCAGAGTGCCAGTGTGTTTTCTCATAGTAAAAAATTGTGTGAACTCGGTCAAAATCAAACGCATGTGTGTGAACCAGCCCCAAGTTCTGACAGTAGCGCTGATGCAGTGCTGACTGTGTCGTCTTGGCCCTTGTATACGAACGTGAAGCGGCTTTTATAAGTGTAAAGGCCCGTTCACACTCTTGCGACCTCTTAAACCTGGGTTCCTTAAAACTTCTTAAACCAGAGGACACACTGGCATTGTGGCGCCATCTATACGGTGACCCTGGAACTGCATTTCACAAGAGCGAAGGTTTTGCGGGATTTCCGAGGTCAAATGTGCGTAATACCCATAGAAAGGCTCGTTTATAACATCGACAAAAGTTTTTCGAGCCAAGAAAGAAAGGATAATGCGCGAGAGAAATAAAAAAAGTATCCCGGACCGCCGAGTTTACACTGCTACCCAATAGATAGCGCCAATGTGTCCTCTGGTTTAAGAAGTTTTAAGGAACCCAGGTTTAAGAGGTCGCAAGAGTGTGAACGGGCCTTTACATGCAGTCAGCCTCCTTCGAGCCCAACCTGACGCAGAGCAGATTTCGAGCAGGGCAACCTTCAGGGACACGAGTGAAAACACACCCGAGAGGGAACACACCTTTTCCATCTCGTTGACCTTTTGCACTCTCCCGTCGAGCTCCCTGCGGATTGCGGCCGCCTGTTCGTCCGCAGAATCCAACTGAAATGCAGACAGAGGCAACTTGAGTGAAGTTGTGCCAGGCTTACGTAACACTGCTTCCAGCAGGCAGGTCCTCCAGCAAACTTTTGTTCACAATGCGTTCTACACGCAAGACGGTTTTCAGCATAGAACACCGAGTTATAGACGGACGAAGAGCGTGCTGATGCGGTTCAGGTTCGAAGAAAGAATAAACATGTGGAACAGGAACAACACAGCCACCTCTTTCAATTAACAGTTGAAAGATCTGTTGTCCCTGTTTTACATGTTTATTCTTTCTTCAATCCTAACAGCGAGATACACTCATAAACAGTCTTGGCACGGGGCAATATGGCACAGGTAACGTGTCACTGTAACTTTGTCACTTTTTCGTTAACTTTTAACTGTAACGTGCCATCTTTTCTAAATGCAACTTGTAACTGTATTATTTTTTCAAAGGTAACAATGGAAGTAATGACATTACTTTTGTTGTTACTTTCTAGTTTCTTAAGCATTAGTATATCGTTGAACGGGTACAATCTGGCCATTTTTCACACTTTTCAAATGATACATGTTCTGACATGTTGGGTGTCATTTCCACCTTGTGCAAACTTTTGCCAACTTTACTTGCACTTTCTTTAATTAACTTGGGAAGAGGGTCATTTTGTACTTGTTTTTTTTGTTTTGTAGTCTTATGAAAAAAATGAAAGCCGTTTACACTTCCCTGTAACGCCGAATTGGAGCGCAGCTCTTGAGGAGGGGAAGGTACGGAGAGGAGGCTATGCCCCTCCTCCTCTTCTGCTCGCCTCCCATGTAGGGGAAACTTTCCCCGCTAAATCTAGCAAAAAAATTTCCCCGCTAAATTTAGCGGAAAACTTTCCCCGCTAAATTTAGCGGGAAAAGTTTTCCACTAAATTTAGCGGGGAAATTTTTCCGCTAAATTTAGCGGGGAAATTTTTCCGCTAAATTTAGTGGGGAAATTTTCCAGCAGGGAAATGTTTCCGCTAGATTTAGGGTGGAAATTTTTCCGCCAAATTTAGCGGGGAAATTTTTCCGCTAGATTTAGCGGGGAAACTTTTTCCGCTAGATTTAGGGTGGAAATTTTTTCCGCTAGATTTAGCGGGGAAATTTACCCAGTAATGCACCAAGCGGTTACGCCGACGGCGACAGCGACGCCGAAGCTGCTCAAGCCGGAAACGGGCGCCTAAGAGCTGCGCTCTAAAAGTAACTTAAACATAACACTGTTTCTTTTTAAACTGTAACAAATTACTTTCTTGTTGTGGAACTGTAACTTCACTACTTTTATCTGAAAGTAACTGCAACTGTAGAGAATTACTTCCTCAAAGTAACTTACCCAATACTGCTCACAAAGATGCATCTTTTTGGACCGCTTCGTATTTTTTATGAACTCCAAAATTGGCTGGATCATGTAAAGTGCTGCTAGGAACTTTGCTTACCCAGCACCTCCACCGGTTGCTAAGATCTTATGATATGATGATTTAATGCTTTAAGATCAACAGGCTGCTTTGAAGCATCATTTGGGTGTAAAAAAAACAAAACAAATAAACTGAGAGTAATTAAAATTGTCACAAGTTTGTCTCTGGGTGGTAAATTTATCATACTCAAATTTCATACCGTAGATCTTAGAAAAAAAAGTTCATCCTAAAAATTCCCGTTTTATTTTCGTTTGTTTTATGCCCAGGAAGGAAAACAGTATCGACACTGCCACTCACAGATGGCAAAACATAAAGCAGAAATGTGAAAGCTTCTTTGAGATAAACACCCAAAAGCAGATTCAGCAGATCTAAGCGTGCGTGAGTCTGCAGGTAGAATGCCAGAGAAACGCCCGACTTGGTACGAGCTCGGCAATCCTAGGGGCCTTATTCGGCCCTACTATGGTTTAGCTCCAAAGCGTTATTTAGTGCCTGGAGCTTGGCGCTTCTAGGACTTTTCTCTGGCTTGCCACATCTGCCAAAGAGTCAAACTTGAGCCAAAGATGCCACGTACGAACCAAAGAACTGAGAGTCAAGTCAAAATCCAGCACTAGTTTGGCAAATTAGGCCCAAAGTTGCCACATAAAAAACAAACAACCAAAAGTGAAGCCTAATTTTCTGACACTTTTTGTTTGGAGGTGACAGCCAAACCACCAGCAGAGAAGCCTGGCACTCGTTTGGCAAATCAGGGCCAAGATACTCCGGCTCTAGCCAAAGGCAGTCAAGTCTGGCTCTACCTTTGCTGCTAGGGGACTTTTTGAGGCCATATATTCCCGGACGAAAACCCAATCTTGGCCCAAAGAACCGTGCCACATGGGATGCCTCGATTGAACGAGAAAATGTCCGGGCGCACCTGTAGGGCGTTGTAGAGCAGCTGGTGCTCAAACTTCTTGACCCCGAGCACCCCCTGGAACATGTCGTAGAGCTGCTCCTTGCTGAGCAGCAGCTCCGAGTGGGGCAGGAGCGCCCCGTGGGCGTTGCGACCGCCCCCCGGGTGCTGACTCGAGCGTCGCGTGTCCTCGTCGCCGCGGAAGATGGCGTCGAACTTGGTCATCCAGGAACTAAGCACCGTCTCCTTGCTGAGGCCGTCGATCTCCGGCAGGCTGCGGACCCGCTTGTCCACGTTGTTGCGGAACACCTCGCGGAAGTCGTGGCCCGAGCACGCCCCGCTGGCCACCATCCGCTGCACGCGGTCGCTCCGGAGAAACACCTCCTGGTAGCTCTGTACTGCTTTCTGGAAGGCCTCATCCGCCGCTATCTGCGTCTCCCCCTTCAGGAACGCCTGCAACATAAGGAATGCCCCACTGACGCACCGCACGGCTTTTAACACAGAAGCTGTTTTCGGAGTAGTTTTCTAAGAGAAAATCGTCATGAACGAGCATCATGCACAATGATTAGAAACGAGCATCATAAACGATGGACACGAACGAGCGACATGCTGTGAGCGTTACACAACGTTAATGTAGAGCTTAACTCAAGCCCCAGTAGGGCTTGAACCTCGGCGGTGCGATGACAGCAGGATATCACTGAGCTGTGCAGCACAGCTACTATGGGAGCATTGCGCTCCCGGCAAAACGTGAAGTCACGTCATGTGATCGCTCGCCTCGCTGACGTCGTGCATCGTGCAAGAGTCGGCGCCTGTGTGGCGCGTTCATTTGCTTGGTCTCTCCCTGGCTAACGTCTGTGGTGCACAATGAAACAACTAGCACAAACTGGAGTGTGATTTGTGCTGGACACATTTTGTGTTCTCTGGTCTCTGTCAGCATGATCAAGCTTGTGTAATTTTTTGCCATTCGTCATTGTGTCACTGCATGCACGCAAAGGCCCCTTATCATAATCACTTGCATTCTTCCCTTAGGAGGATGAATGGAGGACAAGCCACTCACCGTGGTGCACGAACAGACATTTTCCCATCAAGTTCATTCACTGAAGCGCTAGTTGTGATATGAAAACGGTTCCACATGGTTCTTAGGAATTAATGATACAGCATGCAATATACAAGGACAGATATAGGCTGTAGACAAGGCAAGCGCTGAACTTCAACTAAGCATTTAAGTTCAGCGCCCGTCCCTTCCACTTTTAATGGTAGACTCATTATTCAAACTCCAGGAAGCCACGAATTTTGTTTGAATTAGCGGAAGTTTGAATCGTTAGAAATTCATGTAAATATGGTGCAAGATAAAATTATGATTTGCCATATGAATGGCTACACAAATAAAGCAGATATTTGATGATTCCCTCTACATAAACCTACTGATCATCAGCAGGTATGCCACACATGAAATGTTTGTGAAACATATGACATTAAGTTTATTTATCCCTCGAAAATGTTGTTTGTGATGTTCTGTTTAGACAGTAAATGACAACTCAAAACAAAATTAAGTTTGTTCATCAGGCAAAGAAGTTGCCTAATGTGAACTATTAGCGTGAGCGATGAAAACTGACACTGCGCGGCATTTTCATGGCAAATTGCACGGCCGCTGTGACGTGAACAAAGGTCATGCCAGCATGTCACAGCGTCCACGCAAGTTGGTATGTAAATTTTCGCGTGGAGCCTGTTCTCTTAGCTCATGGTGCCCTGCTTGAGCCCCTTTGAGTGCGCTTCTCACCGAGCACCGGTGCACTACGGAGAAGCAACACCTGCGGAAGCAAGCTCTGCGGGTGTTGCCTCTCTGCAGTGCACCGATGCTCGGAAAGAAGCGCACTCAACGGGGCAGCGAGAGCAAAAAGTATGAATTGTACGAAAACGTTGTTCGAATTAAGCGGCTTATGAATACATTAAAAATATAGCGGGACAACCAAAAATTTGAAATTTGTCTGAATTAACCAGAAGTATGAAATATGAATTATTGCGAGCCTACTGCACCTTTATCCTAGTTTATTGCACACTAAATGTATTACCAATTTGTAAGAACTAACCAACATGCTTGCATCTCCACTTTGATCGATGTGGTTCTTTCAAAAAGCAATGTGCACAGATGGTTCTATGTCCTTACCTTCAGTAGCCATCACTAAATACTGAATTCAGTATTCATTGTGGATTCAGCATGAATGTTAGAAACACCACATTCATAACTTTAAGAAGTTTCCAGAAATAAACCATGAATTTCAATACTTTTCATGGGCTTCTCGCACGACACAATTAAATTTTTCGTTACTTCACCACAAATATATCTAGTGGCGGTGGATTAAGAACTAATGAATTGGATCTCAAGTGACGGCTGGGGACATGTAATGTCGTCCTGTGGAGTTTTTTGTAATTGCTGAAATTAGCCACAAAAAAACTGAAAGGTAAGACACATAAAAATAGCACGCTATTTGAAGAGGATATAAACTGACACTAAAAATAAAGGTAGACATAACATTGAGGTACTCCATCGTAATCTTTGATCACTCAAACTGCGAAACACAAGAACCTCTCAGATTTTCTAGAAACTGCCTGGCAAATTCTCTGAAAACTACCTCCTTTAATTAGAAGCAAAATGTCAGTTGCAAAAATTAGTGCCTGCAGGTTGCATGAGGGCACCAGGTGGCGGGACCACGCACCTAGCTGCCATCAGAATCTGCTTAGTAGGGTCACAAAGTCAAACCTTTGTATGCAGCTACTGCCTTCTGGCTCTGCTCCAAGAGAAAAATTCAGCCTCCTCATCCTCTGACTGTGAACCACCCTTTGCATGACCTCCAGTCCCTCGCATTTAGTTGCACGTGTGACCTTGATGTGGTCTCTGTTCTAACATTCAAATGCAGTGTAAGTCTCCTTCCTCTTCTGTTGGCTTAATGCCTCACCATTTACCAACTGCACCATGTCAAAGGGGTTGTGTGTATCATATCCGACAGCCAGTGCCCCCTGTCTTCAATGCCTTTGTATGGCTGCTGGCCAGGGCTGGTACACTGCCGTGCCACAGTACAGTCAAACCCGTTCATAACGAACAGCAGGAAACGCTACAATGAGTTCGATATAGCAAGTAGTTCGATATAGCAAAAACCACATACAACAAACTTCCACGATGCGTTTGTTGTAAGGCGAGAGCTTATCTTTCTTTCTCATCTCTTCGCTTCTGCCTTGTAACAACCTGCTGGAAAGTTTTTTTTTTTTTTTTGCATCAGTTCAAAGGTTTTTTGTTTTTTTTAGCTTATTTTCTTTTCTGAATCACTTCTCTTCGTGAGCAACCGCTTTGGGATAAAAAGTTTTTTTTTTCTGTGCGTGCGTGCGGTGTTTTTTTAGCTTTCTCCCCTTTTGAATCGCTTCTCTCCGCTCAATTTTGTTCGCACCTTAAGCTTTTGTAATTTTCTTCCTTTCCTACTTTTTTTGTTTATGGGGCGGAGGGGGGCGAAGGGACAGGCTAGAAGACGATTGTTTACGTGTTTTTGGAAGCCTTCCCGGGGGGGGGGGGGGGGGGGGGGGAAGTTCAATATAGCTAGGGTTCGGAGTTTTCGGTTTAAACCGATAAAAGACGATAAAGTACGCCGAATTCATTTTCGGAAATTCGGTTTAAACCGAAAAAGGTCAGTTTTTAGGTTCGGCGTTTTCAGTTTAAACCGATAAAAGTATACGCCGAATCCATTTTCTAAAATTCCATTTTAACCGAAAATGGTAAGTTTTCTATGGCCGCGTCGAGATGGGCGGGGGAGGGGGGAGGGGAGAGAGGGCGTTGCAAGGTTTGGCATTGTGTGACCTCTTCGTGATTGCCCTCTTCCAAGCTTCAACATGCAACAAAAGAGGTCTTGGGTTGTCTTTCGCAGGACATCTGTGTCCTTTCTGTGATCGGGCTTAGTGTGTCAAGTTCCTGGTACTAAAGAAAAAGAAGTTTGGGTGTGGGATATTATAAGGTTTTTCGCTTCATGCAGGATCTGCAGTCAGAGTTTAGTGAGTCCACGAAATATGTTGTGCTTCAAAACGTCGCACCGTGTCTGTTTTGGTAGTGACATTTGGTTGACTGGCCGATTTTGGCTCAGGCAGCGCTTCATCTCCTCAGCCTGCCAGTGTCCAGTGTTAACGTTGAGAGGGCATTCTCGAAGCCCAGGGTGATTAACAGGAAAGAATGAGCGTGGATCAACGAGGAGAACCTGAGAAAGTGCATGTGTGTTTAGAATAATAAGATCACGTAATCCTGATGTACAGAAGGTGAAGTTCCATGTTTTTTGGGCACTGACCTGTTTGCACTTCTGTGTGTTTTTCTTGTTTTTTTGTTTTTTTACAGTTGCACACATTTGCCAAATAATGTGTCGATGTTTTTTTTTCAATGTATGTGTGCCGTTATTCTTTGAGGGATCACAAATATCAGAGCTACAAGGATCATCTGATCCGTTGTCCGATTGTGTTTCTTTAATATTCACCGAAAAACACCGGTAAACGTTTCTGGGCATAAATACCTACCGAAAAAAACCGAAAATTGAATTTTAAAATAAACACCGAAAAAAGTATGCCGAATTTTGAAAAAATAAAACCCGAAAACGCGGAACCCTAAATATAGCCGATATGTTATTCGTTATAAAAAGAACTTTTTACATGTATTTTTATTTAAATTTTTCGAGAGTTTGATATCGACGATAATTCGCTGTACGTGGGTTTGTTCTAAATGGGTTTCACTGTAGGGCAAAAAAAGCTCAAGGTACACCTAAGCACTTCTTATGAGGTGTGAATGTGAAAGCATGCAAGCCGCTCGTCCGCTCCCTTTTTCGTCTGCTGCGCACTTTTCGTCGCCGGTCAGCGCGCGTTCTCCCCTGGGCAAGCTGACCTTGGACGCTCCGTGTTAACGGCGTGCTGATGGACACGCAGCGCCTTGGTGTGAGCGGTTGTGGAAGCTGACGAGCGCAACAGCCAATGGGAGCCCCGTCGACGTGGGCCAGCCAATGGAAATCGCGGAAACTAGGTGCCGTTTTTGCGCTTCAAACTGATGACGTCAGCTCGCTCCATGGGACAGTTAATGCTTTCGCATTAAAACAGCAACGCGAGAACGACCAGCAAGTAAGTCATGTTCAGGTATGTAAATAAACCACGTCTTATTGTAAACATCACGAAAGGCATGGTCGTCACCTTTGCCGAAGTGCTTCACAAATGTCGTTTTTGTAAAATATGTATGGTGAAAGTAAAGGCTGGTTTACACACTTGTGACTGCTTATGACCATGTGCCTTAATGGGAAACTCTGCTTCATTCTCGGTTGTGAGACAATACAGCTTTCTTTAGTATCATCTAGAGAGACTGCATGACAATTATTAGAATGTAATACCACCTAAAAGTATATTTAACCGACCAACAAAGACTGAGATGCCTGAAGTCACCAAAGCCACTAGTCTAACGGGCAACGTGAAGCGCAGCCAACATTGTACTTCCGTTGTGGTTGATGTCTGTTGCACGCACAGTTTTTTTCTTGGTATTTTTTTTCCAGAGAGAGCTTACCAGACGGCCTTCCTTGAAAACAAAAGAGAAACCAGAAGAGGGAGAGGGTGGTAAGGGATGTTGCACGGTGATAGTAGTCTTTCAAGTAACTAGCCACCTGAGTCGCCACCTACACAGTCTGCTTCGACGCCGCTTGCATTGCTTGCTTCGCGGCCGCGGATGCTCGCCCTTCCGCGAGCATGCGCATCTTCTGGGTTACCGCAGGTAGATCACATGATCCCTTGTATCCCACCTGAGTGCGTAAGCAACTGACGTTGGGGGAACAATGTTGCCCGGCTTTGCCAAAGTTTCAATATCGGTTTGCGATTATGGTAAATAACAAGATTGCACGAAAAATATTTTGGTTTTCACGAGACAAACGGTCTAGGGTTGTATCACCCATTATCTCGAAATTTCCAAAACTGACCAGAGTTGCCCTTTAGAACCCCTTAAAATCTCTTAATATCAGAGAACACACTGCCACCTCTGTCTGGTGGCCGTGAAACACAAAACGTTTCCATATATTTCCTTTTTTTTTCACGCATCATTCTTTCTTTTTTTGGCTCGAAAAACTGTTGACAATGTTATAAACAACTATATTTCTCATACTAAATAGAATGTACAAATTTGATCGCACAAATACCGTAAAACCTTGGCTCTAGTGAGATGCAGTTCCAGTTCCACCTTATACATGGTGCCAGTGCATTCTCTCATCGTAAAAGGTTGCAAGAATACGGTCCTCAGGAAACACAAGTGTGTGAACACAGAAATGTATGGCCTCTTTCTGACAAAGACGAACAGATGAAGAGTCGCCATCTCGCCCAACCAGACGCATTTTGACACCAAAGGTGGAGGGGGCCGTGATTTCACGAGATGTTTAGATTTTCGTGGCAGAAATGTAGCTTTCGGTGCTCGCAAATGCGTTGTGTAATCAATGTGTTTGAATACTGGCTAAATTTTGTATTTGCAATTAGACACTCCTGTTTTTTTTTGTGTGTTCCACTTTACTACTGGAATGCTCTAGCACTAGTGGGTATGCTTTTACTCGTTAAATCGGGAAATATTTTTAAAACTAATATTCTGGAAACTATTATATTGAGGTACTACTAATTTCAGGTCTCAGTTTTTTATTATCAAGATTTTTTTTTCTTCACAAAACAAGAAATAATGTTTTGAAAAAGTTAAGAAAAAAACAGTCGAGATCAGTGTGCCTCTTGAGATGTCCTACATACAAAGTATATATGGCTAATATTTTGTCTGAAACATGGCAGGAAAGTAGCAAAAGCTAGGTTTGGGACCTCAGAATGAAGATGCCTTAGAAAGCTGCAAAATACCGGCGGATGTTTTGCTAAGAAAGTGACTAAGTACAGCTATCTCGAAAAGTGTTGCCTGCCCTCTATCTCCAGGTCTAAAGATACTTATTTTGTAACTTTGAAAGGTCTGAAAAGATGTCATAAAATACCCAGCCAGTGAATACCCAAGGTTTGGGGTTAATCTCTAAAAACTAAAGGATCGGCGCTTGCTAGGTTTAAAAGCAAAAAGGCCGATGGGGTGCATGATAGGGTGGGCTTCACCGCTTTGCACCAGGGCGCTTGGAGAAGCAGCTAACAAGGATCTTGGTTAGCTGGCTGGGTTCGAAAGACTGGGCATAGACACTTGGTAAGCCCTTTGCTTGATTTTCAAACGTTTCGAAAGTAGCAGGTGGGCGCTTCTCATCACAATGCTCGGAAATCAACAGAATTTGGCCATATTTTCAATGCGAGCTTGAATTTATAATTTAATTTTTCAGAAAACATACTTTGATTTTTCTCAAAAACATAAATATTTGGCATGCTGAGAACATGGATGGATGGATGGATGGTAATGGCTATACCCTTTGTATCGGCGGCAGCTTGCGCCACCTAGCCTAACATTTCGTCATCCCTTCTTTTTTTTTTAAATTTGTATGAATTTTGTTATAACAGCCCCCCCTCCCTCTCTCTTTTCAAGTGAATTTATTGCTGATTTTTATCTGTATTTTTTTTTTCCTTTATCCTTCCCTAGATCTCTTCCACCAATCTTCCAATCTCCTCTTAGTTACCGCAATTCTTTCCCAATCCATTCGTCCATCTATGTCCGGAAAACCCAGTGCCCCCTCCAAATCCGTAGACATCCCCCCAAGAGGAGGGGACGAAGCCCCGTGCACCTTAAAATTACATGTTCTATAGTTTCCCTTTCGCGGTTGCATACGTCGCACAGAGCGTCTACTTCCTGGAATTTAGCCCTGTACGTTTTCGTTCTTAGCACCCCCGTTCTAGCTTCAAACAGCAAAGAGCTCCCCACTGAATTATCATACAGTTGTTCCTTCTTTATTTCTTGTTTTTGTGCCCTGTATATTGTTAAACCTGTTTTCCCCTGCATTCTCTCTTCCCACAATTCCCTCTCCGTTTCCTTTACTCCCTTTTCTACTGATATGCATATTTCTACATATAAATAAATTATTTTATTTGTAATCTACAAGCAATAGGATTTTTTTTTCTTATTCTTGGGTAGGCAATTTGTAACACAATTTCATTTATTTTATCTCAAAGGCATCTAGGGATGCCATTTCTATTCTCTAAGCTTCAATGGGAACCAACTTGTCATGAAGAAATATACTATATAAAATAATGGATTGCTGAACTAGTTGGTTGATCGATGTAATGAAAAAAAAAAGAGCAAAAAGGATGGGACATAGTTGCTATGTCCTCTGTGTGTGCATGTGTTTTTTCGGACTTTGTACCACTCTTTTTGAGCTTACTTTTGGCTTGATATGTCGCAAAGAATGCATAGCAGTTTCACTTGTATCATTAGCATAGATATTATGCAAGATTTGGATATCAATATATGGGTATACCAAACCTTGAGATTCCTGCGCAATATAAATAATGTTTTAAAGAATTCAAGAATCTCCAAGTCCATTATTTGAAAACTACATGTTCTATTGATTCTGTTGCCTAGCTGTACCCAACAATTACTGAACGGCCAATCACATTACTGTAGACAGGAACCAGTGGAAGACACACACACAAACACAGCACTGTCTTCCACCTTTATTTATTCTCGTCCAGAGGCAGATGCCGGTGTTTCCATACAGGGGGGGGGGGGGGGGGGGGGGGTTAGCATATGAGAAGTTTGAGAAAACATGCCCGCCCCTCCCCCCTCTAAATCCACCACTGTTAATTCTCATCATGCATTACTGTAATTGGCCATTTAGTAAATCTTGGCTTTGTTGTATGAGCCCAAGACTTCACCAGGAAGGAAAGCAATTAATTTCCTTTCTGGTGAAGTCTTCAGCTCATTGAATGCGGTATGTCACTTATTCTCAAAATGTGGAATACAGACACATAATGCTGCACATATATTATTCATTAATTGCAGAGCTGCTCCTTCCTGTATGCAGCAATTAAAAGGGTCCACATGTTTGATTCAAATCTGTGAAGTGACATACTCCTTTCTCTGTTATTTAATAGAGCTTCTCAAATGACATTAGAATGAACTACTCTGCTGTTCGAAGATGCATGAAAGATAACCTGCTCTATATATGTAATCTAGTATCAAGGGTGCTATTGTGTTTTTGAAGAACATTTTGAAATCAAAAGCATTTATAACTTTCATTTTTGGCACTAGTCAACAATACAGCATCCATCATGTCTATAACCTGGAAGGCTAAGGTGCAAAGACAACACCCTTAGAGCATTTCAGGCTGGTCTAACCCATACTTTACGCAAAAAATGAAGAGGGAAGTGAGCAGTACATGCAATCACAATTACTAGTAGAACAATGAAAAAAACTCAGCATTTTTCTTTGTGTGTCTCTTTTGCCTTTTGAAATGGGCCGTAAGGCACAATGTTGTCTCCAAGTGTCATTGTGCTGTCAGGCAATTCCCATGTCAGGTTCTTGAACAATGCTCACAACTGCACGTTGGCGCATGTTGTCCTTCAGAGCAGGAGGGTTGCCCCCCTTTCTCTATTGGCGACGAAATGTTTTGGGAACTCTCTTTTTAGGTTTGTCTGTGATGTCCCGAAGACAATTATCAGCTGCCAGCGACAATTTCGAAGGAGCGTAAAAACCATGGTGGAAGCTTGGAGTCATTGCATCCTTAAACTAACACCGTCAAAGTTGACAGTCTGACATTCCTATAATCTCCATTAATAACAGTTGAATTTATCCTACTCAAGACGTCACAGTGAGCGTTTGGCCAAACGTTCCTTTAGTGTGTGCGCTCGTTGACTTGTCCACAGGCTCTGGCTATGCAGGCGACAAGTATTATCAAAGGCAGAAGGCTCGCACTGGAATGGAGTGGAGCATCTACTGAAGTCTGCACCTGTTACAGTAAACAATTTGGGGAAAGGGAAACCCCCCTCTTGCCCTCTCTCCCTTAACATTTCCGACGCCACAACCATAGGCAGAACCGCAAATTGCATATAAAAAGGCTGCGTTCACGTCCTTCTTGGGTTGGGCTGGAGACCCCAGAACGAAGCTTTTGGGGTAAGGTATAGTTTTAGGTGCGGGTAGGGCGCGAAGCGGTGTCGCACAGGAGGGTGCGGGCTCACCTGGAACCTCGCCTGAATGGTGTCCAGCTGCTGCTTTGTGATCTTGGTCTGGCGGCGCGTCATGTCTGTCGGCTGCTTTGCGTTGAACGGGTACGCGATGGTGCGCAGCACGAACACGTACAGCTGGAGCCTCTTCTTGCGCTCCTCTTCCTCGCGTTCGGCCCGGTCCGCGTCGTCCTTCTCGCTCACCAGCGACGGGCTCGGACTCGACGGCCTGGCCAGGCTGTTTGAGCGCGACTGGGACACGCCGCTGGCCACGCTTAGCGTCTCGCCCGCCACCGACGGGGACAAGCTCCGCGTCACGCTCACGCTGCGGGGAAGCTCCAGGGTGCTGCCGCCGCCGCTGCCGCTGGCCGCCGCAGCCGCCGCCACGGACGACGACAGGATCGTCGCCTCCGAGCTCTCATCTTCGACCGTCTCGTTGTCGCTGCCGCCTTCCTCCTCGGACGAGGACGGCTCGAGCATGCTGGAGACCGGTCCCCGCGCGCAATTAGGGACTCGGCGCGGCCCGTCGCAGCACCCCCGTGTCTGCGGCACTCATTGACTCGGGGGCGCGAGGCCTAGGGGCGCTGGGAACCGCGGCCGCCTTCTTCCCTATTTTTGGGCCTTCCCTCAGCAGGTCGTGTTCGGGAGGCTGCGGCAATCGGGCGCTGGGATTCCGTGCGCGTGTTTGGGGCGAAGCCGGTTACCTGGACTGCGGCATCTCGTAACGCATCGCTCTCGCTAGCCCCGGATCGGCCGCATCGTAACCGCCGAGCGCTCTTGGGTGCGCGGACGGCAGCGCGACACCGCTGCTCACGTCAGCCAGTGGAGTAGGTCGCGCAAGCGCGCCAGCGAGATGATGCGCTTCGCGCGGGGTTTTCTCACGCTGCCGCTCTATGGGCAGGGTTCGCGGAGACCACGTGATGACGCGCGATCTGCGACTGCAGGCGACGGCAAAGCAGGTGGTCGCGCTACGCTGTTCTTCACGTCTTCTACCAACCGTGCAATTTTTTTTATTCTTTCTTTTTTATGCGGGGGTTATTTTCGAGATCATTAAAAAAAAAAAAACACTTTACTACAATTTAAATTCTTTCTTTTTCCTCGTTTCTGCGCTACGCCTAGCTGTGCGAATAGGTTAAGATGGGTAATGGTTTGATGCACCGCGCTGTTGTTGTCACTCATATTTATGTTTTGTTTTTATATAAGCTGTTTACTCTAGTACGAATAAAAAAATCAAGAAATATAATTAATAATGTCACTTTTACATTCAGAAAACAAGTGACTCAAAAACGGGTTGAGAATTCAATAAATTACGTCTTATTCCCGAGAATAATTAAATTAAACATGAATGCGTTTTACGTAAAAATATCCTGTCAACCGGCTAAATCTCCTGCAGCGTGCGTAACCCAAAGACTGGCTTCGCTGCAACGCACGTGTGCTATGATGTGAAGCCCGCCACTTGTTTTCCCGAACCAAAATCCTCAAAACTAACGCAGCAGGCTTCTTTTTTTTTTTTTTTTTTATGCAGCAATGTAGCGAAGCGTGCTAGCATGTTTACCGTGGATGATCGCTTAAGAAAAAGTGTGCAATCGACCGAATATTATTGAAAGCGATCCGTTGGTTTCGGTGTTTGCAGGCCTACGGGTACGGGCTTCGGCCTTTCTGCGTTTCTTTCCACTATCCTCTGCCTATAAATGAAATGAAATGAAGTGACTTCTCACAATTTACACTGTGTGCACTTAATTTCGCTGAGTGAACCAATAAAGATATGAAAGAAAGGCTTCTAGCAGCTTCTTGCCCCCATCTGCTACCATATCTTTTCTTAGAAAGAAAGAAATAGAGGCGTGCGAATATAACATTTTTAGAGCAAATTTTGAATACCGATATTAAAATTTGACTGCGAATCAAATTCAAATATTTAAAAATACGATTTTTTTTTTTTTAGCTTTAATACAAATCTAACATTGATACAGAAGTCACGGCTGGAAACATTGTCTATAAATCACCCTGAGAAGGAACAGTTTCATCACATGAAAAACATTTGACCTTCAAAGGCAGTGATGACATCAATTATGTAAAACATATTGTGCGACAAGCAGAGGAATTAATAATTTATTTGAATATAGCTTGAGGCTTTTTTTTATTCTTTTTTTTTCTCCGCAGTGTTTTTTTTTTTAAATACAGGGTTCGAACTATAATTATAACCAAAGACATATCCGACCGATCGAGTTGCTCAAACACGTGTATTTTTCCTCACTCATTGATGTAAAGCAGTGAAGCTCGACTCCGGAAGATGGAGAATTGCCAAGACATTATTTGTTATTTCCAAAGATTCGAGAGAAGACAAAAAAAAACAAAAAAAAAAAACGACTAAGGAGTGAAAGAGTGCTGCGAATTAAGTCGAATATAAGACACTATTCGCGAATTATTTGTATAGTTTCAGATATTCGATCGCACACCTCTAAACTGACTCTAATTTCCTTCTACTCTCTAGGTTTAGGCTGTTACAAGACTGATCACTTCAGTGATCAGTCTTGCGAGTGACTGAAGAAGGACCAGCAAGGCCCGAAACGTTTCAGCTTGGTCACGCTAAAAGAAAATTTCCCTGGCAAATCATCCTTTCACTTTCCGATCAGCAAACAGGAGGGAGTCAGCGTGGCGAATCTGTTGCACAGTAACGAGTCAAATCAACCACAACGAGATAGGTTATAGAACTGCCCGTTTCCAAATTACACGTCCTCGAGGAACTTGAACGTGCTCATTTCTCATTTATTTTTAGTAATTAAAATAAATGTAAACGGACGGACAAAGCTATGTACGCTAGAGAAGGAACACCAAAATCGAAACTTCAGGTTTTTTCGAGTAATGTAATATTGTTTCAATGAAAGTCTTGCGTGGTCTGAGTTTAGTATTTATTAATTTATTATGTACAAAGCAGACGCAATCACAAGACTAAACTGAAGAAACTAAACAATTGTGCGCGTAAGTCTTGACCATTGTCCCTGAATCAGGTTGCAACTAGCGCCATCAGACCAGTATTATTAGCGTTAAAATATTATAAGTTTGGGTTTATTTGAATGTTTTTCGCCTTATATTTATGCATACTCTAAAAAAATTAATTTCTTGGTTGTAATAATTACTAAAATATAAATAAACCTACTTCCATTAAAAAAAGTATGAACCTACTTTCTAGTTTCGTTTTCGAGCGAACGTCCACCCGTGAAATATTGGAACTCCGCTACAACCGCAACCAGTTTCCTTCACCATGGTCCTTCAGTGGTGACAGACGAACGTCAGAACCGCCTATAAATACGCAGGAATAGCTGTCATGCCCGCATTTCCTCCAAAAAAGAACTTATTTATTTTATTTCTGTCCATCTAGCAAATACGCATGCAATCTAGTATTTCCAGAAAACCCTTCTGGAAAAAGTGACACCGTTTGCAAATTATTATGCAGAACAGGGTGTTATGCGCAGAAAAGTTTCACTGTAGAAGACTGTAAAATCAGGGGCAAAAGTGCGAGACACCCTTGGAGACACCGCACCCTAGCATTCCAACCAGCCTGGTTTCACTTCGTTACAACTTCAAAACTTTAACGGTGTGTCCGCTATTACTCCAGTGACTTAAAATAATGCGCAATCTAATATGCCCAAAGACATGACACCAATTTCCTCGCGCCGTTAATTCGGGTAACTAAGTTAAATCAACATATAAGGAGACATAACACGATAAGGCGCGTCGTTCCGATCGAGGTATTAGGACCGCACTGACCCTTGCAAACAGATAAGAGGCCCCCGCGTTGTCAAACACTGAATGGCCGCCATTTCTCTCGTACGAATATTTGAATGTGTCTCTATGTGGACCACAGGATTCGCAGTTTCTGCAAATACAGGGATAAAGAGGTTAGCCCGGTCGCTCGAGGAGTAAAAGGGTGGAACGGACTGGCGCATCGACGGGACCCCAGCGACACCCGAAGGCCCTGAATTGGAGACTTTGTTTCGGGTGCACCTCTCTCGCTCGTTCCGAACACCTCCTATGTGACAGAACCCATCACCCGTGCTAACATCTCGAGGTCTCTCAGCGAGTGAGCATGGTCTGAGGCTGGCATCTACTGCGTCGTGCCCAAGTGAGTTGCCCGCGGGCACACACACTCCACGGATCTGGCTGATGAAGCCGCGCGAGTCAGTGTTCGTAGAACGATCGTCTTACGGGGCTTGGAGACTTCGGAAACCGTCTCGAAACCTTAAAGGCGTCACAGAAACTACTGAGATTGAACGGTAGATTGATTCAACCGCACGTTGGGGAAAATTATCGAACCATTTCGCGAAGAATATACCAATCGAACGACTTGGAACTCGCGGTTCGCTCCTCATCTGCATCACTCGTACCGACACAGAGGTTGAACAGATATCTTCGAGAAATACGCTTAACACGTTTATTCGGTAAATTGCGCGGGGAGTTATACACACTCCTATGGGAATACGCGGAACGAGAAGCGACGAAGAACGAAAAAGTGCGCTTACTACTACTCCCCGTAGTTCGCGTCCATGGTTTAGGCCTAGAGCGGCACCGTTCGCACAAAAGCTGGCTCCGTCGAGCCGTCGCCGCCACACAAATCCGCTTCTCGGAACAGAGGCGCTCTTTTCAAGAGCTTTCTGCCCGTAAGAGCGCTGTAGGACCCCGCGAAATACCCTTTGCCGTGGGGAAGGCGCGCGTCAACAACGTTCGTCGCGACGCCTCGAAGCTCGGAAAGGTTTTCTTGGGAGCCCGTCCCCGACGGTCGAGGAAACTTGCTTCGCGCCGTCGAACGACGCTGTTCGGGCCTTTTCTGGACGCGTGCATTCCTGGTATACATCGTAGAAAGCGACGTCGTTATCGCAGGTTGCCGTCGTCTGATTGTGTGGCGAGAGGACCGAGAAAACACGGGCTGGAATGTAAACAGGCTTCGCGCAGATGGTGTTGCTGCGCAGTGTCTTTTATTTTGACGCGGATTTTTCCTTTTTGTTTTGTTTGCGAACAGTGTTGCGTTTCGGTGCCGCCGTACGGCGTTCTCTTATGTCCGCCCGAGAAGCAAAACCAAAGTGGGTTGAGCAGCTATCAGGTTTGTTCGGTGGTAAATGCCGCTGGCGGCGAGAAAGTTTGCCCTGTCGAGCAGCAGCGGGAGACGTCCATCAGACGGGCCGTCCCTACCCTCCCTCCCCTGGAAAGACAAATGGGTGCGACCCGGGCGGCGGGTAAAAGAAAAGCAAAAGTGAAAGTGGGCCTCTGTGGTTCCCCCTCCTCCTGCCGCTGCCGCCTTTGATTCCTCGGCCTCCTCCCCGCATTACGGCGCGCTTGGACTCGGTCCAGAGCTTGCGTTGCTTCGTCTCCGCTTGGCCGCGGTTACCCGGATGGTGTCCCGTCGTGCCCCGCGCCCGTCTGCTGCGCGGCGCCTTCTGCAGCCAACACCGTGTTTTGTTGTTCATTGCCTTTTCTAATATTTGTTTTTCCCTTTTTGTTTTTGTTATATTCTTGGGGAGGGGGTGATTTCTGGCGCAGCCGCTAGGTGACGACATGGCGCGGCGATCGCTTTCTGCGCATTCAAGTTGCGCGCGATCGTCTGTTGTTTTTTTTTTCTTCCTGTTTTGCGTTTGGTTGTTTTAGTTGGGCAATAGAATCTGATCGCTTGATATGGTTAAGTGGCATCGTTCGCGCGATCTCGTATATTTTTTTGCAGATTCCGTGGTCAGAGCAACGAATGGTGGCGTCTTCTCTGGCGCGCTGTGAATGGTATCCTCGTTGCGGCGACTGAAGCTTGTGTTTGGTGTTTTTTTGTGGGCGACGCCGTGGCGGTGGTGCGGGCGGGTGAAGTCGGCGCCTTGTTCCGTCTCTCGGGTCAACTGTGACGGAAGGTGTTATCGCGGCCGTCGAGGTTGGCGATGGGTATGCGTACCCGCCCTTTCCCGGGGGGGATTTCGTGGGGAAGCGCGCTGCTTCGCGGGTTCTACCACGGGCCAGCGAGAGAGGACTGTGACGGTCGAGGGCCGAACTTGCTACCGAATAAAACGATCACTCCGGCGTCGCTCGTTTTCGAGCATCTGCGTGGATGGCGTCCCTCAGCCTGGTGCTGGCATTCGCCGCGCTTTTTTTGTGCTTTTCTTGCTCTAGCGGGTTTTTCCCGATGGACTGGTGAGGAGCACGATTCTTTACTCCCGTCGAATTTGGACGATTGCTCGCGCCGCCTAGCGAGCTACCGCAGTTAGAATTGGGCGGCAGCGTGCGCCACCTTCGCACTTTAGCAGACAGGGTGTCTAGCGACCGGGAATTGTCAGGGAAATTTCAATTACCGGGAAAAATCAGGGAATTGTCAGGAAATCTTCAAAAAGCAAGCCCAGTCAGAGAAAATGAGCCGGAAACGCAATCGAGTGCCCTGAGCAAAGACTTGGGGGCAGAAAAATAGGCAATAAATTCTGCTTGGAGCTGAGCGCGAGCTCTGCTCACCTGATGGAGAGTGTGCTACCCGATGCGAAGAGAACTAGGGGTGTCGCGAACCGGCCTAGGTTCGACCAGGTTCGACTTTTTTGAACGTTTGGTGGAAAATTCGACGAACCTTGTATTGAGGTTCGGCTCGTGTGTGCATGCGCGACAGGCTGGCCAGTTGGCTTTAGATTGGATGGTGATGGCTAAGGGATGAATCAAGGGCAGCGGTGATTGGTTATTTCAGTTAATACAGTACAAAAAATTCAGTTATTGACTTCTTCAGTGATTAGAATTAGTTTCTTTTAATTGCAACTGTTTATAAAATAAAATAACCCTTTTCATAAAAAAAAAATTTCTCCAAACCTAGACATGCTTGTATCAAGGTCTGGCCACACTGTCCACAAAGTTGAACCGTTCGAATCTGGTGAAAAGTTCGAAGGTTCGTCGAACCCCGAAAGTTCGACCTAAAAATCTGGTTCGACAAAAGTTTGCGACACCCCTAAAGAGAACAATCGACAAATCCAGTCCAAGCAATAAATTGGATTGGATTGGATTGAGAGCGCGACACTAAACTAGAACCAGTTAGAGCTACTAGATTTAGTAACAAATGGGAAAGCCGCAGACTCCAATCCAATCCAAGCCGAAAGTATTCGAAAGTGCATCTGGCGGCCATGTTTCCATTTGGTTATTGACGTGTGTGGTTGAGCGTCGTGTTTTCATTGTGTTTCCGGAAGTGGCGTCTTCACTGACGATGTCAGCGGCAAGAAAGTGCTCGTTTAATCCGGACTGGACGGACCCAAATATTTCGGAATATGCAAGTTAGATTAAACCCGTGCAAAATAATCCTCATTGTGCTCAATGCTCAATGCCTAGTGTTGTAATAGTCTCATATATTTAACCGCCTCTAGAGTGGTCGGGGAATTTCACCTGAAATTGTCAGGGAAAACCTGGAAAAGTCTAGGAATTTTACAAGAATAATTTGCTAGACACCCTGAGCAGAGCGAATGCTGCTTTCCTTCTCTGCTTTTCTTTCGCCCTTTCTACATTCTTTCTCTCTGGGTGCCACTGATGTCGGTGTTTGCAATTTACCGCTGTCCGACAGAGTGACGAAAATTCCCCTGTGGCTCCAGGGCAAAGCGCCAACTTATGGATGCCCACTCGACGGGTTTGAATCCCGGTCATTTGTCCGCAATCTGACAGAGGCTCATTGCCGAGAAGACTCCGTGCAACCGAGCTTTCGGTTGTACATCAAAAGACCCCCGAGTGGTCGACATTCATCCTCAGTTCTTCGCCAAAGCGTGCCAGATGCCCTTCGTTGGTTTGGCTTATAAAACCTCCAAATTTAGTACGAAGGTGAAACCAGCTTCAGGGCTACCTATATAGGAGGCCAGTGTGTTCTCCCAACGGAAGTGGTCGCAAGCGGTCCATCACAGTTAAACGCAAATCTGCAAATCAGCCTTTAGAGTACCCATTTATACACAATTGCAAGCAGTGCATCCGCTCGTGTTCACATGCGGTCTGCTCATGCTCGCGCATGTGGGGCACCAGCTGGGGCACCATGCTTGCAGTTTTGTGCGGGAAGGGAGAGTGTGCGAAATTTGATCTGGTGATTTTGACCACCCGGAGTTTTTTTAATGTGGCAGATAGGTTGCATAAGGATGTGAAGTCGTAGTCTGTACACCTAAAGGGGACTGTTGCCTATGCCTGTCTGGGTGCCTTTGTGCAGTTGCGTTGGAATAATAATAATGGCCTTTATTTACCGCATAAATATGGCGGGAGCTGAGGAAAAAAACTGTACAAGAAGCTTGACTGGTCCTCAGCCCCCCACAGTTATGCGGCAGTTGCAAAAAACTTGCGCAAAGTATCATAATCAGGGGTGTGACATCTGCGCCAATTGTGCCATTTTGATACAAAGCCAAATTTCTGCACCTAGTTGCGCTAAAACGCGAAATCGGTCGAAATTGCGCCACACTGCGCCAAAGTAACTCGAAAACTAAAAAAAAAAAAAAAAAAAAAGAGTTTGCGGTGACGCTAGATTTAGCGGGAAATGAGAGCTTGGTTGGCAACATTCAATCTCGTCGTAGTAAAGTACACGGCACGGGTACAGGGTGGCGCAAGCAACCGCCGGATTCGAAGATTTCAGCTGTAGTACCCTTCTCTACCTATGACGTGGTCTTTTCCCGATTTTCATATTATTTTCCGCTGTCATTCGTGACCGCATGCTACCGGTGTGCTGTCACGGGGTCTCTCTGTCTGGCCGCGGGAGGTACAACGCACAGGCTATCAAGATGAGCAAGTATTTCGTTTTGAGAGTAAACCTTTTCTTAAAAGTGCTATTGAGCGCCTTCATTGTGTAATTGTTCGTTGGTGTCCGTAATCTTCTTGTCAAAATGGACGGCGCCGTCGCCGTGAGTACTTTCTGTTATCCCACACGTGCTTCTAGTGCGTGAACAATCGAATGAATCGGTCACACACCCATATTTAGCGTGCATGTGCTGCTCATAGTTTTTCTACCAATTCACTATTTACCTTGAGACTCACTTTTGTGGCGAGCTTTTTCTATCTGCACATGCTTTCTACGAGCGTCCGATCGATGTCTGGTTGTCGTAGACCGTGCTTCCCTGTTCATGCTCTCGAATCGCCGCTTTAAAAAGTTTTGCACTCAATTGCGCTTTGGCACCAGTTCGTATAAGCTTGAGGTACCTGGTGCCCACCTAACTTTGCAGCAAGCCTGTGTTTCTTGCCCTCATCTATGCGTATGAAACTCGCGTTTGCCTTCTCCGTTTTTTTTTTATTTTATATTTTATCTCTGTGCGTATCGGCGCCGATGACTAATTGGAACCAGGGTAGAAAAAAAATGATTAAAAGAGAAAAATCAGATTTATGTGATTTAAATCAGATTTTTTTATGAGTTCAGTTGCTGATAAGCTGCTCTAACATTTTCTCCTCCTCATCTGCTCCACACTGTAGACTTTTCTGCTCTGAAGTTGCTCCAAGATGTGTAAACTGCTGCTCCAAAACGAGAATTTTGTGCTCCTAAGCTGCTCCAGAATCCAGACTTTTCTGCTCCAAAAATTGCTCCAAAACCTGTTTCACATGTCTCACCTCTGCATAATGCAAACACTTAGCAAACAATAAAGCAACAAAAAAAGTACCAAATAATCGACAATGGTACTATATGTTTATGTTGATAAACAAATATTCTCTAATATCAGGTGTACTACAAGATTTAAGAGATGCCAAAAATATATAAAAAGCGATTTGTCTCGCAACATTCCTTTTTGTACTTCGTATGAAGTTAAAATTCATAGTATTGAAATATTTTTAAAACACCCATGCTGTCAAAAAGTTGGTCAGTATGATGACTACAAGGCATGCCACACTCGATTCTTATAATCTTTTTTGTAGTAAGAATACTTTTTTGGAGATTAGTTTTGTTTGTTGTACCCCAGACTAAATTACGGGAGCCTAGAAAGAACACAAATAATGAGTTATATAAAAGCAACTTTACTCCGGTTGGGAGAACATGACAATGTTTGACTAAGATACCACTGATACTTACGAGTTTAGATGTGATATAATCCACATGTTCAGTCCAAGTCGTGAGCTTTGTGAAAATCACCCCCCAATGTTTTAAACATACTATGTCAATAGGCGAGGAGTTCTAAATATATATCACTTGGAAAGTCAAGATTTCTATTTTTGGAGCTAAAGGAGGTGGCCTTGGTTTTATTTTTATATATTGCGAGATTATTTACACTAGCCCATATTTCGAGACATTTTTATGGTGTCATTAGCTACATGCAAAAGCTGAGAAGAAGAGGCTGGTGTCATCTGTGTAAATTATGCACTTTACCTGCTGCACAACGTCAATGTCATTGAGATACGTGTCGAAGAGTAACGGCCCCAGTATGGTGCCTTGTGGTACTCCAGATTTAATTGGTTTAATATCGGAGGAGTGATTGTGGCTATTAACAAATTGTTGCCGATTTTCTAAATACGATAACGTCCAATGATGTCCAGAACATGTAAAACTGGACGCGTATACCATTGGCGTCGCAACTATGGCTGATGTTCACAATGCAGAATGCAGACACCACCTCATCTTCACTTACCAGATCTAAGTAAATAGCGTATTCAGTGTTGCGGTCGATAAAATGACAAGCATTGGTTATGTTCGAATTTCCTCCTAGATTTACAAAAAAAGTCAGTAGTAAATAGATTAGAAAGGGAATGACTAATAAATTTAGTATTATTGAGAGTGATTATTCAGTAAGGATGTGCCCATATCGTTGCAATTCAAAACATAATTTATTTTTCTCCACATCACATCGGTGTGGTGCGATACCATATTGCACAAATTGTTGCGACCGTTACATTTCTTCAGTTTTTTTTGTTTAGGCTATTCTTGAATGCCTTAGAAGTTTTAAGCTTTAAAAGCTTAGAAGTTTTAAGCTGATAGATATAGGAACGTTCGGAGAAGGCTGCGAAGGGTTCATCAGCGAGTGATTTGCCACATGACAAACATACATCATTCATGGTACTAGACACAGGCTACATGGCAGCAGCAGCGGTATATGTAAACAGAAACTGGCGTAAGATGAACCTGAAAATACAGGACGTAGGTTGTTACATTGCTTGCTCAGTTGCCGCCGCTGTTGATCATATAAGTTGCCGTTGCCGCCGCAGCTGATCATATAGCTTCAGGCACCATAAACCCCGTGCAGACGATCGAAGCGCCGCTGTTCTTGCAGGCGACTTTGCAGGTTGTTGCGCTATGGGTTGGGTTGATCCTCGGTGATCGACCCATATATTGCGGGGGACCTGTTCAGGTGCTGCCGGCCTAGTAGGTGACTTGCACGATGGAAGTTCCAAGATAGCTCAGATTATCGAAGGTCTGTGCCTGAAAATCCAGGACTTGGGCTGTTACGTTGCGTACTCAGTTGCTGCTGCCACGTTGTGCGTATGAAACTGTCTGAAATTTTCTCATGCGGCCTCTAACCTCTGCTTGCCATTTGCACCCAGCTGAATTAACAAGCTGTGTCAAAACAGCTTGACAAGAAGTCCTTGGTTTCCTTTTCAAAGGCGCACCTTGTGTGTCCTGGAAACAGTACAGAAGAAGAAAAAAATTTAACATTCATGACATAAACGCAGCCTAAAACAAAACAAAAATCTGCATAATGATGCCCTTATGGTTACCAAAATGCACTGCAAAGTTAAAAAATTAATTTCTAAAAAAACTTTTAAGATATTTTGATTAACTTTATAAAATTTTCAGTTTTCGAGACATTTTTATGGTGTCATTAGCTACATGCAAAAGCTGAGAAGAAGAGGCTGGTGTCATCTGTGTAAATTATGCACTTTACCTGCTGCACTACGTCAATGTCATTGAGATACGTGTCGAAGAGTAACGGCCCCAGTATGGTGCCTTGTGGTACTCCAGATTTAATTGGTTTAATATCGGAGGAGTGATTGTGGCTATTAACAAATTGTTGCCGATTTTCTAAATACGATAACGTCCAATGATGTCCAGAACATGTAAAACTGGACGCGTATACCATTGGCGTCGCAACTATGACTGATGTTCACAATGCAGAATGCAGACACCACCTCATCTTCACTTACCAGATCTAAGTAAATAGCGTATTCAGTGTTGCGGTCGATAAAATGACAAGCATTGGTTATGTTCGAATTTCCTCCTAGATTTACAAAAAAAGTCAGTAGTAAATAGATTAGAAAGGGAATGACTAATAAATTTAGGTTTATTGAGAGGATATTCAGTAGGATGTGCCATATCGTTGCAACTCAAAACATAATTTATTTTTTCTCCACATCACACTCGGTGTGGTGCGATACCATATTGCACAAATTGTTGCGACCGTTACATTTCTTCAGTTTTTTTTGTTTAGGCTATTCTTGAATGCCTTAGAAGTTTTAAGCTTTAAAAGCTTAGAAGTTTTAAGCTGATAGATATAGGAACGTTCGGAGAAGGCTGCGAAGGGTTCATCAGCGAAGTGATTTGCCACATGACAAACATACATCATTCATGGTACTAGACACAGGCTACATGGCAGCAGCAGCGGTATATGTAAACAGAAACTGGCGTAAGATGAACCTGAAAATACAGGACGTAGGTTGTTACATTGCTTGCTCAGTTGCCGCCGCTGTTGCCTGTGTTGGGACGGGTGGAGTGCAGCTGATCATATAACTTCAGGCACCATAAACCCCGTGCAGACGATCGAAGCGCTGCTGTTCTTGCAGGCGACTTTGCAGGTTGTTGCGCTATGGGTTGGGTTGATCCTCGGTGATCGACCCATATATTGCGGGCTGTTCAGGTGCTGCCGGCCTAGTAGGTGACTTGCACGATGGAAGTTCCAAGATAGCTCAGATTATCGAAGGTCTGTGCCTGAAAATCCAGGACTTGGGCTGTTACGTTGCGTACTCAGTTGCTGCTGCCACGTTGTGCGTATGAAACTGTCTGAAATTTTCTCACGCGGCCTCTAACCTCTGCTTGCCATTTGCACCCAGCTGAATTAACAAGCTGTGTCAAAACAGCTTGACAAGAAGTCCTTGGTTTCCTTTTCAAAGGCGCACCTTGTGTGTCCTGGAAACAGTACAGAAGAAGAAAGAAATTTAACATTCATGACATAAACGCAGCCTAAAACAAAACAAAAATCTGTATAATGATGCCCTTATGGTTACCAAAATGCACTGCAAAGTTAAAAAATTAATTTCTAAAAAAACTTTTTTTTTTTTAGGTGTATAGTTTTAACAAGGGGGAATCTCTGTTGGGGTCTTTTAGACCTAATGATAGGATGGGGGCCACCGAAAAGAGGCAAAATTGTTTAATTTGTTCGCTGATTACCTAAGATATTTTGATTAACTTTATAAAATTTTCAGTTTTCGGGACATAATGTACTTGGATAATTGATGCTCGACCACACCCTTATAGAACCAGTTTTGAGCGTATGTTTTATGAACCAATAAAAGGGAGCGGAATTCCGCTCCCGTAAAAAAACCAGGCTGGACTTGGGTTGTTTGACGGACCACGTGGGATCTAGCGTATTGGCGGCGGTACGCGATTTCCTACAAAGTGTGACGTGAAATTTTGATTAAAAAATTTGCAGCGGGCACTGCGGGACAAGAAATGTCATCCTCGCACGTGGCTCGGAACCGAAATTAACCCACCGAAGTGTGCTTTTGTTGTCCATCCCTCTGCTCTCCGCATGGAAAAGGTTGATGGGGCACTAAACACTGTATTTCAAGGCGCATCTCAGGCCCCATAGTACTACATTGCCTCGAAGACGCCGAACACACCGACTGGTGTATTCGGCGTGTTCTCCCGCCCACACGTCGAAAGTGGTTTCACAGCAGCAACAGACGATGTAGCAAGAGCCGGTATGCTGCACTGTGGGATATTGCGGCGGTTGGTGCCAGGAGTTTGGGCAAAAAGAAAGAGCGAGGGTAGCTGTTGTTACGGCTTCCCAACTCGTAGCTGCCGAAATTTCCATCGACAGTGAAGAGCCTGCCGCGACACTTGTAGGACGTCATGAGGCGTAAATCGAGAGACCACTTTTGAGGTCGTTGCAGGCACCGTAGCATCGCAGTAACCTAGGAGGAGAAAAGTGCTTGACGGGGTGGTGACCCCCTCCCTTGGTGGCGCAGGGCAGCAGCATGGCTACGGCGGCCCCCGTGGCGGCGGAGGCCCCGAGCGGGGGAGCGGCCGAGCAGCGGGGGAGCCCCTTGTGGGGGCGGGGTCCGTCGGAGGGGCCCCAGGGAGCGGCCTGGCCCTGCTAACATGAGCCTGGCCCTGCCACAGTCTCAGGCCCAGCCGCGACTGGGGGGCCCTGCCCCCAATGGGGGGGCCCCCCCACACACGTCCTGCCTGCAGCCTCCAAGCAGCCTGCTCGCCGGGTGAGCTCTGCCGCCGCCCTCGTGGCACTGGGGGAACGAGTCCCTCCCTTACAGAGAAACTCTCTGCTCGCCAAGTTGGGTGGTTTCCTCCTCTACGGCTTTGTGGGAGCACCTCGTCCCGCAGTTCTTAACCTGCAACCGACTAGCGGTTGTTCTCAATCACCGGCGTTTCGGGAACCCCTTCTGGATGTGTGCGAATATTGAAATTTTCGAATACAAATTGAATATGAATATTAGAGAAAAAAATAGATTCGAACGTTGGAACATGTATCCAATATGTGTGTTGCATTATGAAATGGCAAAAGAAAATACGCAAATACTTTTTTTATTACCTTCATAACCAAAAATGATGTTAACAAATTCAAGGGAATGACACTACCTGACTGGGCAGCATATAAACAATGCAACTTGTAACACAGCTATGGTACTTTGACTAGTAATCAGCTGTTAACTCTTACATGAAAGCGGGCAAAAGGTGCAACTGATAGGTTATACAAATCGAAAAAATTAAGAGTACAACACTGCACATGTCTAGATAGCGTGTAAAAATGCAACCTCTAATGTTGTCACACAAACAGTTGGTAGTGACCTTTTTTAAGAAAATAATTAAAATTGCTCTTGACTAGCCAGAAAGTTGGATATCAGCTGCTAATGCAATTATTGCAAATTGTCATGCAAGAAAATTTTTGCACATGTTGAGTACATAAGGGCTCCCTTTTCGCAGTGGCAAGCGCTCCTGCAGCAGGAAATATAAGGTCGCTAGGAAAGTGACTCATGACGCAGGCTTGGCAAAACGAAAGCCAAAACTGCTTCTTTGTGGTGAGCTCATACATACCGTGTTTGCATGATTCTGACACCGCCAAGATCGGTGCCCAAAATTACATGCGCGTCACGATGAAATGAAAAATTTAAACTGAAAAGAAAAACGTAACACTCGGTATAAGGTGACTAGCCTCATTGCCATTGTGATTGTTGGTTTACATTGGCCTTTTTGTTATCCATATCACGCACATTCTCTCGCGTCTAGGGACTTGCGTCTGCCATTTTAGGATGGAAAAACAAAAGAAATTTCTCCAAGAGGCTTTATTTAAGCGGAAGGCCATCACGCTGGCGGGAAAGGATAACAACGGCAGTGCGTGGACTCGCAGTCCCAGCGACCCCACGAGCTCGCAAAGTGTTGTTTGGAAGAGGACCCTCCCAGAGGCTATGGTTGCGCACTCGTACATGCGCAAGAAGCGCAGCACTTAAAGGGATTATCCGGTCAAATTTCGTATTCATGAAAACATTTAGACCTCATTGTCAATGGCTGTAGGAGCATCTTCCACGACAAATCTGAATTGTGTGTGCTTCCCTGGAGGAGTAATTGTATTTTAACCCAAGCGTGCATAAACGGCGTTTTCCTCTTCCACCTTCAGGGAAGCGGAGTTTCTGAGGTAACATCAGGCAAAGAACGCGCCGAACTGAAGAGCACTTCGAATTTTGTCCTCCGCGTGAGCGGTACGACGTGGTTCACCCTCGCTGCTGCGCTAGATTTTTTTTTTTTTTTTTAGAATGAAAGGGTATTTTCGTTGTGCGGTTGTCACGCTCCACACTTCTCCGCGACATTTACAGTGGCGAGTAATATGGAATGCTGCGGTGCGTCGGGAGCACTGTGTTCCCACGGAGGAATGAGGCATAGGATATGACAATTGCAAGACTGGTGTGACGTCACGTCAGGCATGGGAGTGCAGCCGTTGATACTTGCGAAATTCGGCATGGAGTTTCGTTCAATTATCCGTCGTTGATTACACTAAATTGGGGTGTCGTTTAATGGAATAAAAATGGCCTACGTTAATCATTAGGCTCCCACCAGGTAACCATCACGAAATCTTAAGAACTTCCGGTTTTCACCGGACAATTCCTTTAAAACGCTCTAGACGAAAGCAAGGATGACCTCTACGGACAGCAAAGAACCATCCTCGGACTCTGACAACGGCGGCTAGTGCACGGTATTTATTTTTGTGTTGGCCTGCGTTTCATAAAATTTGTTCTATGAGGTATTCAACCTTCATTATTTTACCTGGGCGGTCGAATCGGCAGCAATTTCTTGAATATCTGGGAGCAAAATCTGTCTGAGCATTAGAATTGGGGGCGCGTTAGAATCGTGCAAACACGTGGTTCTTTGTAAAAACAGAAACGGCGAGGGTTTATAGGAGAATGGCTACAATACCTGTAATTTTAGGCTACTAAACATGACTTTTAAGGAAGCTCTGAATGTTCAGGGCATGTCCCGCGCATGGATTATTCATTTTTTTTTTGGAATATTCGTATATTGCCCGAATATTTGGCCGTAACCGAATATTTGGCCGTAAACGAATATTTGGAAATTTCAGAATATGCGATTCTCGAATTGAATAAGAAAAATATTTGATTTGTATTCGAAATCTCAAATGCTCGCACATCCCTACAAAAGAGTAAATAGGAGAAAGGTAAATGCGTGCAAACCAACTTTGAAGCTCCAAAACGGAGAATAATCGACCCTACACACTCGGTGCACAGGGTTTGCTCTATTAGCTTTGTAAAGCAACCAGCATCAATTAAAAAAAAAAAAAAATTATTGCTCGGCTTGACTGGCGGTTGAGAGAGCTTCAGGGACTCTAAAGGCGGTCCAGGTAATTGATTACAATTATAGTTACACTTGGTTAAAAAGTGTTCAATTAGGTTACTAGAGAAGAAGAGTAGTTGGCTTTTACTGGAAAAAGAAGCCATCACTTTTCTGATTACTTCACACTTTCAAAACACGATTTTTCTGCCGGATTGAAAATGGGTGTTTGGTAATTTCCGTTATTGGATTGGCTACTTATCTTAACCCCCCCCCCCCCAAAAAAAAAAAAAAAAAATTAAATGAATAAAAAAAAAATAAAGAACTGGGTCCATTCCATTCCCATTCCATTCCGGGCAAAAGGCCTCTCCATTAATGTACGTAAACCATGCTTCTGTCTGAGACTTGGGTTCGAGGATTTCTAGGTAGGAAACTCGCAGAAACAAAGGTTGCTATTAGGAAGGGTAGTAATGGGTATGAGTCATTTTAGTACTTCCAGAAGTAATTAGATTACTCTGGTCTAAATTACGGATAAAGCTTCAGATAACTGGCAGTGGCTAGTTTAAAGGGTAACTGCAAAGAAAAAAAAGTTTTTTTTTTGAAACAGCCGAATTGGGACAAGCATGTCAAAAAACGATTTTTCCGCGAAAAAAAAATTTTTTTACAGCAATATTTATTGCGTAAGACTGATTTTAGTTTGCGGCTATTTCGTCCGTTTTAAATCGCGCGCCACGAAGTTGTGATTACGTGACGTCACAATCCCAATCGGCTGCTATACCTCTCTTTGGCTAAGAGTTTGATTGGCAGCTTAGATCTTGGTTGTTAAACCTTTGTTATATGTTTCAATTTCCTTTTGAGCGGCATATTTTTACGTTTAAAGAATAACCGATGTGATGAAAGTTACTATTCTTTACAAAAGGTTTACAAAACGGGCACTTCCGTTTGGATTCATACCATAACTGCCATAACAAGCAAAAGCTTCGCCATTCTTTCATGGACGCCTAAGTCTCAGCTCTCGCCCGCCTCGCCTACCTCGACTAATCGTTTCACCGAAGTGACCACTGTTTCGTGTTGATCCAGGTGCTTGAGTGAGACTTCTTGAAGTGAAGTAGTGTGTGTTTAGCAGCTGTTCGCACTCGCACTGGGTGCATCGAACGTCCGCGACTAGACACACAAAATAAAAAAAAAAAGCACTGTGTTCATGCATCTGTGAGCAGGTACGAAATCTTGCCCAAATTTATTCACACCGCACGATGAGCGCAACACGTCGTTGTGTAAACGCAGTCCAACAGCACGAAGCATAAAATGGCAGATTTAGGACAACAATTCGGAGTTCATTTTACAATTAAAACGACGTCATTTTGTTGAAAACGCTCGCAGCTTTTTACTCACGGTATGCGTCGGGAATCTTCCACATTTTGAAACCGAACGAAGGAAGATTTACTTATAAAAACGCTCGCTGCGTCCTCCCGGACCAGCTTGACTGGATCCGCTGTTGACGACGGGACTGAACACACACCACGAACATTTCAGCTCTTTGTCGCATCGCCGTGTTGCACCAAACAGAACGAGATCGCCAAAGTCAACGCAGCGCTGTCGTGACCTTGGCTTGTGGTTGCGCACTCGTGGACCCTGCGACTCCTTTCGCCTTCAAAGCACACACGACGATTACGAATGATACTTTCCGTCTTCCGCGAACATCACAGGGGGGCACTTCTCCGGTCACGTCTTCGCTATGAGCTCGCAAACCGCGCAGCTTCTGGTGTCCCGTCAAACCAAAACAATACCGGCGCCATGTTTAACGTGCATTCAGGGTTGCCGTTGGGCAGACTTTGAAAGAAGCCAAAACTCAAGCTAAAAGTAGCCAAAAGTAGCCATACCATTTAATCTTAGCGCCAAATTTGTAGCCAAATTGAACACAAGCAATATTATGAATACTGTTTTTATTAGTATGTGCACAGCGCTGTACAAGGCAATCCTCAACTCTCGGCGAGCCTTTTCATACTTCGTTTGACTGGAAGACGCTAGAAGCTGCGGCAGTTGTTGTTGCGAGCTTGGGGTTACTGCGGACTCGCGGTGTTTGTTGGTTTCGGCGTGCTTGAGCAGGTCACTGTAGTGGGGCCGAATGTTGCAATTGCAGTATTTGCAGTGAGCGGTCGTTCCGTTCTCACAAGATGAAATCCAGCCTGTAACACGTGGTAACAAAAAATGCGCATGAGATGCTACGCGACACGCAAGTAAACGCTTCACGCATAGTTTCGTTTTCGGCCACGCCGCTATTCGCCGAGATCCATCACGTGAGGAGCAAAGCATCCGGCGCCGTGCAAGAAAGCCACCTTTACGGTCGCTCCGCCGACGCTGCTCGCGCCCCGGCGTATGTTCCCCTGCTTTCGCCCTCCTTCTCCTCCTCTCCTGTTTTCCATGCGCGGCGGCGCCGCTATTCGCCAAATTTAGTCACGTGAGGAACAAAGCATCCAGGGTGTGCAGGAAAGCCGGCGCTACGGCCGCCCGCCGAGGCTGAATGCGCAACTCTGCTACCGTAGGTAGCTATATACAGGAACTCTAGCTGCTGCTAAGGTGCCTACATGTCTGTCTGTCTCAGGGTGAAGACATCCATTGTTGCACTGAATGTGCCAGCGCGTGACGCTCTCGCGCACTCGGTGCGTGACTTGGGCGATAAAATGGCGTCTATGCATTAGCCAAAGCTGCGCGCTCGAGCTGAGTAACACCGTATTGCACGCACTTCAAAATGCATAAAAAAAACGATTGGGCGTGAAAATGGCTGAGATGTCACCACTCAAGCAAAAGCGCGCGTGTGTATGAAGGCACTCTAGCTGCTGCGCATGAAGTCACTGGCCACTCATAGCGCTTTTAGCCGCGCGTGCAGGACCCGGCATGACGTCATACCCAGCGACGCCGGAAAAACAACCCAATCCCAGACTGCCCCGCGCACCGACGCTCTCTCATCCAAACTAAATTCAACCATGCTCCCATCGTCTGCTCTCCGCTCGGTCGTTAGGCTTAGGCTACGTCTGCTCCGAGCCTGCGGTCTGCTTCGTCTGCTCGCTGTCGCGGCTGGCTTTCGATTCGATCGGCGCACCAAAAGATGTTTCGATGCGAACCCGAATACTCATCACGGCGGAGTGAAACCAACATCTTCTCGAAGCAGAATTTGTACGGCTTTCTCAACCCGCGATGCCCTTCTCAGCGTTCGTGCCTACGATGACTGACTCGCGATCGCTTTCCAAAGCCGCGCTACGACGACTCGTTCGAGACGACGCTCCAGGCGCGGTCGCGCGGTGTCGAGAGCGTCCGCTACACGCCGACTTCCTAGTCCTACTGGTCAGGCAAGTGTTGGGCTCGAAATCTCGCCTGTTCGACACCGATTCAGTCGGTGCGTCGTCTAGAGCGTCTCAACTCTAGTCACTTACTTTCTGCTGGGCAACGAGGCGTTCGTTTATAATAATCTCATCCAATTCCGACCATACCGGTTTAAAAGTCTCCCGTTAAGCGCTGTTTCAAATAAAGTGGGTGCCGCCATTACTTTCGGTGCACACAATCGTGTTGCCACGGAAATGTCATCGCAACGCGGTTGTTTGCACCGAAATTAATGGCGGCGAAGCCACTCACTAGGCTTCCCATTGGTCAAGAAATGCTCGTCGCGGCTCGTGGCCATGCCTACTTCCGTTACACTTCGCTCCATGCATTGGGGATAGGGACGCCACCTCCTGCCCATTATAACCTCCTTGGCCGCGCGTACAAGGGAGGAAACACGGGCGCATGAGGCGCCACGACGGCGAAGCTTGGAAATAATGACTTGTCTATATGCTTGCTTGCTATTGTATCTGCTATTATTAAAAAAAAGATGGCTAGTAAATGCTCCAAAAGAGGAGTTCCAAGTAGCCAGGGAGCCAACGTGAAATTTTCATCGCCAGACGGGATCGTAAAGTAGCCAATTTGGCGCAAAGTAGCCACCAACGGCAACCCTGCGTGCGTTGTTGCTTACCGGAAGTCGAGGGGCGGGGCGTTCTACTCCTCCGTGGGGGTCGAAAGAGCGGGAGTTTCAAATGTGGAGAGGTTCTGACTCCTACTAAATTACGTCCTGTGGCGTAAATATTGCTAAAAAAAAATATTTTTTTCGCGGAACATTTTTTTTGTGACATGCTTGTCCCAAATAGGCTGTTTAAAAAACACTTTTTTTCTTTGCAGTTACCCTTTAAGGGGGGACACTACCCAAGAGGGTCAACTTTTGAACGTATAGCTTAATATGAACGAAATTTACAGCCTATACTGGCAGCTGCAAGGCAGAATGCAGTGCAAAGTTTCATCTGTGTAGAGGAATTGTAAAAGAAATTATAGTTGTTTTTATCAGGAACACACAGACTTTGTATAGGAAAACAATCGTTAGGAAACTAATGTAACACCCAACATTTTTCTAACCTAGATCTCCAGCAGAATGCCTGAAAAGTGCAACTGTGAAAACAAATATCCTAAAAAGCAATTTATTTTATGCTAACATCGCAGTGAAAAATCTTAACATCTTTCATAAAAGACATCCACAAAGTCAAAAAACAATTCCACAGTTGCATTGCCCCTAAAATTCCAGTTAGGAACAACAATGAGTGAGTCTTTCGTGTTGCAAACGATAGTTTTCCTAAAGGGAAATTTATGCCAAAAAGAGGAACAGAGAAAAATGTGTTCAAAGTGCTCCAACCCCTACCTTTCCTTTAGCATCGGTGAACCGAAAATAATTGATAAAACATTAACTATTCTGTGTAAACTAATGAAACTTTCTGGGAATAGTCTTTAGATGTTGGTGGATGTAAATATGGCATTTTCCAAAATCAACTTTTTTTGCAGAAATATTTTTTTCTGGGTAGTGTCCCCCCTTAAGGAAAGAGATGGCTTGAACTCTCAAGCCAAGCGTGTCTGATAGCTCTAAGCTGCACCTGGGGCAGTGTGTGCGTCATTGGCCACTCGTTGGCAGGGTGGTTCCGACAGCTCATGTTTGAAAAAGTCTAGGGAATCGGGAAATGTATTTTTCTGGTAACCTTACCCGAGGTAGTATGCAATGGACAAAAAATCAGAATTGTGTTTGTTTGAGTATAAATAAAGGGCCTGTGCACCTGCACCGGCAAGTGGTGAATGTATGTACCGTAGTTTCTGGACTATAAGTCGCACATCCGTATATTTAGCTGCTTTTGTGGAAAAGTTGGTATATAAGTCGCACCTTTGTATAGGTCGCACCTCTTTGCACGGTTCACTGCAATGAGTTTCTTTAGTTCACGCGCGTCGGTATCTGGAAATCGGAGTTTCGCACAATCGGCTAGATCGCTCATACCATTTGACGCGCAACTTTGACGTTTCGACTTGCGAGAAATGGCCATAGCACAGCACTGTCTGGCAGGGGCCATCGGGTGTTTTGCAGCAAAAGGACATAAAACATTCAAAATAAGAAAGTAGTCAGCTTTATTCGAGCGAACGCATGCCAAGCGAACGAAAGTTTATTGAGCTAGACACTCGTGAACCAAGCTAGGCCTAGCCTAGGCCCAAGTCTTGGAGGCAACGGGAGCATCGATGCGCAGGCAGAAAGATAAACCTTGACATACTTTTTTTTCGGTACCTCTAAAAGATCGGTTAGGCAAAATCCTTCCTTTTACATGTAGCAACATGGCTGGAGCATGGCAGAAAAAACTGCTCATCAAACGGAAACTAAGAAAGACGCGAGAAAATATTCTTCAATGCGTGTATACTGGCCCACTTACCTTTCAGTGTTAGGCCTCATTCACACAGCCGGCATTTCTCCCATCCCGTCACCGTCGCGAGGGGCGTTCCCGTCGGGAGAGAATTTTCGGCCCGGTTTTCGCCGGAAAGTGGTGTCCCTGCCGGGTGCCGGGCGACGTAGGGAGCTGCTCTACGGCACCGGCGCCCCGGCGGATGACGGAGTCCGCCCCATCGAAAACCGACCAATCACAAAATAGAAAAGTTTCGCTAAGTTTGAAAGATTTTTCATCGTTCGGTTGCCAACAGTGAGCCAACGCTTGTTGTGTTGTTTTTCTTTTTCCTTTTCGGTGGGAATTGCTAATAGCAGACGCACATCCTTAATTTATAAAAAAAGAAACGTGCACACTAAGGTTCAGGCACAATTATCTCTTTATTTTGTAATTTAAGTTGAATAAATAAGCAATCCGACCCAATCCAATCCTGCCGTCACGGCCTTCGTCGCTTTGCTTGCGCGGCCTGTTCGGACACCCTGCCGTCACGTCCCCACCCCGGCATGCTCCCGTGACGGTGCCGGGATGGGAGAGGCACCGGCTCTGTGAATGAGGCCTTACTGGACTGAAGCAAAAGGATACAGAACCATGGCTGTATTGGGCAATGTCGATAACATGCTGTAAAATCTTTATTCTCACTGTCTTGGCTATCCACATTGAGCCGCCTTGGGGAAACCGTAATATCTCTCGCTTTCTGAGTTAGTTATAAAAAGCGTAGAAGAGTGTGGCAACAACAGTGCCTCCTGGAGGGGGCAACACCATCCTATGGCTACATAGTTACAGTGCTCCACAAAAGATGGCGTGCAGCGCTATAAAAAAAAGGTGTCGCACTGTGAATAAAGATAAATGTATGTAAGTCGCATCGTTATATAAGATGCACCAAACAAAGATGTTTAAAAAAATACCGCGACTTATACACTGGAAAATGCGGTATCAGTATTGGATTACGGTAATAGAATTAAGTTTACCTGCAAACAGGAATCTTGAAAAACAAATAGGAAAAAAAAAAGCTTTTTTGGAACACGCGGAGGGCAGCTGTTGCTCTGTCTGTATAGAAAGATGTACAACCGCGGGAGACGAGGCACTGACAACGGTGAGGCTTAAAAATGCCAACTGCACCGAAGTTCTGAGCGACCAAATCCCAAAATACCGAGTCGTATGCTCGCGAGTTCTAGCCGGCGATGCTCATGCTCCATGGAAAGGTCGACGTGCCAGCTTTGTTGACAAAAAGGTCGTGCTGCAATGTTTGGGAAAGCATTATACTTCTCCGTGCGCTTCTTTTGTCTCGCGAGGAAGGTCCTAAGCCTAAATACGTCTCGGCCATACTTGTCACAATATTAAGGTTGAATTCCTTAGAGCGAAAAATGCGGGCGAACAATCGACAAGCTTTGTCAAAGAGCGAACATCGCAGAGAGAAATTTTTCCGCTTTTTTTTCGCTTCGTGGAAGTTTGGCTTTTGGTCGAGATTTGTACAAGCATGAGGAGCCTGTTAACATAAATTGTCACAGATTATGTTTGCCTACAAGTGGGTAGGCATTGTGGTCGTGGCTACATCAATTAGGGAATATGGCCTATTGTTACCGATACCTTAAGAAACGCAGGCCCTTGAGTTATTGTTGTTGGTGCCTTGTGATGAATTGTTTTGCGTTGTTATTAGCTCGGGGGAAGTGAAATGTCGCATCGTCGCTGACAGCTTAATGAATGCAAGGAGTGGCCTACGTCGGTGATCGGTTCTCGTCGGCTAGTGCCATAATCTGCGGAGCAACAGCGAGATGTTTGGGGTCGGGGGAGCTGACGTCCTGGTTGCAGGGTTGCCGTCGATGCCCGGGGTCCCTTGGAGGTGCCCGGCGGGGTGCCGCAGGTGGTGGTGGTGCCTCCCCCTCCCCTCCGGCCGCGGGAGCACAAGCCCCACACGTCATCCCTGCACCACCATGGCTACGCCAACTGCTTTGGCCTGCCCTACCAGGCAAGTGGTCGACAACATTTACCGGTTTTTCCGAGTTCACTCGGTTTCGACAACCCTAACCGCCGTTTTTGCATTATTTTTTCTTGCCGTTTTTTCTACATACGCGCCGCGATCATAAGAACTGCGGCTGCGTTCCGAAAACTCTAAAACATACCGCCGTTCACCGTTGCTACACAATCTGTGTTGTCACGTGATTCGAATTCGGATTGCTGGAGTAACTCGCATTCACCTACTCCAGGGTTGCTGCTTTATTTTTATTGTCACGTGATAAACGGGTTTTAGCAACTCTCAGTCACTCGAGTGAACACGAGAAACGACATTCGGAATCGGCGTTGATGGCGTGAACGTCAACGAGCAAGCATTCTTTGTTTGCACGCGTATGTGCATGTCTGTAGAACTTCGTGCGATCTTCATCAACAAACTTTCGGGAGCATATCCCTCATCCTGCCTCGTCTGTTCAGCGTGAGTTGCGACTTGATTTAACGTGTCTTGCAAGAGAAAATCGCTGTCCTTCAAAGAGAAGCTGAAAGTTCTGAGGAAAGTGGACGAGGACCCTAAAAGAAAACGTTAGGATTTGGCGAAGGAATTTTGGAACGTTTTTACACGTTCCAAGAGAAGACTCGGAAGAACATTACTGACTTCTTTGACCGGAAGTGTGACAAATAAACGGCAAGTAGCCCCCACTTTGCTTTCATGTACTTATGTGACTTGTTTTTCGTTCATACGAATTTCGGATTATACGAATATTTTCCTGTGATCCCTCGAGATTCGTATCATCGTGATTCTACTGTATATGTCGCTCTTTCGCATTTCTCCACTCGTATGCTTGGAAGATGTGAAGGTGTCTCTCCTCCTTATCGGTAGTTGTATTAGTAGTAGGTCAATAACGGTCCGAGTAACAGTAATGATTTGTCAGTAATGGTGCAAGCCACAGGATTCAGCACCGAGGGCCATTCGTGGAGTCTAGCGTCCAGGTGGAGTTGGTCGTCTGACGCGTGCTTTACCCATCTCCCGTGCAGGACCACAACTACGGGGCACCCCCTCCCCCGACACCCCCACAGAGCCCTCCCCCGGCACCCCAGGCCCCCGTGCACAGGGTCAACGGGGTGCTGTCCAGCGAGGACAGGGGGACCCCCCTGGAGCAGGCCCCTCCCCCGACCTCCCTGCCCAACGGGTGCCTGGAGGAGGTCAAGAGGGAGGGAGCCTCTCCTGCGGAGGAGAGCGTCACACGCTGCATATGGTGAGGCTCTCCCTCTCTCTCCTTGCCTCTTGCGTAGTCGCCGACGGAGCGAGTGTTCCTTTCCAACGCCTCCAGCCTGCACTCCGTGCCTTCCGGCGTGCTCTTGCCGCGTGCGCTCGCACGAGGTTGTTCGAGGCAGAATGTTCAATGCTGGAGGCAGGACAAGTGAAACTCCTCCCTGTTATTCGTTCTCGTCGGTGACTGTTGGGTTGAAAGGGAGGAGGGAGAGAAGAAGACGAGAACGCCGAGCTCCGTTTGGAATTTATGATTTATGGTTCCTCGGAATAAAAATAGGAAAGGAGCATTTTCAACAGTGTACAATTTGGAAGGTTGTGAGACATGCATTCAGCTTTGATGAGCTACGTTCGTAACACCGCCTTTTCTCGAGCCAAAATGCTCGGTGCGGTAGGGTGCAGAGGCAGAGCCTGTGGGGCTGACGAGTGGTTTGCTTCTTTGCAGTGGCTTCAACCACGATGACGAATACATGATCTGCTGCGACCACTGCTCGTGAGTTGCATTCTACTTCCTGCTGCATTCGCATTTATTCGCGTCTCGTCCTGGGCCAGTTACGCATTCAGCCGTAACACGGACAAATTCTTTGGGACACTTTCCGGACCCGCAAAATGTTTCTAACTATGAGACTGTCTCAAAAACAAAGCTGATCTTTTCTCGAAGCTTGAGACGGCACTCGCCGCGTGCCAGTTGGTAGTCTTACACATTGCACTTCGCACTGCAGCACTGCCAACGTGGCCATCTACGAACCTGCTAGATTTTTTTTATTTATTTATTAATGCGGCAGACGCACCCTAGTTCAAGTGGGAGTGTGCGTCGTAAAAAGAGAAAAACACTAGGAACAGCAATACAGCGAGGCACAAAAACAATATATTGCGTAGAAGAGGTGAAGTTCATTAGTTAACCTTGTTCGCACGAGGGCATGAGTGAATGTTTCGACGTCTACTATCGACAGAATTTGAGTAACTGGATCACCGCGAGAGAGTTGTCTTGTTATCTATTCAGTCGCTTCTTACTGCCGAGCGTTATTCTGCCTTTTTATTGTTGCGGGGTGGAGGAGGAGGAACACCGAGCGGCCCGTTGCGCTTGCCCAGGGTGTGGCAGCACGTGGACTGCATGGGCCTGGACCGCAGCCGCATCCCCGAGACGTACCTGTGCGAGCGGTGCCACCCTCGCAGGGTGGACCGCCACCGGGCCCGCACCCTGCAGACGCGCAAGAAGCAGCAGATGAGCCGTGAGTCTGCCTCCACCTCTCTCTCGTTCGCTGCACGAGCCCCCCTGCGGGTTTGCACCCTGGGGCAGGGTCTTTAAAGATCCCGTATTTGGAATGGAGGGCCGTGACGGCCATGTAACACGAGGCAACGGGCGTAGAATGCGTGGTCCGTTTTTGTCAACTTGTTTCCGTTTGTTTGGACCTATTGCGTCTGCATTGCCCATTAGGCTTTCGGGGTAATCCGTCGGAGAACTAGATGTCAAGGCATGACGCATTCTACGTCAATCTGTTTTATGCAAAATAATGAGGCTTTTTTTCTTTTTTTTTTCCACTCTTCTTACGCTCGCAGGAAGCTTTGAGATGTTCGCAACCCGTCTTCTTCCTAGGCTCCGATTTGTAGCGGCTGAAATGACGCCTTTCGAAGCCTCTTTAGTCTCGCTGGGGCTAGAGCATCGGCCTAATGAGTGGGAGTTTGTTGATTTGATTCTCACTAAGAGACAAAGGGACTTCTTTTTGCAAAGAAACCTGGTCACATTACAGTGTTTTACGTTGCAGCCTCTTGGGACGCTCATAGACTCTAGGCTCGTTCGCATACTATTTGATCTCACAAATACCGCGAAACCTTTGGACTAGTGAAATGCAGTTCCAGGGCCACTTTGTAGGTGGCTCCAGCAAGTCGGGAGTGTGTCTTGAAGAGCCAGCCCTAAGACTCTGTGTTAAGACCAGCTTCCTTCAGCGACTGTTTCAAACTACGGGCAATGGGATTTGCGCACTGACCTCGGGCATTGGGGCATCCTACCGCAGGGGCCCCGAGCCGGGTGGAGTCCACTTCGGACGAGAGCGGGGGTGGTGCGGCGGGGGCTCTCCCGGGGGACGAGAACAGAGGGGGGGACCATGGGGGCACCCCCCACCCCAAGGGAGCCCACCCCCGGGTGCGGCGCAAGCGGCGCCGCTCGGAGGGCAAGGACCCCGCGGGCAGGCAGCTGGACCCCGCAACGGGGGACACGGCGGCCACCAAGAGGCTCAAGGCGAAGGTGGGCCCTCCTTCCTCGCCTTTGGGGACTCCGGGTTCTCTTGGAACCGACGTCTTTTAACGCGGCGCTTGTTTAATGCTCCATTGTTGTCGTTTGGGAGAAATCCACGGAGGGATGTGCACGGCATCACCAGGGAGCGCAAGTCCCCCCTCCGCTTCGTCGTTCACACAGACGACGTGCCAGTGAGAAGAATTTTGGCGTCGGGAATCGAATTCAATGGTAGTTTTACCCTCGGCACTGGAGCTTTTAACGGCAAAATATTGGTCGAAGCAAACCGATCAGCCGCCAGACAGTATTGAAACTAAAGCGAGAGTGCAAGCGAGCTGGTTCAGTGCTGACATGGTAACCCAGGAGAAGGGGGAAGACGTCCGTCCCGTTTTTCCCTCTCTCCTTGGTTACCATGGTAGACAGTCACTGTACCGCCTGAGCGTTCGCTTAGGCCTCTGCTGCGGTGCTGACGTCGCTGCGCCACATCACAAAGTTGCGGTGTTTGATTCACGTGGTGCACGTTCGAAGAAGAAATTGCCGGGATTTTTCCCTCGTGTGAATACAGATTGAGGGCTGGGGTCTCCTGGGAAGACGTGACACGACAGCACGAAAAAGCTCCATGGGAAACCGTCGCACACCTTCCAGATTTAGCAGTCTGTGTTCTTGCAACGTCGTAGGCGTAATGGTCATCACGTGATGCACGATGCGACACGGTGACCTTGCGTGACACCAGCCACATTAGAGCAACGGATCTGTGGGCTCTGTTGACGAGTCTGACGGAGGTTGTTTGTCCGCCTCCTTGCAGAAAATTATGAAGGAGAGGATTGAACGGAAAAAGGTCAAGTTAAAAAATATGGTAAGTGCCGAGGCTGTGCCCTTCTTTTTGCCGAGTCGCGCAGTAACAACTCGACCGTTTGCATAAGGGTTTGCTTCCCGCCCTGACGAGCCGCTTTTCCCCCAGGTGAAGAAGCCCAAGACCCGGTTTCTGGGTCTCGCGCAAGTTCCCGCCAAGGTAAGCACTTGGCACGGTGTTTCCGTCGCTGGATTTGCCTCCAGATCGGCCTCTTTGCTTTCTAACCGAAGCCCAGTGGGAGGACGCCTGGCCGCAATCGGTCTAGCGTATCGAGCGGTAGCATTCAAAATGAATGAACGTCGTGCACTGCCAGACGTTGCGAACCCCTGGGCTAAGGCGGCGAACCGAGCATAACTGTCGGTCGAGGGCAGCCAAGAACTGCCGTCTTTTAGCTAGGGCGTGTCGCGACCTCCCAGTCGGGCGGAGCACAAAGTGGTGGTGTGTCCGACGTGGCTCATCGCGTGCGTCGCGGTAGGCCACGAGGCAAAGTCCGACAGATTCCTAAAGTTTGTTTTGGGGTTTATTCGGGCGGTGGTGGCAGGAGGAGGAGGCGGCCCAGGACGCCTGGGGTCCCGGGGTGTCTCCCCCGGGGGGCGGGGCCTCCCCCGGGGATCGCTACGAGACGGCCCTCATCAACCAGTACACCCCGGAGGTGCAGCTCATGGCCGGCTCGCTCAAGCTCAACGGACAGCACGTGAGACTGCCTTTCCCAGCGGCACTCACCGGAAGGGCCCCTTAAAGGGATGCTGAACCGAAAAACAGAATCTAAATTCTTTGTCGTTTTGATATTTACAGCACACGAATGGCTCTTAAATGACGGTACTTGAAACAATAAAGTAGTCTAAATTATATGATTTAAGTAAATAAATATTCTAAGGTGCACCTGGTGAGTTTTTTGAAAGCTCGTTTCGTGACGACAACAAACTTGTAGTACGCAGAACGCGGCTATGGTGAGCCATCAAAGTTGGCTCGGTTGGCTCCGACCTACCTCGTTGGCTCCGGCGTGCGCTCACGCCGCGTGGTGGCGCGACGAAACGGAAATGCGACGTGCGAACCCCGTCCCGAAACGATGAGATATATTTTTAAAAGAAATGCAATTTTATCTGATAAATTTGTCGAACAGTGTTCATCATGTCGTTTTTGACACGACACCTATGCGGCGCCAAACAGCCTAGCGAGCGTCGCGAGCAAGCGGCATCTTGGCGGCATCAAACATCAGCGCTGTCGAAGTCTCCGTGGTCGCCGTCGTCATGGCCAAATTATCAGGACGGGAAAGAAATCGCCGGACTCCGAGAAACCCACAGACCAAAGTCGCCGCCGTCGCTACGACGCAGGTGCAGAAGTGTACTGGGGGTGGCAGGGTGCAGGGTGGCTGGCAGGTAGTGCGCAGCTAACTTGGCTGGATTAGTTGGCAAACTTCCAACGCGACGGGCATCCGTCTACTATTATTCAAAGCGCAACTTTCTTCCACGCTGTGGCGCGTCGGCAGCTCGACTTGTTCACGTCAGTTCCGTTGCAGTTTGTTGACGTCAGTTCCGTTGCGAGTAATCCCAGAGGGCCTCGCGCGCATCGGAGGCTTCTGGCGCTTCTGGCTCAATCAGCGGTCGTCATTCCAAGAAATATAATAATCCGATCTCCATCCCTTTACATGAATAGCATTTTTAGGTATAGTGCGGTCCCGGGAAGCTTGTCCGGGGCTTATTTCGGCAACTTCAGATATCGGTTCAGCATCCCTTTAAAGCCACGGCCACACCGCTCGCACGTCTTACCAAAGACTGCGTTCGCTGCAGACGTGACGACAGATATCTGCGGACACGCTTGAAGGACGTTCGAAGCACGTTTGCTCTGTCGAAGGTTTTTGTACGACCAGTGTGATGGGACCGTCAAAAGAGGAATAAACGTGCCTCGGATGTCTTTTTTGAGACGTATGAGCGGTGGGATTGCGCAGCTCTGAAAAGGGACACGCAGAAGTGGAGCAATACCCAATGTGCTTACTGCATGCTTGTTGCTCAAATAACAAGGAGCAAATAGAAATGTGACGAAGCCGAGGAAGAACGGACCAGTAATTTTATCTAAAATTATTTATCGACTGTGGCCTCAGGAAGTGTTCAATGCCTACATTGGGATGGCGAGTAAATGATGCATTTGATATAAAATTAAACCTATAGACATGTCCAGCTGTTCCTAAGGAGGGAATTTATAAATATAAATTCCCTCCTACGAATGATGAACGCAGGTTATCGGGGCATCTTTGCCTAACATACACTCGAGCCAAATAGCCAGTTTAATCTTGAAACTTTTACTGCGGTGTGGATACCAACGTTTTTCATTTCCTTTTAAATACACCCGGTGCTCATGTGCACCATCCCTCTTTGAAAATGTGCTTTGTTCCTAAGCATGCACTTGCATTATTTGTATTTTCGAAGCATTTATCGCGGCTGGTTAGCCCCATTGAGTGCGCTTCTTATCAAGCACTGGTGCACTGCAAAGAAGCAACACGTCGGGGAGCAGGCTGCACGGGGTTGCAGTGCACCGGTGCTCGGTAACAAACACACTCAATGGGGCTAGCCAGCCGCAATCAACACTTTGGAAAATATGAATATCACGGTTCACCTTGAAGCGAATAATTAATTGCATAATATTCGAAACTACTATTATAATATTTGCTCAGCCCTAAATATATGTTTATTGCAAAAGGCTACAATGACGGTCTCGATGACGGTGGTGACGAGGAAGCGGTTGCTCGCAGGAGGCCCTGACGTGCAAGGTGTCTACAGCCGGCGGGGACGCCCCCTGGCGGGTGGAGGCGTGTGGGGGAGGGCAGCGCCGCCTGGTGGCGACCCACGCCCTGGGGCCCCAGCAGCCCCTGCTCGAGGTGCGGGGAAAGTTCCTGTCGGCCTCCCAGTTCCGCCACCAGAACCCGGTGTTCCACAAGCGGTGAGGGTGCCTTCCTCTCCCCCTGCCCCCTTTTTTGCAGGATTCCACCCCCTCGGTGTCACGGGAGGAAATGTCTTCTGTCGCACACCATTGCGCCTGCAAAGAACTTGTCGAAAGCGATAGGAATTCTTCCCGTGGCACTGCAACCAGCAAATCAAATGCTCTATTTCGCCTTATGATGCACCGCAGGAAAGGCTACAAGCGTGAGCTGCTCGCTCTAGAGCACATCTCGGCGGCACAAGCTCTCGTGCATTAAGGGCAGTTGCCAACGCTATGAGCCTGCGCTCCTAACCTTTGTTCTGGTACAACATAAGGTGAAACAGTGCACAGATGCGTGCGGCTTGCAACATTAATTTCTAGCAATTAAAAAAAAAAATGAATGAGTAACGGATACAAGCACTCCCTTTCACTTGGAAACAACACTGAGCTTTAGATGCAGAAATGTAGTGTGGCCACTTAGTCTCAGTGAAGTCAATCAACTTGTCGTTGGAGCCTGAAGTCGCGACATGCTTGCTCAGGTACCGTTCCTGGGTTTTAAGGCCTGGTCAACTAAACCTCCGTGTGAATCAGTGAATGAATCTCGTAACAGCTTTAAACGTTTTTAAGAAATGCCTTTTTTGTTGTCTTTTTGCTGCGAAGATAATTGACATTTTCTTTGTAGCACAAAAGCATTCAAGCCGTGGCTGCAGGGCACGCGAGATGCCTTTTTCCTCGCCATCGCAGATAATTTTGTCGGTGCAGAGGCTTTCTTTTTTAGCCCCTTTGGACGCAACCGGGAAGTGCAGAGACTGCCTGGCAACTCGGTTGTGGGGCCGCACGCAGGCTGTACCCCTTCGTGCTGTTCTACCAGCCGTGCGCGGAGGAGGAGACGGTGTGCGTGGACGCCCGGGAGTATGGCAACGAGGCCCGCTTTGTGCGCCGCTCGTGCTGCCCCAACGTGCAGGTGCAGCACGTGGTGCACAACGGCCTGCTCCACCTGTACCTGGTCTCCTCCAGGGACATTGCCCCGGGGCAGGAGCTCACCATCCCCTTTGACTTCGACTACCGCCAGTGGTGAGCGCCTCCTGGATGCCCCTTCACTTCCGTTTTATTAGAAAGTTGCAGCTGTCTCACTGCACGACTTCCGGACTTGCTCGAGCTTGGTATGAACCCCGGTGTAAGACACAGGCTTCACAGCTGCCACATTAGTCCTCTCCTACATGTAAAGTTTAGGATGCCGTCCTAAACTTTACATGTAGAAACATTACTCCCAACATTTCCCCCGCGGGACTATAATGCTTTCACCTTCCTACACGTAAGCAGGCTTGATTGTCCTCCCGTAATTTTGTTTGGTTATACAGTCGAGCCCGCTTACAACGAACCCTTCTACGACACGAAACGCGTTCGCTAAAAGAGAAGTTCGTTATAAATGGACTTACCCTTAAAATTCTAGATAAATAAGTAACCACGGCACGGAGCGAAAGCGCAACACCTGCGATCGATGCACATGGCGTTTATTCAAGGAAGTCCGTAATCGCTGTTTGCTTCCGCAGTGCAGATCCAATTATAGCGCTCTCCAGGTTGCTCAGCTGATCGATGTGAACATCGCTCAGTCCCCGTGCGTAGACCAGCTGCTTCAACGAAGCTATGTGCCCCAAAGCCGTCGCTGTCGAAACCGGAGGTGAGGGAGCAACCCCATCGCCGACGTCGTCTTCGTCGTCGTCCGACGCCGCGATGTCCTGGAAGGTCGGCCGCACCTCCCGCACAATAGCTTCGTCGGAGGCTGAATTATTGCTTGGGGCGAAGCTCTGGTGGTGCTTGTCTGCGTAGACGCCGAGCCGCAGCATGCCGAGCCTTTTCATTCATGTCAGTAGGAGAATGTGTGGTTTTCTTCTTTTTCTTTTTTAAGCACAGATGGAATGGCATCTCAGAACCCCCTACTCTTTTTTTTCTTCTTTTTCCTTTGAGCCTTTTCATTCATGTCAGTAGGAGAATGTGTGGTTTTCTTCTTTTTCTTTTTTTAAGCAGACATATGGGATGGCATCTCAGAACCCCCTACTCTTTTTTTTCTTCTTTTCTTTTTTCATAATTTTTTCATCTTTTTTTTCTAATTGTTTTTTTGCCCTACACGAGCACGTGAGCATGTGCTCACGTGCTCGTGAGCACGTGATCTTACGAGCAGAAGCACGAGCACCCGACGCCGCCTACGGCGGACGGACGTACGGACATGGCTAGCCCTAGGAGCTTCGCCCCTAAAAAAGTGGGAGATGTTCTGCTGCGTGCTTTTAGGGGCGAAGCTCCTTAGGGGCTAGCCATGTCCGTATGTCCGTCCGCCGTCCGCCGTAGGCCGGCGTTGGGTGCTCGTGCTTCTGCTCGTGAGATCACGTGCTCACGAGCACGTGAGCACATGCTCACGTGCTCGTGTAGGGCAAGAAAAAAATTGGAAAAAAAAAAGATGAAAAAAATTATGAAAAAAGAAAAAGAAGAGTAGGGGGTTCTGAGATGCCATCCCATCTGTCTGCTTAAAAAAAAAGAAAACAAAGAAAACCACACATTCTCCTACTGCCATGAATGAAAAGGACCGAAAAGCTCGGCATGCAGCGCCTCAGCGTCTACGTAGACAGCAAGCTGCTCCGGAGACCAGGGCGCAAGAAGCTGCTGCACAGCGTCAAAAACGCCAAGCGGACCCGGAGTTGAGAGCTCGGGAAGCGGCGGCAAAGCGTCAACGCCGACAGCAAGCAGCAATACCTACGACCAAAATCAGTATCATCAGCACCACCCGAGCTTCGCCCCAATCAACATCATTCACCACGTGGAGATGCGGTCATTTTTCTTTATGGCTTTATTTCTTTACAAGTATGATATTGGTAACTCGAGAGTCATGCCTGAGGGTATTCTTTTTATCATCCCTCTTTCTACTTCATGAGCTGTAAGGGTGTCCTAAGCACACCTCCTGCTGTAAAACGAGCCGGAAAAATCGTGCCTGCACATAGAAAGCTCCAACTTTCACCGCAGATTCACTGAACAGGTCAGTTTTGCCGTGTGAAATTTTATGGCGTAGTTCTCTTCCTGTAAAAAAAATTTAGAGCAACAAACTTGCCAAAATCAATGTCTGCGTTCGCAGACGACGGAGTTAGCGACGCTATTAACTTGTTGCGCCATCTCTCGTTGGGCGCAGCGAGCAGACAACAGAGTGTGTCCTCCGCTCGCTGCTCCTTTCGAAAAATGGCTTCATGAGCAAATAGCGTTGCTAATTCAGTCGTCTACGAATGTGCCCAACGTTGACTTTTGCGAGTTTGTTTCTCTCCATTTCTTACAGTAAGAGAACTATGCCTTGAAATTTCGAAAGGTGAAAGTTTGAGCTTTCTGTGCTCATGGGCCGATTTTTCCGGCTCGTTTAACAGCGGAAGATTCGCTCGTGCCACCGTATATTTCGTATGACGCTTGTGTGCCTTGACTAGTTTTCTGTGGTTGCAGCATCCACAGCGTGAGCTGCGCGTGTGGCTCCGAGGACTGTAGAGTGGCCAGCAAGGGACGCAAGGCCGCTCCTCCGTGAGTGTTCCAACATCATGTTGAGATGGGCCTCGAGTACACTGCTGTTTACGTAAAATATGCCTAAAAACTGCCCGCACATTAGAATTGATGCACGAAATGCACGTTAGTATCATTATTCTAAAGTATAAAAGGTGGCTGCGTGTTAGAATTGGGGCTATACGTTCCAGTTCCACTACACTGTAGTGGAACTCCTAAAGTGGAATTGTTTTTGTTTCGACACGACTGTGGATGGCATGTGTGTCTTCCACATGACTTGCGCTATTCCTAAACTTGCACTTCTTCACATTTTGTTTTTTTTATGCAAAACTTTGCAAGTTTAGTATTGTCTTCCAGGCAGGAGTGGACGCAGTCGCGTACACGGGCATTGAGATGCCAGAGTTGAAGAGAGTTACGCTGTGCAGGGCTGAGCGCAAGCGTCGTGGCCGCCGGGTGAGCACGAGCAGCTGCGGTCTGGTCGAGGAGGAACCGGCGCTGGCCAAGGAGGCGGCGCGAATGGCACCCCACAACGACGACCAGCCGTCCCTGGGTGCCCTGGCCGAACCGCAGGTACCCGCCAAAGTTTCCTCGGCGTCTCTGGACACTGTCGGTAACGGAATGTCGACTCGAAAAAGCGTTTGTGAGAGGATGTCGCCCGAATTAGCGACAATGAGTCACGAAAATTGTAGTCTATGCGGAGACCAAGTCTGTCCAATTCTCTTGCAGGGTTGTGGTGACGTCAGAACGCCGAACTCTGATTGGCTGCGATTGAAGGATGGTGGGTAGACCTCGAAGCAAGCTGCCTCGAGGCCTACGCACCTCGGAGCCAATCGGAGCTCGACGTTCCGACGTCACCACAACCCCCGCAAAAGAAGCGGACGAAATTGCACGAGTGCAATGTTTTTTGTGTCCAGCGATTCTGAAGAATGAAGTGTTTTCTAGTGGAAGTTAACTCGGCATCTCGAAAACAGATATTGTATTTTAAGCCCGACTCGGTGTCTGAGAAATGGTGGTGAATTTCATGAATACAAACCGGAAGCACAAATTAAAACTGGAGCTCGCTCCATGATGCTCGTTGCCACTTTGGCCGACGCACAATTTTTGCGTCGGCGGCGACCGAGCGATTCTGTCAGTTTTCCACAAAATCCCGGGAATTGGGTTATTGGAAGAGATGCCGAAGAACCCAGGGAAGTTGGAAAGAATGTCGCGGCATCGGTCTGATAAGAGGCTCCCCACCCTTTGGCGTCCCAGGAGTGCAGTCCGGCGATGGCGTCTCCCGCCTCGGACTCGGCCACGGGCCAGGAGGGCCAGCAGGGGGCGCCCGAGGACCAGGAGAGCGAGGAGCAGAGCTCGGCGGAGCGGCGGCGCAAGATGACCCGGGAGGAGCGCAAGATCGACGCCATCATGCGTGCCTTTGAGAAGATGGAGCGGACGGAGAAGCGGCGCCGGCAGGCCCTGGAGCGCATGGCCCAGCAGCACCGGGGGGGCCCCAAGCACGAGCACCCGCCCCTGCAGGTGGGTGTTTCTGGCGTGGAGGGCACGGGTTCGGTGCCCGGGAACCCCGTCTCCGACCAGCTTCACGGTTTACGGAAGTTTCTGCAGCCGGGAACAGGGACGTCGCGACGACGGCATTGCTTGCAAAACATTCTTTGGCTGGGTGCTTGGCATTTTGTGGAGCCTGACGAGCGCAGCCGCAAGCACGGCGCCGACCAGTTGACGGGGGAGGTCGCGTGACCGGAGAGGTAGGCGAGGAGGAGCTCGAGTGAATGGACTGGCTCGGGAAGATGGCCGGGTTTGTCGGCCCTGCACGCGTGAAAATCGGAGCATCGCTAGACATTTGTGATGGTGCAACATTGCACGTACGAAACACAATTGCCTTGCAATTTGCCATAATTTCTTTGTGCAAAGTTCCACGACCATTCGCCAGAGTTGCGACAGCACGACACACTGGCCAATGTCGTTGGTTGTCACTTGGGGACGACTTTGGAGGTACGGTTGGAATGGGACGCTAAATGCACCGGTTGGAGAAGCATTCGTTTGCACGGTTTGTTGCCAGTGCAGCCGATTTTAAGGATGGAAGAATCTGCAGGTTGTATTTTTTTATATTGTTTATCTAGGCACCGGTGACAAAAAACGCGTCTCCTTGCCCCGAAAAATTGCTATTGTGCCGCGTAATTGCGAAGGAAACAGAGTTATTTGCCAATCTGCAGCCGCGTGTGGTGGTTACGGGAACTACGGTGACACATCTCTGGAGGACACGCGGAAGTCATCAAAACCTGTCTCCCTCCGCCGCTACACTCGCCGTCGGCCCCGTGGTGAATCATCTTTTGTGTCGATCGCTCTCTGCGACCTTCCAACGATGCTGATCCCTGAAAAGATGACAATTGCGGAGGAAGCGGCCGAGTTCTCTGAAGAGAGAACCCGACGGGGGGGGGAAACCAGGAGTCCCCCAGAGTATGTCGCACGAAAAACGACGTGCAGTTGAGAGGCGCCTGTTACATTTGTTACGATTTGTTACAATTTTTTGAAAATAAGAACTAGCACGCTTAAGAAATATGGTTTTCTGTTCTTCGTTCTATAGGTGACTCAGATTAAGTCTCGCAGTAAATTGGCCAAAGTCTGAAAATCGTTGCACCACCCCTTTAATGAGCTGTAACCGCGGAGACTACCTATTTAATGTAACCAAGCGAGTTCTACATTTACATCCACTTCTTAACTGAGATAAGATCATTATATGAAAGCATTTGCGTGGGTCCAGAGATTGCTTTAAAGCTGTACCGTTTCGAGGGAAAAAACTGTTTCGAATACACCTAGCGAGGGACTAAACTGGACCGGTATTGAAAGAACAGTCTCTCCGGTGTGTTGGAACGTAAATGGAACATGTTTACTGCGTCGGATGCCACCGTCCTCGTTTCTGTGTGCGTGGGTATGCCGTATTGTGGGGGGACGCCGGACAGCGCCCGTTTGCGAGCCACCGCTCCCCTCCATAGGTCGGCATTTTAGAGCCCCTTCATTCACCATCACATCACAAACAAAATTACGTCTCCAAATTCATTCGCATTCACGTCACAAGGTACTCCGACCTCCCACAGTCACGGCCCTTCACATCCCGGCGTTGAACCGTGCCAAAACTTCATCCCCTTCACATCACGGCTTTCAAACTCCGCCGAGAATTCATCCTCTTCACATCACGGCGTTCAACCGCGCCAAGAATTCATCCCCATCACATCACTGCCGCCTTCGAATTCACGGAGTCATTCACCATCACATCACCAATTCACGAAGTCATTCACCATCACCACGAATTCATCGGAATTCACCAACGTGAATTCATCCGAATTCACCATCACTTCATGAATTCATCCGAATTCACCATCACTTCACGAATTCATCGGAATTCACCATCACTTCACGAAGTCATCCAAATTCACCATCACATCATGAATTCATCCGAATTCACCATCACATCACGAATTCATCCGAATTCACCATCACATCATGAATTCATCCGAATTCACCATCACTTCACGAAGTTATTCACCATCACAGTCAACACGAATTCACCGAAATTCTCCATCACATCATGAATTCCGCATCATTCACGAAGTCATTCAGGTTCATTCTGACTAAATTATGATCTCTATGACTAAATTCGACTTCACGGCTGGTAGCCCTTCACGAGTTCGCAGTTCTTGAGGAATAGGACTGTGGCGCCTTTTTGTGTCAGCCATTTGAAACCAGGACCTGACTCTGTCGGGGAAGTGGGGTGTTTCGAGTGCGCGAAATGCAAAGCACATTGATAGAGCGCCAACCCAGCCAATGCCGCGCTGCGATCGTGTCACGTGAATGTGCTCCGTGCGCCGCCGCGCGGAACCGGCAGGTCACGTGATATGGTCTCGGCGCCGGATTAGGTGCGCCTGCTGGTGACGTCGACTTCGGCTATTTTGAAACGATATATGGCTGCGCCGCGTACACGAAGCAGCGCCTGCTGCTACTAGTGCCCGCCGCCTTAGCGCCGGCTCGCTGCCCCCTTGTAGTCGTATGCGAGAGCAGTGAAGGAACTTACGCGTTACAAGTAACGACGTTACGGGTAACGCATTAGTTTTTTGGCTAACGTACTCGTTTCTTGCGTTTCTGCTAGTTCGCCCGAGTCTCACTAAGCCACATCTATTTGGTAAAGTCAGAACCCGGTATCAATTTACTGTAATGGGCCTTTACACCTAATCTACTCTGCTTCGCTTACAAACAAGCACATGGTTGCTGCACACACCAGGTTTGAGCTCCGCGTGTGTGCAAGAGCGCGGAGCTCGAACTTTTGTAGGCGGGGCGCCTGTGTATGCAGCGTGCCTTGGACCTAAAACAGGGTGCTTGAAATCGTGTATTCTTTGTTGAAGATTACTTAATTGTGCCAAGAAGTTACAGGAGCATATTCAATTCATGAAGTCATTTACAATCGCAACACATCATGAGTTCATTCAAATTCACGAAGTCATTCACCATCACATCACGACTTCATTCAACATCACATCACAAATTCGTTTAAATTCACGAAGTCATTCACCATCACATCACGGCTTCATTCGACATCACATGACGAATTCATTCAAATTCACGAAGTCATTCACCATCACATCACGGCTTCATGAATTCATTCACCATCACATCATGAATTCATTCACCATCACATCATGAATTCATTCAAGTTCACGAATTCATTCACCATCACATCACGAATTCAAACAAATTCACAAAGTCATTCACCATCACATCATGATTTTTTTTCAATTTCAAGAATTCATTCAGAGCCATTCAGATTCACGCCGTGAATGTGAATGAAAGTGAATGAGCGAGTTCATGAATGAATTTGCTGAGGTATGCTCCCCTCCCAGGACAAGCTGGAGGACGAACGTTCCAACGACTCCTCCCTGCCTGCCGTGCCACCCGAGGAGCTCAAACCCGAGCCCCGCCCTGAGGGCAGCTCGGAGGACAGAGCGGTCTCCCTGCACAGGGCCAGGAAGGGGTGAGTGCTTTCTCTCTTCGCCGGAACTCTACCGCTTGCCTTTTAGTGCACCTCGACACTCGCGGCAGTCTCGCAGCCTCCGATGTTCACACCCAAGCGCACGGTTGGCAAGTCACTTCTCGGAGGATCTCGGGAGCCGTCGTCGATTCAACCCTTTCCGTTTTGGGCGTAGGTTTTTGTTATTGTGCGGTTACACAGTCGTCGCGTTTGCTGCCACTAGCTGCTTGTGCCGTAAGAAAAAGGCTCAACTATAACGGCCTGGATCGCTCGGAAGCATAATATGGAATCGTTACGTCAATATACACTCGCTCTCGCTTGCCTTTCAGGCCCAAGCTGAGACTGACTTGCTTCCAGGCAAAATCTTTTTTCGGGTGCTCCGGGTTATAAGTAGGGCTCCGTGATTTCGAATAAATCCGAAAAACTCCGAAAAACACCCGCCGGTAAAATTTTTGGCAATTCGGATTTATCCGATACACTCCGAAATGTTATGTGCCCATGCCACCCCACAAACACACAATTTTTTTTTTTTTTTTTTTTTTTTTTTACAGTTTGAGCAGCGGTGGATCAATGGTCCTGGGAAAATGACACCATAATTATCTTTCAAGCCTCGGATCGTTTTCAAAAGGGGGTCTTATGGCTTGTCTCGTCATCAGGGAAACAGGTCATCGTACCATTCGTGTCACGACAAAAGCGACTCTTTTGGTTTCCAGTTTGGGCCATGGGATTTGGGATTTAGAGAAAGGAGAGGGTATGTTTCTGGGGGTATCAGTGAAAGCTATGGACCATAGAGATTGTGTAAAATGGGGAAGAGGGGCAGTTGAAACTTCTCTATTATATCCTTAACCACTCCACCTCGCGCCGGATAGATTGATGGAATGACTACGAGCTTCCTTGCGGCTACCTCCGGCAGTTTATTGATTTTAAGTAGGGGTGTGCGAATATTCGAAATTTCGAATACGAATCGAATATTTTCTCTATTCGAAACGTATTCAATTCGAAAATTGCATATTCGGAAGTTCCCGAATATTCGGCCAAAGCCAAATATTCGGGAAAAAGCGGTGAATATTCGCACAAACTGCGAATATTCGAGCAAGTAACGAATAATCTGCCTGCCACGCATTCCCCTATGAATATGTTTATTCACTGAGAAAGGCGTGTGATGCGTGCGTTATCGGTCTGCTCCGTTTCTATCTGTCCGATGGCAGCAAGACAGGATCAGTTTCGGTTTCTTTTTCACCAAGCCCTTTGTTGTGTGGCACTTTTATAGCAATATGTGATTTAATTGCGCGTTCTATAAATTGATACAATAAAATAAACCTCGAGAGTGAAATATAAATATAAAATAAATCTCGAAGGTGTTATCTAATATAAATGTTTGAAAAATAAAAAAATAAATCTAGGTGCGAGCAGGACATTGCATCGCCATTGACCAAAACTTCTGCCACTTCCGCGCATTTAAAACTAGGGATGTCGCGAACCTGCCCAGGTTCGAGTTCGACCAAGTTCGACTTTTTCGAACCTTCAATGTGATGTTGGACAAAGGTTCGACTGAAGACTTTCGTGTGCATGAATAAAGTACTTTCTAAATTGTTTGCTTACCAGAAGTTGAAATATTTGTGTAGCAGCCGGGCAACACTGTCCATAAGTCGAACTTCGAACTTTAGTGAAATTTCGCAGGTTTCTCGTGAAAGGGTCTTCTACGTTGAACAGTTAATTTTCCTACATGATAATTTGTAATGAGTGCATTACTAGTAGTATCTTTAGCCTGCTGCAGCCCAGTAAAATACAGCTGCATTGATTTATTTTAAAAAGGCAATAAAACCTGCTGTTACCTCTTGTTTTGCAATTTTTTATTACTAGACACATATTCGATATTCGATTCGATATTCGAAGCCCGTTTTTTGTCTTATTCGTATTCGATTCGTATTCGAAAATTTCAATATTCGCACACCCCTAATTTTAAGATATCGACGTTTATCGAAGCCACACTTGTGTGCGACTTTTGTCGTGAGACAAATTAGTATTGCCAATGACACCAACGCCAAATTCAACTGAAGAAATCCTAATTGATACAAGCGCGTTTTATTTTTTATCTGGCATACGTTTGCATCCGGTTATTATTTTTAGGGGCGAAGCTCCTTAGGGGCTAGCCATGTCCGTATGTCCGTCCGCCGTAGGCCCAGCGTCGGGTGCTCCTGCTTCTGCTCGTGAGATCACGAGCGCGTGAGCACATGCTCACGTGCTCGTGTAGGGAAAAAAAAAAAAAAATTGGAAAAAAAAAGATGAAAAAAATTATGAAAAAAGAAAAAGAAGAAAAAAAAGAGTAGGGGGTTCTGAGATGCCATCCCATGTGTCTGCTTACAAAAAGAAAAAGAAGAAAACCACACATTCTCCTACTGACATGAATGAAAAGGCTCAAAGAAAAAGAAGAAAAAAAAGAGTAGGGGGTTCTGATGCCATCCCATCTGTCTGCTTAAAAAAAGAAAAAGAAGAAAACCACACATTCTCCTACTGACATGAATGAAAAGGCTCAGCATGCTGCGGCTCGGCGTCTACGCAGACAATCACCACCAGAGCTTCGCCCCAAGCAACATCATTCACCACGTGGAAATGCGGTCAATTTTTTAATAGGAAACACTGCATAATTAATCTCCGAATTTCGGAGAATTGGGGATTTACGAAAAATAAACACCGAAATTTTGCTAAAAAATAAACTCCGAAAAACACCCTCTGAATTTCACAAAAATAAACTCCGAAAACACGGAGCCCTAGTTATAAGGAAACGATGACTAGTTTTTCCGGTATTGATTACAGCCTCCGTAGAGACCTCCATGGCAGCTGCTGCAGACGCGTCGGTTGCCTTTCCCGCGAAACAAAATTCGGGAGGTGTTAGACGCGACACTTGCAATGCATCGTTGATTGGCTCGGCGACTGGGCCGAGAGACTGGTCTGCAAGCAGCTTCTGGAAACCGGTTGTTTTTCGACCGTGACTGTCGCCTGGCAACCGAGAGGCTGTCGCACGACTGCTGTAACTCGCGAGTGTAAATGCACTTCCAAGGATCTTGCCGCACTCTCGCGACAGCTTACGATTGGGTGTCTTAAAGCCCGTCGCGATCTCTTACGACGAGGGAACACACTAGTGCCATCTATCGGGCAGCTGCGGATCACTTGGCATTTACATATATATTTTCTAGTTTTTTGTGTATCATTTTTTTTTTTTGTAAAAAAAACTTTTGAGAATGTTAGAAAGATAAAGTTCTCACAAATACCGCAACACCCTCGCTCTAGGGAAATGCAGTTCCGGGGCCATATGATAGATGGTGGCAGAATGTTCTCTCGTCGCAAGAGAACTAAGCAAAGGCAAGCGTGCGAAAGGCTTTTCGACTTCTCCTTTGGGCCGACATTTGAAAGCCTGCCTGGCCTCGCAGAAAGCGGCGGCGCAGCACAGTCTCCCGGCGTCGCAGCCGCACAGTCAGCGGGGGCTCGGAGCTTCTGGGGTCTCCGCCGGAGTGTGAGGCCTCGCCCGAGGCTCCGCCCCCTTCGGCAACGCACTGCCCGTCGCCCCCCTGCCACCGGGAGGAGGAGCCGGCGACTGCGGAGGGGCCTGCCACGCCCCCCCAGGGGGCCGCCCTGTCGCCCAGGCCGTCGCCCACGGGGAAGGCCTTTGCCCTGCCCAAGTCAAAGAGGGTGGGTGGGTCCTTCTGGACGTGGACTCGGATTATTCCTATTTGAGCGATCGTCTCCATACGCGTCTTAGCCGGACATTGCTTCTTGCAGTAGCTTTCCGTTTCCCTTGTCCACTAGCTCAATCTCCATCTTGTCCCCGAGCCGGCACTTGGATCTCTTGCTGGCTCTGTAAGGGCTAAAGTGATTGGCTATAGAGCTTTTGTACGTGGCTCTTACCAACTCGAATGGTGTAACTCCTGGTGTGCGAGAGAACATTGTTTCGCGCTTGCCACGACGATTCGAAAATAAAAATTTAAAAATTTCCGAGCTTTAGATACGATGTCGGCGAGCTCGGGCGATATTTTTCACTCTGTCACGTACCGTTTTAGCATTTCTGGAGAACAGAAAAGCGTGTTTTACGATTTCAGATGAAGCTGAAGAAAACTGGCTACTGTGATTTTAAGCAACAAGATGGCAAAGTCTCGTTATTCTGAAATGTAACTTAATTTTGAGCGGTATTAGAGTAATCCCGAGTTTTATGGTAACCCCGAAGGTTGGTTCGCATGTTTGCGTTCAAGTGTGATTGAGTGCATTCTGTGCATCCAATTAAAGGCCGACAACCAGGCTCGAGATTCTGCGAGGCAGAAGATCCTCCTCACCATGGGGGAGGAGGAAACAGGCAACGGTGGACAGGGTAAAGGGGGAAGAGGAGGAAGCGCGGGAAAAGTGGAAAGCGCGAACTGGTCGTTAAGACGATAGACAGAATACATTGGCACGCTGGTGCCTTCTATCGGTAGCTCTGGAGCACATCTAGCCTGCGAATATATTTTCTAATTTTTTACGAGTCATTTCATTGTGGGCTCGTAATAATTCCAATAACATTATAAGCAACCATTTTGCAAAGATTTGATATTGCAAATTCACAGATGGGAAGTCTTCCAGAGCTATCGATCGCTTGTGTCAGTGTGCTCTCGACGTAACCAGTTGCAACGCTATGTCGATCCTATTTTGAAGCGCAAATGTCCGAGCCAGCTTTGTAGGTGCCACGACTCCCAGCATGTCTGCTCTAGATGGTGATTAGGCTGTGGAGTCAACTTTTTGCACCCGTACGCCCAGTTCCTGATGCAGGGCTGGCTGCACGAGAAGGCCTGCGGAGACGTGGCCGAGACTGGGCCCGGCCACCCCGGGGCGGCACCCCCTCCCACCACCCCGGTGGAGGAGGCACCCTGCTACGTGCGGTGCACGCGGGACCCCGCCCCATCGGCGGTAGGCATCTCGGCGGCCCACCTCCGGCGCAACAGCTGCTCCACCTCGGCACCCACCTCCGGCGGCTCCGCGAAAAAGGTGGGTTGCGGCCAAGGTTGCCAGCTCCGAAATCAGTCGAACAACCAAGCTGGCAGGAGTGATGAGCTAAATGGGGTATTCGCACGAGGGAGGAATCTGCCATTTCGTCACGTGATGCTCACGTCGCGACGACGAAGGCACGGTGGAAATGCTTGGACGGTACAAATTTTCCGCGTCGGAGGCGAAGAGACACGCCTCGTCGACCGACGTCGCGCATATCCGTCCGGGGGTGTCTGCCTCGTGCGAATGCCATGTAAGGGAGGAACCACAAAGAAAGAATAAATGCTTAAAAGATAGAACAATGCAAGCTGTTGACAGATTTCACATTCTGTCATTCCACAACTTTAATCAGTATGCTTCCCAGTTCATACAGTGAAGATTTTCAAATTTTTCTATCTCAAGGAACCTCAGTGTTGCGGACGATTCTTGGCTGGAGTGTCCTTGATGTTGACAGCTGCTCTTGTGCTACTTGGACGTGCACACTCGTTGTGCATTTTTAGACTCGTAGTTTGGCGCACTGGCACGCAGTAGTCGACATCAAAAATGTTACGTTGACTAGGCCACGCCAGTCAGATTGTTAAGAGAGCACGTCCTATCCACGCCGGCGGAGCAAGAGCTAAACATCGCCAATCGTGTCGCTCACATTATGGGACACCGCCAAGCCGCGTGTGCGTTCCATGGAAGTAGAGCCGAGCCTTTAGGCAGGCACACGATTTGGTGCTTCCCCTTCCCCCAGCGGTGGCTGCGGCAGGCCATGTTTGAGTCGAGCGAGGAGGTGACGGAGGACGGGGGCCTGGACGGGGCGTGCCCCGGCAGCCCGCCCGCGGCCGGAGAGGACAGCGGCCAGTCGGCCTCGCCTCCCCCCACCGGAGGTGGGTGCTGCCGAGACGTCCCGCGCTGGGACGAGCCCTGGGGCCCCTTGCGAGGAGGGCTTGATGCAGACCTGGTGACCCCCCTGAAGAAGCGGCGGCTGGTGCGGGAGTCCCGGGAATCCCTGGACTCCATGACGGGGGGCCTGTCCCCGGCCACGGGGGAGGCGGCCGCCACCCTGCTCTCTTTCCAGGCGCCCTGCCTGGCAGCCCCCTTTGCGGCCCCCTTCCACCGGGTGAGCTCCCTGGGTGCCGTAGCTCCGTAGCGTGCATTACGTGGCACTTTGTGGGAACAAAAGGCGCCGCAAACGAAACTTTTTTGACAAAGACTGCGTTTTGCCTGTTGGCAGGTTCATTGTGCGATGTGTGTCATGAACAGTTCCCTATATGAGAGGCAGTTTGTCTTGTGCAGCTAGCGAGAGGGTAGTTGTGCAGTTTTGCTAACTCCCTTCCGACGCGAACGCCATTGGGACGTTCCATCAGCCAAGATAAAAGTTTTACGGCACCATACGTTTTTTCATCTCCGACCAGAATGTACTCATCTTCTAGGTTTTTGCCAAAAACTAACGAGAGGCTCGCGCTTTGGAGCATTAATCACACCTTTGTTGAAGTACGCGGGCATATTTCTCCTACGGACGGCGTGCGAATCCTCGCCGCGGAGGGAAGAATGGCCTGCGGGAGGGGTGCCACGAATGGGTGTCTGGCGCAGGTGGAGGTCCCCCCGGAACAGAGCCCCCCGGGGCCCCCTCCGGAGGAAGAGGAGGACCCCCCGACCCCCCTGGACGACGAGGAGAGCCTGGTGGACTGCGACGAGTCGACGACGGAGGAGGCGGCGGTGCCGGAGGGGCCCCGGCTGCTGCCCCCGATCCCGGTGTCCCTGCCGGACCCTCTGGTGATGATGGCCTCCCACCAGGTGCCACCCCTGGACACCACGGCAGCTCCACCGCCACCCGCCGCCACCGAGGTGGTCTTCAGCCACAGGATGGAGGAGGTGGGTGGCCGCTGCCGTCTCGGTGCATGTTGTTCACACGCTCGCAACTTCTCGTGATCGCTTGCAGCGAGAGGACAGGCTGATATGCCAGCGTCATCGATACCTAGGAACTACCGTGTTTGCACGAATATAGCGCAACCACGAATAGAACGCGAGGGCAAATTTTGCTCCCTCAAAAACAGAAAAAGTTTTATTACTATTATAGTAGAGCCGAGGCCACGTAAATTTATTGCACTCGGGGGCGATGGCGATGGAAATCAAAGAAATATCCTCACCGCTCAGGTCCTTCTGTTTGAATCCATTTGGCGACTTTGCAGATATGCAGCGGACACAGCACCGCTTGTCTGGCAGTTCCTTTTTCGTCTGCGTGAGCTCGACAGCCCACAAGCAAAGCAAGGCACGAAGCAGAAGTACCAACGCACCAACACCAGACCACTCTGGAGCAGAAACTAAAAAATGTGCAGGCAGAAAAAAAGACTGCTGGACCCGATACACGATCACACTCATTCTTGTTCTGGTCCCTCCGCATAAACAATGCTGGTGTTGAACGAATTGCCTAAACACGGCGGGTGTTCTTGACTTGGCTTGTGTTGACCTGCGGTAGCCTCGAGTGGCCGACGGGCCAACGGGTCCAATTCCGCATCTACCCCAAGCGCAGCTGTCACTGACAAGGCGAGAACGACGGGGAAGAGCTTGAGCTGTCCCGCCTCCGAGCTTTTAACCTTCGACCACGCCCTTAATGTCTCGCGCACCTAAAGCGTGTGCGTGCGTAGCCAAAAGACGACGGAAGAGCACGGAGTGCGTGCCGGAGACTGGGCGTCGGAAAGATGGATCCTGTTGTTCTCACTCTGCGAGCGACTCAAGATTGGGTTAGAGCCACTGCATATGGCTGCTTTTGCTGCCAGAGTAGTGATGCGCTTTTTGCACGTCTCCTCTTGCCGCGATTGGGCACGTGCATTACCGTAGCAAGGGGCCCAACTGGCTCGATTTCCATGGCGACCGAGCGGAGCCAAACTTTGCCGACAATTGCCGAAGCGGCTTTGGGATGTTTCGGAGCGCCGCCCGCCTACCTGTCGTCTGCTTCTTCCACTTCTCGAATAGCACGAACTTCAAATTGTTGGTGCGCATGCCCGTGTGCGTCGAAGGGCGAGGCACCTGTAACTTCAGACATGGTGGAGCGGAGAGGGGCGCTGGTAGCAGCTCCTGGCCGAAAACAGCGATCAGTATTGGTGCTTCCGACGTCGCGCACTTTGCATCGTGTCGCCACTGTAGCAGCTGAAGCATGCAGTGGCTCTAGATGGGACGGGTCTGGCGTGCCCAGGTGCCGGAAAGGCCCCCGAGGCACCGCGGGTGGCAAACACGGACGCACCTTGGAGCGGGCTGCGGACGGACGCGGTGGACGTGTCGGACTGCTCGACGGCCTCATCGTCTTCGTCGTCCCTGTGCGCGCTACCACCCTCTTCGCCCGGTTCCCGGCCCCTGGCGTCCGGAGGCATGCTCAAGCGCAAGGTGGGCATGCCACCCTCTCCGCGCAGAGGGACACGGCCGGTCATGAAGGTACTCAAATATTGGCTGGTTGGATGAGCATTTACTCGTTTATTCCTCCCTCGGGGTGCAAGCATTACAGAGGGGCACGTGGATATGCGTAAATGAAAATGGAATGAAATGCCCGGGAAAGCATAAATTGGTTAGATGACGAGACAATCTAAGGTGCGTTTAAGAAGAACACAGCTGATTGCTCCGTGCTTTGTCAACTCCGCTTCACTTTTCGCCATTGTTAGGATTGTTTGCAGCGCCTTGTTTTTGTGGTTTCGCCTATTCTTCCCATGTGTATCGTAACCGCACGCGAAGTGAGGAATGAGGTAGGAGACGGTACAAGCATTGAAGCAGTCCATGCCGGTTTCTTCGGAAGCAGCATCGGCGGTCTGCCTCTGCTTATTGCGGTGCTACATCCAATTGTGATGATTCTATGCAATCGGCCGTCGACACCAAGCAAAGACAGAAAAGCGGAACAAGAAAGTGCGCAAGGACACTTCCAGCTATTTCACAGGGTAAAGCCGTTTCACGTGGCGCAATCCTGCTTGCAGTTTTCACGATTTTCGCTTGCAACGTTGCTCGCTCGAGAAAAAGCAAATGAATAAAATCTGTGGCTGCTGCCTTGGGTGCGTGCGTGTCATGTTCACGGGCTTTTTGCCACACGAGAATGAAAATTGCAAGCAGAATTGCACCAGATGAAACAAGCTCAATGCTGAAAATGTGTGTGCAACTTACAACTGCCATTTTCTCAAAATCTATTTTTTTCAATGGCATTGGCACTTGTCCCAGCGTTCATTTCGTGCATTACAGTTGATCCTCGATTTAATGAAGTCACCGGGACCCGCTAATTATTTCGCTAAATCGGAAACTTCGTAAAATCAAGGAAGTGAGACCTCGCGCATAGGCTGCGTGGGGAATCCGAATTTGTTTGTTAAATCGGAAAATTCGTAAAATCGGGTTTCGTAAAATCGAGGTTCAACTGTATAAATTTTCAACTTAATCAGCGTTTATTTCGTGCATTATAAATTTTTAACTTAATTAAAAAAAAATTTTAATGCACAAAGTAAATTTGATGGATGAGAGTGTGACAAACAACATAACATTCAATGTCGTGCTAAAATAGTTTTTAAAATAAATTAATAAAAAGGACTTTGTCATGCCCTGGAGTGCCTATCCAGGAATGGTTATAACAAATTTCACATTCCCACCATGTTTTGCAAACTCAAAAAAAAAAAAAAAAAATTATCTTGAGAATTAGTAGGCACAGTTTTAGGTAATTAGCAGTTATTTTTATATGTGTGCTATGAATGTACCCTGGATTTTTCATAGAAATAGCTCTAAAAATAAAAACATGTTTAAGTTTGATGCCTCACAAATCAGCTCGCAGTCAGGATCACAAGCTGGTTCGCCGCTCACGTAATGTCATTAGGTGGAAATGACATTCAATTTTACCGTGTGACAAGGGTATTAGATGCCAAAGGACTCTGTGTACTTTGTTTTGACGAATGTCGCTTTGGGATGTGGTAAGAGCGGGAAGGTCCTGCTAGCTGTGACCGTGTGGGGTGTACAGGTGAGCCTGTCGGAGTACCGGATGCGGATGCGGGAGACAGGCAAGGCGGCTGGTGTGGCCTCCTGCAAGAGCCCCCTGGGACCCCCGGGTCCCCCGGTGCAGGACCGCCAGGGCGCGCCGCTCTGCTCCCCTGCCAAGGGTAAGCTCCTCTGGATTGGTGAATGGATGGAATGTACCCTTTGCAACTAGTGTGCGTAGATCCGAGAGAGTTTACAACTGCCCCACGGGGGGTCATAGGTTTATGGACCGCATCTGCGATACACGCCGGGAGGAAGAAGCAAAAGCGTCGATCATCTGCAAGAAACACGCGCATGCACCTTGGTCCTTGCAATCTTCTTCCCCTTGAGAATGTGAAAAGGGGTGACGGGGACCACAGTGGGTGTTACATTTAAAAGAACTAAGGCCCTTAGGTTTGCACCGACGTCATATTGGTTGCCACGATGGTAGACTTGCCGCTGATCGCGTGCCTTGGCCTGCAAACACTTTAAAATTTTTGTTTTTCTCTGCAAGAACGGGTAGAAATGATGGGCGTTAACGGGATGATGTGGCGTGCAAGCCATGCGTGGTGTGGAGGTTTCCCCTGCCTGGAGGCCAAACGACGAAGGCCCTCTCGTGGTGCGCAGGTGAAGAAGAGGACGACCCCTGGGGCCAGCCTCGGCGGGAGCGACTGAGCCAGCGGCTGCGGCGGGAGTTTGGCCTGGACGACGACTCGGACTCTGAGCGGAACCCCCACGCCGGTGAGCACTCGGGACGCAACACCCGCGGGTGGTCGATTGAGGGCTGTTGGGCCCGCTTCAGGCAGGGCAATTTTTCCCCAACGCCTCGATGTCGCAACACCAGCGACACAGGCGCTCCACTTTTAGACGCCAACAACCTCAAAAACTCCAACTGCAACGGTCTGTTATCATCATCATTCAAATTGTAATTTTCTTGCACTATATAGACACACAGTTACGCAGTAATAATGAGTTTTATGTCTTTAAATGGCTTTGGAAAACAATCTCTTTCAAACCAGGAAATTAAATCCTCCGTTCGATTGTGATCATCACCAGCTGCGTTCGATTTACCTACATTTCCTGCACCGGTGTAGAAAAGTGTAGGACAATGTACTTCCGGTATGTGTATTCAGATACGACCGGAAGTACACCGCCCTACACTTTTCTGTCCCGGTACAGGAGGTGTAGGTAAATTGAACGCAGCTACCACCACCACCACCAAAGGGGAGTTACATGAAAATATTGCGTCCCAGAGCACAGTGTCTGTCCCCCTGTGCTACGATGTGCCCTCGCCACCTTGGGCTTTCTTTTCTTGGCTCTGCTTGCAGACGGTGCCCCCACTGTGCCACCTTCGGCGGCATGCTACCAGCCGCCCCTGGTGCCCCACCTCGGCACCCTTCAGGTGGGTGGCCCTCTCCACCGCATCTTTTGCTTTTCTCTGCCTCATACTTTTCTGCAGCCTAATGCACTTGCAGTTTAGGCAATATTGTGACGATCCTCTTGCCCACTTTCCCCCGCTACTTTCCGTTGTTTGGGCTTCACCTTTGCTCGAGCGTCTCGGGAGTATTCCAGCGACTCCGTCTCCCCCTTGCAGCCCCCGGGAACTCCCAGGGCAACCCCAGGTGCCGCCGGAGGAACCACTCCTCCGCAAGGACGGCCCCCCCAGGGCTACTTCCACAGCTAGGCCCCTCCTCCCGTGCCACAGCCCAGTCAGTGACTGGCCCCCGTGGCCTTGGGTGCACGACAGTGTTCGCGAGGGGTGCCCTCGGAGGAGTGGGGACTGCCACGAGTGGAACCGTTTGTATATAAGTGATGGACGTACCCGGACGACACCCCATCTTCATTGGAGCCCCCAGAGGTTCCCTCGACCCCGTGCTCACCTCGGATTCGACGTACACCACGCGTGGCGAGTGTGTACGGACAAGCCGCCTGCGTCGGTTGCTCGGGTCTGACCCGATACCGGACCGCTTGGCCGCACAAGTCGGGCTCGGTACATTAGTGCGTGGCCGGGCCCGTCGTGCGGGCTTTGCATCGGCCCTGTTGATATGTATGTATGCAGCGGAGTTTCCGCAGGTTCCTGGGTAGCCCCTTACCCTTCTTTACCCGGTTCCCCGGGACCGGTTTTCATCCCCCTGGTTGTTCAAGGTCACCCGTCATCGGCGACGTCGGGAATCCCCCTCCGCATCTAGGGGCCCCACTCCGTTCCGAAGGGAAGAGCGGGGTGCCTCCTCCCACCCATCGTGTACATAGCTATACATAGCGTAACCGTATCGCATGTTATCCCGCATTCTCATTTGTGTTTCGGTGTCGCAAAACACGCTGCGCCCTTTGGCGGTTCCTGTACATAGTGTACATAGAGAGAGGGATCAGCCCTCTTGTTGTGCAGCGAGGCCCAGTGAAGAGGGGGGGGGGGTAACGAAGAGGCCACGCCCGACTACCGTCCTCCCATTTCCTCACGACTTGTACATACAGGAAGGTCGTTATCTTTTAAGCCGTGAATCGTTAATCGCATTGTTTCACGGTCCATTTTACGCGTCGCTACATTGCCCGCTTGGCTTCAATTGGTGTCCCGGGACCCCTCGCTCCGAGACGTCGGGCCGACGCGGGCCAAGAGCAGGTCGACGTGGGCTTCGTTGGCCCGTTGCTTGGGGCCAGCGGGCCCCACTTCACCGCTGCCCCTCAAGGCCATTTGGTTTTTAAACTCCCTGTCCCTCATTGGAGAAGACGACAAAACGCAAAACCGTGTGATAACTTATTTTGTAGCCTAGAGAGTGTCTCCTGCCGCGTCTTGCTCGGGTGGCTGGCAGCTCCTCATTTGCTTCCGGCTCGGGTGATTCCAAGTTTTGCGGAGCCGCAGAGGGGGGCGCAAATACGTGCCGCCCCGTTCTTCTGCGCGTGTGGAAGTGCTGGTTGCCGAGAATCGTGCATGGTCTCGGTTGGGCTTCGCACAGCCGGGTCGGTGTGTCGGGTAACGGGTTGGCTGGCGAGGCGCCGTTTGTGGAGGGCTCTGGGGAGGCGAGCGGCTCCCTGTGCAAGACCTGCTGCGTGTCATGTTGTGTGTGCTCTCCAAAGCTGTAAATAAAGGAGGCTACTTTCTTCACTCACTCTCGGCGGTGCTTTCCTTGAGGCTGGCACTGACCGGCGAGTCGGGCTCTGCGTGCCCGGAGCAACGATCGCTGCGTTTGTGCGACTTATGTTTGAAGGGTTGAACTTCAAGGGGCGGTGCAACAATTTCTGTACTTTGTGCGAATACCGCTTAGGACGAATCCCTGGCGTTTATGACCAATGAAACACGTTCGTTTCTCCCCCCATGCAATACAAGTCGCAGAAAAAATTAGAAAAGAGCAGCGTTCACCCCTTCAACTCGCAGCCAGAACGGGCGGCCATGTGATCTGGAGCCGGTTATATGCCGCCAATGTTAATATAGCCCCGCGCCGAGGTCCAGACATTGTTAGGGTTCGGCTCTTGTCGTCATTGCCGCAATTGGACACTGGCCACTACCAGAATGTTTCTCGAGCTACTGATTTTCACGAGCCCAAATGGAGTTCTCACGCAATGCTCGGGTCCAATCTATGAGCCGCATTCCAATACCGTCACTGGGGGGACTGCGACTCCCACACTACGTCATCAAGTTTTGCAAAGGAGATTGAAGGAAAACGCTCGCTTTTAGCCTTCAAGTTACACCGCAACAAAAAGGTTTCTTCATCAATGCCGTTGCATGCGAGTATACTTGAGTCCCACTAGTGCCAGTAAACTCGTGTAAAGTGAAAAACATTCCGATTAAATATTGTTGCATCTCCCCTTTAAAACTTGTTCACACACCTGCGACTGTTTAAGACCATTGAGGGGGTGAACTGAGCCAGTTGGTTGACGTTATACATAATGGGGAAAACACGGATTACGAGGAAGAACATACACGACAGGACAATGCTGTACTCGCAACTGAAGAATTTTAATGAAGTAAATTTGACAGAAAAAACATGAAGTATCTTAAGATAATACACACAAACAAAGGACCACACTCGCCAACCATGAAGCGTGCCAGTAATCTACATTTTTTTCTCGCACGAAGGATATCTCTCTTGCTGGCAGTGCCAATGGAAGTTCACTAACACACGAATGCCCATGACATGAAATGTGGAAGACCTTTACAATATCTCTCGTCACCCTCTTCCCACGTGTGCTCAGAATGGTGACCCTGCCAAAGTCGGGCAGACATTTGCACTCTGCAATGAATCGGGAAAAGCCCTCCCCCAACCGTGGCTCCGAGCAAATATGAATGTTCTCGTAGTCTACCCGCTTGGCTTAAAAAAGCCAAGGGGGTACAGAGGACAAAGCCGCAAAGGGAAAAAGCGCACGGTGGTGGTCCCCTACCTCCACCGCGTGTCCCATAAACGAGTCGGTGGTAGATGTGGAATACCGGTAGTGTTTTCGGTGCCCCAAAAAATAGGCCAGATATGTTCCAGGGTTGGTGCGGGGCCAGATAGTCGTTCGAATGCAAAGTGTACCAAGGCACACAGAAAACCTTTTGTCACTTGTGTTTCGTGTGCGGTGTATAAGATCCCTTTGTCATGTGACAGTGGCCAGGTGTCGCGCGAAGCATCTTGGGTACTGGTTGGCCTCCAAGTTTTCGTTTGCCAACCTGACTTCATGACATCCTGTCAAGACCAAATATGGTGCTTGCATTTTCTAATATGCAACTAATTTATACTACTGTAGGTGTTGCCTACCGATACCGATAGAACGCTGGGGCACACTCTTTGGGGCTCCTGCGAGCAGGGAGGGCAGTGCTGCACTCGAGTGGTAGCCAGGCAACCAGAAAGGTGCGAGATGCAGCAGGTTCTACTCGCTAAGCCTATACTCTGTTCACCCTTAAGTTTAGACTGCAGCCAATGCTTCACGCACGAGCGCTCGAAATTGCTGCTGTGAAGCGTTCTACAGAACAAGCGCTCGCGTTAGAAATGCATGTCTCAAAACCGGGAGCACGGGCTAGCTTGCGCTTGTACACATTTCAAGGAGGGTTCTTGCGAAGATGAATGTGGCAGTTTTCACCGACACTAGCAAGTCTGCCGGGTTTGCTTCAGTGCCGTGGCGTCCTGCGGAGGCCAGGCACGGAGTCCCGGCACGAACCTCTCTCTAGCTACGTTGCCCGCGGCGCCGGTACTCGATACTGTGTCGCACTTGGAAATACTGACAAAGCTGCTGGCATTAAAAATTGGCACTCACAAAAACAAAGCTCTGCCCAATGCTCTACGCCTAGGGACTTCAGCATTGAGCGGAACATTCTTTTTGTAGGCGGCGTCTCCTGCATTCGTATGTCGCAACATTGCATCAATCATTCTTGGTCAAAATGCATTACTTATGGAGCGTTGCGAAAAAAAGACTGCTCCGACAAACATTCTCCGACCTCCAACATTACAACATTTATTTTTTTTCACCATTGCTTCCTTGTTTCAGCAAAACATGTTGCCACAAGCTAAAATAAGAATCTGTCGATTGCTTGCAAGATTATTAAAAAAATAAACAAATACTCGAGAGAACGGACAAGACTGGATTACTCTTGTACATCATCATTTTCTACACGTAACCCAATTTGAAGTGCCTTGGAAACAAAATGCATGTACAGAGTTTTGGTCCACCTTCATTAAAAATATAAGATTGCACAAAAACTATTTACATAAATTGCAGAAGAAAAACAAAATACTCTTCCAGTGTAAATCTGTGAATACTTGGAAGCTCAGAATCGGCTTCTATGGTTTTGGGAGGAACTTTTTAGTCCCACCGAGGGCAAGAAGACACCGTCGAAGAGATTACAAATCCACGATGCGAAGGCACTTGGAAATGCGTGCCACAATTCAAATACGAGGAACATCCTTCATTCCCGGTCACCGAGAGCCCGGCCTGGAAACTGAGGCATCGGGAAAACTTGTTTCAGAGGAGCGGTCCTTGGAGTCTTCTTCACAACTCCTCGTTGGAAGGCGGAGGCAGGGAGAGGTTCAGGAAGCTGGAAAAGAAAAAAGGTCCTTGACTAAACCTTTGATCCTACCGTTAAAATTGGTGCACACAGAATGCATTTTTGCTGCATTATTTGGGGCCTGTGGCGTACCTTTGCAATCATTTGTTTCTAATTTATACGAGTAGAAACGGAGAGAGGACAAGATGAAAGCATGGGGATGTCGGAGCACCAAAATGGTTGGAATCATTGAGGGTAGATGCAAACTAGCTGCCTGTCTCTACTCGCTGTTCGAACAAGTACAGTCGAGCACCTTTATAACGAATGCCTCTACTATAGAAACGCCCATTCAACGAGGTAAAATAGAGTCCCGGCCAATTTCCTGCGTTCAATGTGTTTCTCCAACTACTACAAAGAATTCCTGTTTAACCAATATTGCTGTCTAATGAAGCAATTGCACGGCCCCAGAAAGCAAAAATGACCGATATTGCACATTTTCTAGGTGAAAAATAATCAATTTTATGTAAATTGTCGCTCTCAAGTGACGCGCGTAGCGAAAAGAAATGCTGCGGCGATGGTAGACACCTCCGCAGCACGCAGCTTTGTGTCTCGATGGCGCTACATGAATATGCTGCTGCGTCGAAAGCCTGTATGCAGCAGCATAGTCTCGTAGCGCCATCTAGACGCAAGGTTGCACACTAATAAATTATTTGGAACCAAAACCGGGAATGCGCGGCGTTGGCAAAAGCGGTGCGCCGAATGCGGCTCCACCTCCGTCGCATGCTGCGCGCGCTCGTGCGTACTTGCGTTTGCTCTTATTTTGCTCATGCCGTTGATTGACCCCATAAGTGATGATGTCGCAACAGGGCACTGTGCTCCGGACAAACCATTGCTAGGGCCATTGCTATAGTCGAATGCATGGGGGCTCCACACGAGGTGAGAATTTGTCTAATAATAAAGTGAATAATTTTCTGTAAGCATTGCGCCTTCTCGATATTTAATCATTGATCCTTTTTCTACTGTTTCCGTGCCATATAGCGATGCTAAAAGCCCGTAATAAAGTTTAGCAACCGCTTTAATTTGTTAGCAGACGACACTATGGCCCGATGGCTTCGTGGGTTCAGTGGTCCTTTCTGAGGGAGCATGCAACTGCATTGCATAAAGTTGGTGGCAGGCGACGAAACTTGCCGTGGTAATTCGGACAAGCGACAGCTTTGCGTGGTATTTCGAAAGCGAAGAGTGGACCGTGCACAGCCTTGATCGACGCTCGAGGTGCGCGAGCTAGCGCACGGACGTCTGCCAAAGAGGCTTCGATATCGCAAGGAGAAGGGTGAAAACAAAGTGTTGTGACGTAACAATAAATTACGACGACGACGTGTATCAACGTCGATGTGCGGTCGGCATGCGTTTCAAATAGTTATGATGGCATAGAATGCGGTTGCTTTGGTGCACATTTGTCATCAAACGATCTGTCCATATACAGATATAAACTTACCTGATGTTCTTACCCAGTTTAATACTTTCGCTATTTTGGTTCTTGCTGAAAGCGGAAGAACCGGCAAATTTGTTTTTAATACTCCCATATCCCATATCGCTAGCCTGCGAACGAAATCTGCAGTCTCGAACCGATCATGTACGTTAGAGTCAAATTAATTACCTCTTCGTTGCGATGCACGTCAATCTGTAAAATCAAAAGGAGAGCATGATGCTGCTTTGATATCATATACTAAACCTAGTAAACAAATGCATCTCTCCCCGGTGCAGTAGCATACTTTTTTGCAGACGATATATCCATACATGTGATGATTTTCCTCCAACAGAGTCCCGTATGGTGCAAAAATACATGTTTTGAGAAACCTGATTACCGTAAAATCCCGTAAGGGCGCCCTCCCCTGAGAGATCGCCCATCTCGTTTTTCTGGCTAAATATTTAACATAAAAATTCCGAAATATCACCCGCCCCACAATTACCGTTGGACGTCAAGCGATGTCCGACGGGAATCGCGCATCAACGGCACAATCTACGGTACCGGTGCGTCCGAGAAGCGAGTTCATAGCGGGTTCCCACGTTTTTGTCTGGGATCTGCGCGCATGACATCGGCTCCCGTAACACCCAAGTTGCTTCCCGCGTGTACTATATTGCATCGTGAAATGCGAATCTGCTGCGTTCGCAATTTACGGTATACGTTTCCAAGTTCGTAGCAGATTTCCGTGTTTTTGTCCGCAATCTGCGCGCGCAAGTTGTTCCCGCGTGTATAATGCATCGTGAAATCCGATTCTGTTGCTTCCACGATCTGCGGTATTTGTTTCTGTGACATGCGAGTTTGTAGCATATTCCCGCGTTTTCGTCCGTGATCTGCGTGCGCGATATGGGTTTCCGTGACAGGCAAGATTGTAGCGGGTTCCCGCGCCTTTATTGCACCATGAAACTTGAATCTGCTGCGTCCGCGATATCCGTTCCCGTGAGATGTGAGTTCTCGGCGGGTTTCCGCGACTCCTTCGCACCCTGAAATGCGAATCTGCTGCGTCGTCCACTTGCGGTATCCTTTCCCGTGACAAAGAAGTTTGTAACGAATTCCCGCGTGTTTATCGCATCGTGAAACGCGAATTGGCCGTGTCCGCAATCTGCGGTATCAGTTCCCGCGTCGCATGGTTTGTAGCGGGAACTGATACTTCGTGCTTATCATTAATTTTTGATAAAGTTTTGCTGCGGCATCCCCAAAGCTAGCCCACCCCATGTCTTTCACCATATAACTCTACATATTGGGTGGGCGTTCTTACGGGATTTTACGGTAGTTTTGTTAGAGCCAACATGTTCCAAATAAATAGACTATCAAAATTGTATCATTATGCGAATGACCCAAGCTGCTCCAGATGACATGTTTCTGTAATTCCGCATGCATTCGTTGTCTGCAGCACGAACGGATGTTGCCGTCGCAAAAATTTCATCAACAATGAATTCTCGGCAAACTTTATCGTGGTAAGTGAGAGATCCAGGCCTCCTATATCGATTCTTTTTGAACGTTTAAATTCCACGTCCTCTTTTTGAATAAACATTCTTTCGGAGCAAAATCCAATCCCATGCCATGTATTCGCCTTGAGCAACGGTTTGTTTGGGGCAGTGACATCAAACTTATGGGGTCAATTGAGTATGCGCCTAGGGAAGAAAAAAGTTTTTTTCCGGAAGTTTTGGAAACATTGGAAAAATTGTCTGAGCAGGAATAGTCCAGCAATAATCTAAAATATAGCGACAAAGGTCAATAACGGCAAGAATTTTCGCCGTTATTCTTGCGCAAAGTTTTGTGGTGTTATCATATTATATTAAATTGTTTTAACATTAATACAAACTTTTGTCAATCCAAAAGAATTCAATCCAATCGACCAGTAGATCGCTTTAGCTTTGAGAACCCTCGTACGCAACGTGCTAAGCTCTCGGAACTCGGGAGTGGCATTTGCTTGGATCTGTCTGAACTTTCCGCTGTCGTGGTGAGACCCCGTACAAATATATGGGTGAACTTCGATCTGCTCAACAATGGGACCAGGTGTATGTAGATTTTGTCGTGCCAAGTACGAGTTTCCAAACGCAACCCGTTTGAGGCTTCACATCGCAAGATGTTCAAAGTGACCGCTGGACATTTTACCTGCTGCATCATCAGCCAAATCGGCAAGATCGGAATCTGGAATTATGCATCGCTCAAGAAGAAGGCCTTCCGTGGAAGTTGTGTGGCCAGAACGTCCAACACCGGAAAACGAAAGCGCAAGCTCTCAAACAGAAACTGGTAGTCCTATCAACTAGCATACATTGATGCGAGCATTTGTTGACAGAATGACACCAAAGTGCCAAAGGAATCTTGGTGGTGCACTCCCGCAAGTGATACACAGGGTCTGTCCAAAAAGTGTTGTCCGTTCGTGCCTCTGGTTTAACCGATACGGATAACGTAATGTTCACCAACTTACACATTTTATCACCAGCGCTAGCGACACATTCTCAATAATCTTCAGCTTTCTGTGACGTGTAGTTCATTTATGCGAGGCAGAAAACTGGGCTTTATTTTCTCTCGCGAACCCGGCCTTTACTAGACTGCGATTATTATTCCTCCACCTGCTTTTTCAAAGCAACTTAACGAAAAGGTGCATGACATGGCTATTTTTAGTTTGGACACAGTCATTACTTTCCATTCCGACGTTCCTTGCAAAAATGAGCTGAACAAATTTTCCAATACTAGATTAACTGAATTTTTTTTTATATGTCCAAAAAAAAAATTCAGAAAAAGTTTTTTTTTTTTTTTTTTTTTGAGCCCTCGGATCCCTATAAGTGCCACGCCGCTCCAACACAAGTTTCTGTTTCAATGCTCTGTTCGGGCAATGCACGCACTCGTTTTGCATGCACGTCGGCACATTTGAAAGGATCCACATAAACGAGTATGTATAAAAAAAAAAAGTTGTTTTCAGGGCAACTGCAGTTTCTTTTATGCTGTCTTGGCATTTGTTCGACCGACGCGCCAATCTTTGTCAGGATACAGGATTCCTAATCTCGCTCGGTTCGAGTGCCAAATTCTTCCGCCTTAGAACTATATAATATGTGGTCGAGGAAACGTGATCTGCGACTCTACCCACGACACCAAAATCTAAGCAAAATCTAAGCAAAATCAGCAGAGCCGCACAGAAAGGCCTTTGTGCTGGACAGATGTGAAAAGCTAGCGACTATTCCGACGTGCACCGTCAAAATACTCCTAAAATTATTTTGACATCTGCAACGTCACTTCCGTAAAACATCAAAATAGTGACTTCTTTAGTTGTACCCCATCAACTGCAGCCGTCGCAGTGACAGCCGTTGGGTTCTGTTCGGCTTCTGGTGGTGTTCTCGCTGTTGTGTTGACGGAGTCGTGTCCCATGCCTAAGAAGTACTTGGCACTAGAAATGTCTTATTCAGCGTGTGTGCGCTCACTGGCTCGACAAATGATCGTTTCGGACGCGATATGCCCGGCAGCGATGTTCCGAGCTCTCGCTCGTCATTTCTCCAGGCGTATCAGTTAAAGGGCAACTCCGTTCGATTCCGAAGATTTCGAAATAATGATTGATTTCGCGTTAAGAAGCCTTAGTAAAAGACACTACATGATTTGCTTCGTCAAAAATGGGATACATATTTTTTATTCTAAATTTAAACATGAGCAGAAACCATAACTTCGGCTCCGTCCGGCAACATTGGCCTCGGGGCGACAAGAACATGGCTATCACGTGGTTCGAGATGTCACGTGATGCTCTATGCGACAACGGGCGGGATTGGGGCGGGCGCGTGCCAGGCGCAACTGTCGTCTGTACCGCACTCTTAACCACGTTTTGATGTCTACAGTGAAACCCGTTTAGAACAAACCCACGTACAGCGAATTACTGTAGATATCAAACTCACGGAACATTTAAATAAAAATGGATGTAAAAAGTACTTTTTATAAAGAACAGCATATTGGCTATTTCGAACTTTTTCCCCCGCAAAGGCTTCCAAAAACGTGCAAACAATCGTCTTCTTAGCCTGTCCCTTCCCACCAAAAAAAAAGTAGGAAAGAAAGAAAATTTCAAAAGCTCAAGTTCCGAACAAAATTGAGCGAAGAGAAGCCAATCAGAAAGGGAGAAAGCTAAAAAATACACTCTGCACGCACGCACAGACAATAAATTTGATCTCGGAACCGTTGCCTACGAAGAGAAGCGATTCAGACGAGGAAATAAGCAAAAAAAAAAAAAAACTCTGCACACGTGGAAAAGAAAAAAAAAATCTCCAGCGTGTTGTTACAAGGCAGAAGCGAAGAGATGAGACAGAAAAAGAAGCTCTCGTTTTACAACGAACGTATCGTGGAAGTTCGTCGTAAATGGTTTCTGCTATATCGAATTACTTGTTATATTGAACTGATAGTAGTGTTCCCTGCTGTTCGTTATAAATGGGTTTAACTGTACGACATTCAACGTCTGAACAACTGCGGCACAAGTCTGCGCACCTAGTGTCCGTAGTTTGGACGAAACTCCGAGAGACAATAATCACAAACGGTGAGACGACAACGGTGGTTGCGACGCGGGAGATGGTGGTAACGAAAGGGCGGTCAAACGGCTCCCAAGGAGCGTGCTGTGCAGGCGCATTACGCCAATCATGTGGACACCGCTGAGCGCCGAGAGGAAACATAGCTGACGTCGTCCCTTACGCTTGCCCAGAAAAGTAAAAACAAGCAAAAGGGGGCAATGGTGATGACAATTAGCTCAATGTTGGCTACGCGCACGCAGTAGCCTTAACTGCGCCGTTGGTTGCACCTGAAATCGCCCACTCGAGTCAGCCGATTTCGGTAACTTGGCGAGTTGCGAAGTTTGCCGGACCATTTAACAAACATTTAGACAGAACTACGTCGTAATGTTTGACGTGTGGTGTTCCTAGGCGGTACGGAAGAGGACTGCATTGTTTTTTCAAAAACAAAAATTAAGCGGAGTTGCCCTTTAAAAAATATTGAATCCATAACAAAGCCGAGCTGGATATCCCTTTGCTGCACGCCACAAATGTAAGTGCATACACTATGTAACCGTGAGAGTTTGGCACGCTTTTTGCGCCTCCACTACTGTGCGAGCGCGTCTTTGTATGGTTGCAGTCTCGCTTTGCATTTGACTCCCACCCGATTTTTTTGGTTCGGGTATAATGAGTGGGTTAACTACGAAACTATCGGGATGTTAAATAAAATGATGGGAATGCAAATATTGCCTCCTTGATGTTTCTTGACCGGTGTGAAAGAGCAACAAAGATTCTGACGCACCAAGCAAAACATTCTCGCACTGCAGTCTGCACCGCGGTTGTACGAGATGCACATATTTTCTGACAGCAAATGTTCAATCAACTGCAAATTTTATGACGCAAGATTCAGCACCTTTGTCTATATAAAACACGTCAATTATATCATGAAAAGCAATGGTGTCGCATTCTGTAATGTTTAGCGCAGCCAAGCAAACGTTACGTGCAGCCTGATAGCTGAGGCTCGATCTAAAATCGGCCGTAAAAATCGGTGCCTACACGTAGCAATCTAAAGCTTTCGTCAAAGGTGTATTTCACAGGTAAAATTACGAGGCATAGCTCCCTTTCTGTAACAAATAGGGTCAAAAAACTTGCTAGGGTCAACAGTGGACGGCGACGCAGACAATTGAGTCACGTGGTGGGGCAGGTTTGGTGCACACATTGATAGAAGACGTCATGAGCCGCGTAGCAAGCTGTAGCCAACCAGCGAAAGAAAGCAGGCGACACGAAGATGAAATCCGTCGGCAGCAAGAGGGCCGTTGTTTCGCAACTGCCTATTATTTTTGTTACTTCAAGTATTGCTACCATTGTCCTCATTTATTTTTAAGCCAAAGGTTTTGAGACAAGATTACATTAATTTCAATACTCCCCGTTCGTCGTGGGCAGTTTCAATATTTTTTAACAGCAAGCCGGAACAAGGAGGTAGCGCCATCTATCAATACATGCTCCTAACGCAACCCGCCAGTTGACCCCGTCGCCGTCTGCCGTTGAACCTGTCATGTCTTTTAATCCTTTTTTTTTTTTTTTTACAGAAAGGGAGCTACGCCTCGTAATTTTACGAGGTAAAACCCACCTGTGAAATACACCTTTGACGAGAAGTTTAGATTGCTATGTGAAGCCACCGATCTTTACGGCCCATTTTAGATTGAGCCACAGCATTTCAGACACCCTATACATTGATAAGTATTTTTTGCAATTCCCATCATTTAAAGTCATAAAAAATATGGTCGACTGCACGACCTTTGTTTTCAGAAAATGCACGCTGAACCGCAACAATGCCTGCAGGCAAGATTATATATTTTTTTTACTGCCACTTTCAATCACTTCCCAGTCCGGACTCCGAAGCTGTCCAAAGTTCCATGTTTAAAAGGTCAAAATAATTTTTTTTTTTTTTATTTTATACAAAGGACACAAAATATTTTCGAAAATATTTTCATGTCTTCAGGAAGTGGGGTCACGGACGTCAAAAAATTACTCAAAATTATTTTGAACATAGACGTCGAAATGGTCACCACCATGTGCAAAAGGGCTCAGTTGGCTCGGTTGTGCGCCCCCACCTCCTCGCTCTGCCACACGCAGCGGCTGTCGCGTGCCGAAAGCGTGGCCGATTCTGCAGTGCTGCCATGCCCACTCCTACGAGAGCAATGCAGCCACTTCCAAAGTGTCTCGGCTGTAGATGACAAACTTTGCCAGTGGCAATACTGGCGGCGCGACCTCTAGCCTGGTGTCTTTAAATGCCGTCACACAGTGGTGAGTACACGAATGCTTGCCAATACGATTTTAATTTAGAAAACAAATGGTAATCCAGCAATGCTTGAATTCTACAACACAAGCTTTCGTTCGCCCCATGTGCTCCGAGCTATGATACGCTAACAAACTCGGCCACCGTTCCCCCCTTCGATAAGTCAATTGTCAACATACTTGTTTCTGATGCCACTTGTACTATATTTGGCGCTGTACCTTTTTCCTAAAACACCTTGAATGTTGCGCAGGTGCATGAAAATGCAATAACACAAATTCGGTCTCGCGCGATCGATTTTCCACACTCAACTACTACAACGAAGTTACCTGTACGATGAAAAATTTTGCAATTATAGAAACATTTGACTGTAGACAAGTTGTTTTCTGCTCGGAAGTCTCCCCTTTGGCGCAGCAGTAGTGTGTTGGACTCATAAGCACAGGGTTTTGGGTTCAATTCCTGTCAAGTCGAGCTTAAAATTTTTTTTTTTCTTTCATTTTACTTAATTATTACTTTTTGTTATTGTTCTTTCGTTCAGGTTGTCCTCTGAAGTAAGTGTTAGACATTTTGTAACGATTTCCGTGGAGCTCCGTCGCACTTTCCTCGAGGATCCGAGCCCTCGAACAAATTTCGTGAAGAAGCGGGACTTGTGCCGTCACATGTTCCAGTACGCATCAAAATGGTTGAAGCGCAAGCAATGTTCAATGCGGACACTCACCTCCTCATCATGATGTGGTTAGCTTCAATAAGTTCCAGGATTTCAGACTGCTCCTCTTTCAACCGCTGCAGGCTGTGAAGAAGGAAAAAACAACAGTTCTACACATTGAGATGCCTGTCGAACGCACCTTGTCTTCTTTTACCCCCAATTAATTTTACTTTAGCTTTCTCCAGGCCCGTTGTACCGGGTGTTTGGGACGCCTGTAGCATTTATTTCAGCAAAAAATCTTGTCACCAAGAAAGAAAACAATATTCTCGTTCTCACTGCCAAGTGTTTTTCATTGCGTCCACAAGTGCATCTATGTGCGTACACATTAAAGTCATTTGTTGTTTTGACGACATTGGGTTTTACTAGGTGGATGTCCACTCGTGGAGAAATTTCATCTTTCTCTCCAGGTAAGGTGTTCTCAAACTTTTGAGTCTTCTTGACACCGCTAGTGTCAGATTCTCACAGATCTTCACGTTTCTGCGATGCATAGTCTAATTACGAGAGCCGAAAAACACTGTTTTCTTTTGTTCCAAGCACCCGGTATTTTTATGACAGCATTCGCTGGCTTTTGCAATAACAAGTTCACAGTCTGGTTTTAAGCAATAAGATTTGGCTAATAAAGAGGGTAAAGACAAGCGCCGACACCGATAACAATACCCAAGAGGGAAAGAGTGAGGCAGAAAGTGACAGACAAGCAGAAAAATAAAGCAGATGTTACGTTAGGCATGTTCGTTTGCCTGCAACGCAAACTTCAGTTCTCTTTCATACAATGCACAATGTCCATGTTTTCTTGCAAATAAAGCTAAGAATTTAAGCACCAATCTTGCAAGTGGTAGTTTGCTGTTACTCTTTGTTCACCAAAGCCTAGCCTGCCACCTGGGCCCATGCGTACCAACAATGTCTGCAACAATTCTCAGCCCTTCCGAGGCAGCTGAAATGCATGGGAGGACTACGGACTTTTTTACTCTACCCTATGCCAAAAATGTGCTCTACCTGTGAGCAATGCAATAACTCACAACCAGGTCAAAGATTGTGTAATATCTATGAGTGAAAACTTTTAAGAGGAAACACTGCTCTTTAAAGCAAAAAATTCCAAGAAAAAACCAATTGTGACTGACAGTCACAATTGTTTTTGACTCTTTAAAGCAAAAAAAACAATTGTTTAAAACTGACAGGCACTTATCGTCTTGCCCTGAAGTATTTTCATGAAATAAATATCTTGAAATACTGATATGAATGCATACCAGTACAGTGCAATCCACTTATAACGATACCACATATAGCAATGTTCTGCATATAATGATCAGTTACTAAAGTTTCTAGACTAGAAACGCTTAGTTTCCAGTCCAGATACAATGATAATCGGTTATAACAATTGAATTTCCGTTTTTTTTTTTTTTTTCATTATCGTTATAAGTGGATTGCACTGTAAAATGTGTCTGTGCATGTTTTTTGCTATTATTTCAGAATAAACCATTTACACACTTTGCTACTTTACGAAAGCAATATCTCCACTCGCATGTGTCTAATCTACATACTTTTTTCTTTCTCTGGTAGGTATATGTGCAAGGTATTTGTTTTCATTTTTACGTTCCCAGAAGCCACCATGCAGGTCTCCTCTTTGGTGTACAAATATATAAATATGAACAGAAAAAAAAAAAGAGAAAAACACAATTGCAGGTTTCAAACACAAAGCAACAAACACACAATACCGTATAATCGCGTGAAAGGGCCGCACCCGTGTAAGGGCCGCACCCATGTAAGGGCCGCACCCCCGTATTTAGGACAAAGTATTGCAAAAAGAAATTACAGAAATTATTCGTGTATGCGCCCCACCCCCTTGTTTTTGAGGTGCGCCGACTGTAATGCCACATTTCTATGAATATATTTCGTAGGTGGCGCTAGCCACCGCCCGAGCACGTAGCGGCACGCGTCCACATCCCCGATATTAGCTCTCCACTCATCCGTATCTCCGCATGGCAAAATGGCTGTCGACCTCGATCGTGGTCGGCCGCACTGTCGGGATGCGTTTATGTTGCGGCAAGGCATTGAGAAAAGATGAACGATATGTCAGGTTCCGTGGCAAGCGCGAGGAATGGGGATTCAGCGGGCTCGGCTCGCGCGTGCACTCAGGTTTCCGAACGCCACTCTACGCTCTGGGGAGGTTTCCTTTTGTTCTTCGATTCGTATCAAAGCGTCGTGATTTGTCTGGCGTCTTGATTTGTCTGCCTTCTTGCGCAATCTCAGAGCTATGGGCAAGTACCACTTCAACAGTCATACGGGATTCAAGTCGAAAGTAGCCGCACATGCTATCAAGTACGGCAAAAAAAAAAAAAAAAAAAAAGATGCGTATTGCGCAGTATGTAAACTAATTAAATCTGACTGACGACTGAGTCCGGATTCCGGAGTGAAGGCGTTTCCGACCAGTGCAGCCGAGCGCGCTCATGTACGTTCATTTCAAAATGTGGATACAGATTTTTAGAGCGCAGCTCTTAGGCGCCCGTTTCCGGCTTGAGAGGCGTCGGCGTAACCGCAAGGTCACGTGACCCTCCCCAGGTCATGTAACCCTCCAAGGTCACGTGACCCCCCCCCCCCCCCCAGGTCACGTGGACCCCCCCCCCCCCCCCCCCTAGGTCACGTGACCCCCCCTCCTCCGCGCCTTCCCCCCCTCCTCAAGAGCTGCGCTCTAATTCGGCGTTACAGGGAGTTGTAAACGGCTTTCATTTTTTTTTTTTTTATCCGTGTATGGGCCGCACCTCGAACATTTGCCCTCAAATCGGGAAAAAATAGTGCGGCCCTTACACGAGTTTATACGGTATTTAAAGTTTGGCAACAAGCACTTTCACTTGGTTCCTGAACACCTTAATGTCACTGGTTATATCAAGTTCGGCATTTTCAATATTGATAAATAGAGATTGTATCCTTGACAGAGGAGATGGTCCACAGATGGTGGGAATGCTGAAAGGGTCCTAGTGGAACGAGGAGGGACACTGCCAAATGCTATCAGCACCGTAAAATACGCTATTTACAATATTGTACAGAAAAACTAAGTCGCGCTCTGCTCTTCTACTGGGTGTATCAAGGGGCGGTCAGGCTCTTTAAATCAACCGCAAAATTCGGTTTCTTAACCTATCGCGTTCCGATTGTGTATAGCGTTGGCCACAGGTGGTGTATTTTTTCTATAAAATTCGCAAAGAGCGAGCTTACCTGAGAAAAAAGTAAAGAAAGAAAAAGGCTTAGCTCCTATGGAAACGCAGCGAAGCCAACGGTCTTCAAACCATAGGGCGCCCTATGGTTTGAAGACAAGTGGCTTCGCTGCGTTTTCCATAGGAGCTAAGCCTTTTTCTTTTTTTACTTTTTTCTCAGGTAAGCTCACTCTTTGCGAATTTTATAGAAAAAATGCACCACCTGTGGTCAACGCTATACAAAATCGGAACGCGATAGGTTAAGAAACCGAATTTTGCGGTCGATTTTAAAGAGCCTGGCCGCCCCTTGATACACCCAGTATTGGTCAATGGTATCAACGAAATCTTATTAAGCAGAAAAGTGCAGTCAAAATAGAAACGGCGTTGGAAGTATCCAATAACAGGATAAATATGACTTCAGGTGTTTTTCGATGCCTTTTAAGCTTCCCGTCATAATTTTTAAACAAAAGACTCAAGTGTCAAAAAACCTCTAAATAATCCAAGAGCTTTCATTTAGTACACCTTATTGGATTTCACAGACCTTGCAGATTACTGACAGGTGTATTATCTGATTTCAGTATTTCAATTTGTCTTAATCCATCTCATAATCTTTGCAGATTAAACTTTCAACATTCACCAAACTCATAAGGCTACATCAAAACCAAGTACATACTTGTAGTAAGATTTTAAGGAGGGAGGCTGGTCTTTAACTTTTGGTTTTTTATTTTTCGTTTATCATACTTAAATTTCATTTGAATGGGACCACAAGTAAAAAAAAAAGTTCTCGGAGCCCCAAGCTTACCCACAAACAATGCGCCCAGGAACCTTCTTGGGACGCCCGGACAACCCATCCTTGAGGGTTTCCTGAACACAGGGAGCGTCGCTGGCAGCGTTTTTCGGCAAGCTCAGACCGTTCTGCCCCTGGCTCTGACATCTTGCCTTCAAGTCGCAGACGAGACCGCCGACAACAGACTCAAATGTCGAGCCCACCTGCGAATGAGGTGCACAAAGATGGGTGCCCACTCCAATCCAACTAGCTCCTTGTCTGTCTTGTTGTGCCCTTTTTCGACTACCTCTGCCCACCACTAGCCTGCACCGTTTTTCCAGGTTTTCTTTGAAACCATTTTTTGCGTACCATGCATATGGAATGGTTTGGTCGATACTGGAGTTGTCCATTTTGTAAATAAATATTGCAAAAACCGTTTTAAAAATCCTCCAATGCCAACCATCACACACCAAGGCAGAAGTGTTCCCGCAAAACTTGTACAGTGACGCAACTGCTTAACTCTTGCAGAGGAGTGCAAACAATAAAGTAATAAGGTTCCACTAAACTACAACCACTACCAAAGACAAAAAAAAAGGCAGACAAAACGGACGACGAGCCACAATGCTTTTTCGGAATACCCCTCAGACCCAAAGGATTTCAAGAAACTAGCCGAGTGGTCCTCTCTACTGAGCTACTACAGAATCATTACACGCAGGATGGTACAGCAACTTGTAATTCTGGGGTCCCTAACAATTTGTGAAAGAGCCTAGTAACCCTTTTAAAAAAACACTAAAGTTAAAAAAAAAATTTAATAAGGTTTTATTTTTTTATTTGTTTTGTAAAATTTCCTTTAAACAAATTTTGAAGAAGCAATATTTACGTTGTTAGACAGAATTTAGAGGGGGTAGCCCCGCTCTAGGCCCCGCCCGGTACTCACAAAACTAAGCACCTTTTCTCAGCTCTGATTGGTGGGAGAGATGATTGACGTGTGAAATGTTGGTTGTAAAATTGTCTCTCCGAGCCGGAGAAACAAATAATCCAGATAGAGTCATTATTTAATTTTAACCTTAATCTACAATATTTTCATGCCTGAGAAACAAATAATCCAGATCGGGTCAACATTGTTTTCAAAGATATCCCGAGATTGTCTTTCCCCTTAGGTTTCAAACGATCACAAACATGGCTGCCGGCGTCTGTGGAGTGATCAACGAGATCAGCTCGTCGAGCTCGTTTATTTTAGCGAGTGCGAGTTGTTCTGCGATTACCGAGGTGTTTAGACGAAGATCTCCTCAACCGATCTAGTTTGCTGCAAACAACTGTCGCAAGTACACACCTTCAGAAGCGCTGTTGGCGCTGTGCGAGTGCTTGGGTTCGCAGCGGGCGGTAGCGGGACTGGCCTAAGCCTAGCGTCCTACTTTAACTATGTTGGTTGATCTGGCTTGATTCGTTCCTTTGAACGTGTCCATGCTGAATAAAGATACTGGTTCCCGTAAAAGCGGCCTCGCTGCTCTGTGAATTGTGCGGCCGTTGCGACTGTTACCATGATTTCAATACCGAGAAGATACCCACAGGCAAGAATTTGTGAGCGATTGGGCTGGAGGCAATCAGGCATTTGGCTCGCATAAAGTTTGTTCAGGTTTGTTCCCGTCATTTTGCTTCGAAAGGAAAGTGGCTTTACGTTTTGCTGTGCACCTGGCCTGCCAATGCAAATATTTTAAGGTCGCGTTTCAGTTGTGCGTCATGACGCTTACCCACCTTGCTCGCGGATGCCGTACGAAAAAATAACAAGAACAGAAAAGCTGGAAGGACTACATGTTTATTTTGTTGATTTTTTTTAGTCTTCTCGGTCGCTATTACCGCACATAGACGCTTATATTGGACCGTGGCTTGTGCGTCATGGAACACTAGAACGTTGCTTCCATGCTTGTGTCTTGCAGACGTTTTTAGATGAGGGCAGAATAGCACACAAACAAAGGCAAAAACAGGACGCTGGAGCGCAGCTTTCATGTCCGCGTCTGCGCATGGCACACGGCGATAGACGATGGGAATAGCAGACGATGCTGGAGGCTGTTGCGCCTCGCACGACTAACAGACGGTGTCAGGCATCCAGACTAGATGCACAGGATGTCGCGAAAATGGAGACAATAGGCTTCCCAGCGTGTTCGGTCAAGCAGCCAAGCCAATCCAAAAATCAAGGTCGGGGCCACTGATCAGTGGGTGGGGCTTACAACTAGGGATGCCGCGAACTTTTTTCGAACCGAAGGTTCGATGATCGAATCAAGCGGTTCAAAAGATTTCGAAATTTCGAACTTTCCATATCGAGAAATTCGACGGAAGTCGAATTTTCGAACTTGTTAAACTAAGAAGTTTGACGCTTTTCGAAATTTCGAACTTATTACGCTGCAAAATTCGATGCTTGTCGAACTTTCGAACTTGATAGACTAAAAAATTTCATTATTTTCGAACTCTCGAACTTCTTGCAATAAAAAGTTCTAAGCTTTTCGAACTTTCGAACTTCCTACGCTTAGAAATTCGATAATTTTCAAACTTTCAAACTTATTAATCTAAAGAATTCGAAAATTGTCGAACTTTCGATTCCTAAAATGTGAAAAGTTCGACGAACTTCGAATTTTTAGGGTAAAAGTTCGAAGTTCGTCGAACTTCGAAAGACGGGCGGGCGGTTTCATTTGGATTCAAGCAGTGCTAGGTACATTCGTAATTTTTTTTTCTCGCATATTTACATGCGGTGCCGCATTCCTTGCGAAAGACAATGCCGTTTATTTCAATCATCTGGCATGCTTGGTTTTAAAGAAATAATTCCCGAAGGAGCGAGGAAGGACGACGCGTTTTTGACAATTGTCGTTTGTGCCATATTTGAAGCGCGCTATAGTTGAAGCTACTTATGGTAGAGATGTTAAACTTTTTAAGAATGATCTATGTATAGCCTAGGTACGTGTCGTCTTAAGATATGATTATTGTTGTCCAAGACGAGTTTCGAAGAAATATCCAAACATGTATCTACGGGCAATTATGCCCTAAACTTGGTAATTTTTTTCGTCGAAAATGTTTGAGGTATCGCATTTAAATTAACACCAAAGACAGTACATATCATTACCATCTGCAGAATACAAATTAATGTATCTATTGTTCTTTTCACGTTGAGGGATAAATTAACTCAGGGAAAAAGATTTCTAATATTGTTCAAATTCGGCACGTAAAAAAAAAACAAATAAAAACATTTGTTTTTATTTTTTTTATTTTTTATTTTACGTTTTTGCGACGTGTTTCTTTAAGCCTGTACACATTTTGGTAGGAGAAACCTGTTTCGTAGTTCTGGGCCTCTGAATATGCAAGAATACAACACTTCTGGCGGATTCTTGATAGTTTTTTTTCTCCAGCTTTTATTTTTTGCATTTATTGTTATGTTTATTTATTTATTATTTTTTACCAGTGGCACAGTTATTAAGGTCAAAAAGACATAGCTTTGAACTTCCGAACCACTAAGCATGTGACGAGTAGTGCCTTCTGACAACGAGTTTCTAACAATGAGCATCTGCGCGATCTTTTATGCAGTGAAGAGCGACAGTACCTATACATATGCATAAATAATTTCAGATTAAAATAAGCTCGACCATGCCCTCTTTCCCCGTATTGTTTTCTTTAACAGTCTGAAATATCTGGGGGGGGGTGGGGGGGTGGAGAGACTGGAGACTCCCCCCCCCCCCCCAGTTTTTCCTCTTCCGACGCCACTGGTATGGCAGAACGCTCCTCGACCTCAAGTTGTGTCAGCTTCGGTGCTTTTTAGGGGCGAAGCTCCTTAGGGGCTAGCCATGTCCGTATGTCCGTCCGCCGTAAGCCGGCGTCGGGTGCTCGTGCTTCTGCTCGTGAAATCACGTGCTCACGAGCACGTGAGCACATGCTCACGTGCTCGTGTAGGGCAAAAAAAAATTGAAAAAAAAAGATGAAAAAGAAGAAGAAAAAAAAGAGTAGGGGGTTCTGAGATGCCATCCCATCGTCTGCTTAAAAAAAGAAAAAGAAGAAAACCACACATTTTCCTACTGACATGAATGAAAAGGCTCAAAGAAAAAGAAGAAAAAAAAAGAGTAGGGGGTTCTGAGATGCCATCCCATCTGTCTGCTTAAAAAAAGAAAAAGAAGAAAACCACACATTCTCCTACTGACATGAATGAAAAGGCTCAAAGAAAAAGAAGAAAAAAAAGAGTAGGGGGTTCTGAGATGCCATCCCATCTGTCTGCTTAAAAAAAGAAAAAGAAGAAAACCACACATTCTCCTACTGACATGAATGAAAAGGCTCAAAGAAAAAGAAGAAAAAAAAGAGTAGGGGGTTCTGAGATGCCATCCCATCTGTCTGCTTAAAAAAAGAAAAAGAAGAAAACCACACATTCTCCTACTGACATGAATGAAAAGGCTCAAAGAAAAAGAAGAAAAAAAAGAGTAGGGGGTTCTGAGATGCCATCCCATCTGTCTGCTTAAAAAAAGAAAAAGAAGAAAACCACACATTCTCCTACTGACATGAATGAAAAGGCTCAAAGAAAAAGAAGAAAAAAGAGTAGGGGGTTCTGAGATGCCATCCCATCTGTCTGCTTAAAAAAAGAAAAAGAAGAAAACCACACATTCTCCTACTGACATGAATGAAAAGGCTCGGCATGCTGTGGCTCGGCGTCTACGCAGACAAGCACCACCAGAGGTTCGCCCCAAGCAACATCATTCACCACGTGAAGATGCGGTCAATTTTTGCTCGGCGTTTCTTCCGCCTCGGAAAATAAACGTCCAAAGCAATTACAAACTAAAAAATTGTCAAGGTGCAGGCGAGCTGGTGTATGTTGATCATGATGCAAAATCCCGAGACTGGGAATAAAATTCGAAAGAAATAGATGAAGAAATAAAAAAGTGGACAGGTCAACGTCTCAAAATCAGCTGAGTTGAGTTTGAGACGTTGTACTGGGCTGAGTTTTCAGCTGAGTTGAGTTTGAGACGTTGTCCTGAGCTGAGTTTGAGACATTGTCCTGTCCCCTTTTTTCTGTCTTCTTACACTTTTTCTTTCAAATTTCATTCCCAGAGCTGAGTATGAGGCATTGTCCTGTCCCCTTTTTTCTGTCTTCTCACACTTTTTTTTTCAAATTTAATTCCCAGTATCAGGATTTTGCATCATGTAGAAACTAAACTTACTATATGCCATCGTCACTCGGGCGGCGTTCGAGCGGATTACTACCAGCGAGCAAGGGGGTAAGGAGGCAGTTTGCCAGATCGCTTCAAGGTTTTTCTGAGCCTCAACCACCTGCCTGCCCCTGGCCGTTTCGAACTGGATGAGTATCGTTAAACAGTGCGTTCGTGTGATCACTACTGCGTGATGCACGTTAAAGACCCCCCCCCAGGCTGGCGGTCACAATTACTGATCTGCACTCGTCACTCTGCACTGGCAAATATTCCAGCACATCCGGAACACTCGTCTCCTTTAATTGCCTGACCAACCTCGCGGAGTCTAAATATCACACCCTAACTTTTCTAAACCTGATTTCGTGAAAACCAGTGAGCGTGAAAACGTTATTTGAAACTGAAACTGTGGCGGGACAAGAAAACTGGACTTCGAACTTTGCGCACTTGGACATTAAAAATTCGAAACCTTCCGAGTTTTTTTTTTTTTTTTTTTTTTTCAAATTTAGCCCTAAAAGAGAATCGAAACCTTCGAACTTTTCGAACTTTATGTAGTAAGAAATTCGAAATCTTCACATTTCTCGAACTTTATGTCTATAAAAATTCGAAACGTTCGAATTTTTTGAATTTCAGATCCGAAGAAATTCGAAATATTCGAATCTCTCGAATTTCAAGTTAGGAAAGTTCGAAATTTTCGAATTTTCTCGAACCTCAAGTAAAAAAATATTCGAAATAATCGAACCCAAACTTTCAGAAACCGTGAAAGTTTCAAACCTTTCGAATTCGAAACTCCACGATTTTTGAAAGTTGCGAATTTTTCGAATTCGAATCCCCGTACAGTCGAAAATATCGAAACCTTTCGATTTCGAACATCAGGTCGGTTCGAAAATATCGAAACCTTTCGAATTCGAACCTAGGGTGGTTCGCGGCATCCCTACTTACAACGGGCCGTGACCTCTACCTAAATTGTGTCTAACAACGTATACATTGCACAAATTTTTTTTTTTTTTTTTGTGCAAAAGATATGAAAAAGAGTACCTATGTGTCCTAGTATTGCCCTTTAAAAAAAAGCTTTTTTTCTCACTTCAGTGTTTCTTTAAAAGTGTTCCTGCAAGGCAACGGGACACGCAGTTGCGAAAGGAATACCTTGTCCAATGCTGCGGCGTACGAAGAGATCATGTCCATGCACGAATCCAGTTCGCTCTCCACTCGCTTGGTTCTCGACAGCAGCTCAAGCGCATCCCTGGACGCACGTGCAACATGGGGGAGCTCAGACCCGAGCTCTGTACCTGGAGCGCAAGTGCTTCGAAACACAGGGCTCTAATCACCCAAGGAAGTGGGTGTGGGGCGCCTTTATTCGCGCTTCGTTTAAGGTGGTGACGTCAAACCATTTTTGTTGCGACGCTTTTTTTTTTTTTTTTTTATTGCTTAGGAAGTTACGGAAGTGCGTCTCCCTGCACGAGCTCTTAGCAGTGACTGATGCGGCAGCATTCTGTTTTTCTTCTTTCTTTTGCTAAGGTAGGTATGTGAGATAGTGATGCACACCCCTCTGTCTTTTTATTTTAGGCGACGTATCAGATCTCATCAGCGTGGTTTTATCAAGGGATGCTCAGTCCAGACAAACCTTTGTACCTTTCCTGATTATTCGGTACCTTTTGTTTGCAATCGCGGTCAAGTTGACGTTGTTTATTTTGACCTCTCTAAGGCCTTCGATAAGGTGAACCACGATTTGTTATTGTACGAATTGTCCCAAAAAGGGCCCCTCTTATGCTTTTTAAATGGCTTGAAAGCTACCTGACTGACCGTCAATGTGTCGTACGCACTTCCAACAACTTCTATCCTTCTTGTCTGTTATCGGGAGTACCACCGGGCTCCAATTTCGGTCCACTTTTGTTTTTGATTTTTATCAATGACATATCTACTAGCGCAATAAACTCAAACATGCTGTTTGTTATTCACGGACAATATCAAGCTCTTTTTGAGTATTAGCTCGATTGACGACTGTGACCTTCTTCGGAGTGATGCATCAAATTTTTTTAAACTGGTGTCAGGGAAATCCAGAAAAAACTGAAGTCTTGTCTTTCAGTAAAAAGTGTGAAATTGTGCCGTATTCATACTCACTTGATGATAAGTGTATTTTAAGATTTTCATCGCTTCATAATCTTGGAGTGTACTTTGACACTACTCTTTCGTATGGCTGCCATGTCACCTACATTGTTTGTTCTGCATTTAGATTACTGAGAATGATAACTCGATGGAAAAGTTTGTGAACTATGCTTGTTTACTTCGTTTATTCTGTTCTATTATTAGATCTAGACTAGATTTTGGCTCGGTAGAGTGAAATTCGCTCACTCTACATGATGCAGCCAAAATAGAGTCAGTTCAAAGATGCCTAGTTCATATAATCTATGACAAATACGTTGGCCAAACACATTTTTACGACTATGAACTCCTGGTTGATAAATTTGGCTTACACCGTCTATCCCTCATAAGATTATTGTGCGATGTTGTCTTTCTGCATAGAATAGTTCACGAGGAGCATTGACTTAACACTTTTATGCACAGTGAATTTCAACGTACTGGCTCGCTCAAATTGGAGAGCTTTCACTTTTTATACCCACAATCAACATATTTTAACACCAACAACAGGAATGCAGATATGTGCAAACAATCTTGGGCATGAAAATTTTGGTATTTTTGATAGCTGCGTAAATCTCCACAGATAATTAGATGAGATTATTTTTCGTCATTAGCAATGCACTGTCGTGTTTTGTTGCATGCTAGTTTTATTGTTATTCACATTTTTAAATAAGTATAACTGAACATGTTTTACAGCTGTACAACTCTTTCACTGTGCCATATTGCAGACCATTATTGGTTGTTTATTGGTACAAATAAAAGTTTTATGATGATGATGATGATCCCTTTGTGAGCGCGTGATGTCGGGTATAGCAAACAGTGGCATCACCCTAAATATAAGGCACCCTAAGCAGGTCCACTGCAGACGACAGGAACAGGTCAACTGATGGTAACCCTAATTTTTGGCTCGTGCCTCCATGCGGCCATTCATGCATCTCATTCGGTGAGGCCCAAAGAAAAGTAGATTTGCAAAAAAACATTCGCTATATCACCGTCTTTAGAATGTGTCCAAACTTTTAAGTGCCCATCTAACAGTGTTTCAAACTCGCCTTTCTTTTTTTTTAGGGTGAAGTTGAGGTGTTGACATGCAGCGTGTAACTCTAGCGATGTTGTGAAGGTTTGCTGTTTACAGAGTGACTTATGTAGATAGGTTCTGCTGTAAAATTGAAGTTGAGCTTTGAAAGGATCAGGACACAAGTGCACCTGAGAAGAAGCGACTCTGTAGGCACGCTGCAATAGAGACACACAATGCGACGGCATAAAGTTGCCGACTCACTTGGCCCATGCTTCGAGCGACTGCGCCACCTGGTGGCAGGAGTGGCGGCAGCGCTCCTGAAGCAGCGACAGCAGCTTCTGACACGTCTGCCGGATCTTGTTCCTGCGCACACAATCAAGGCCCAAAGCACTACAGCTGTCTCCTGTGCTATGCTACAGGCACAAATAAACTGTAGCACGTGTTACCACTAAAATCTCTCGATAGCATTCGCGCTTTTAACAAGTATTGAGGCACGAGATGTGCGCCCCGAGCAAGGACTTTGCTGCCGCTTGCTTCGGAGAGTTCCACGAGGCATGACCCTCGCACACTGGCGCATCTGAAGGTGCATACTTTCAAGACAAACAAGGAGCTTTAGTTAGTGCAATTTCTTGACAGAAACATGCAATGTGCATCAGAACGAGCAACAAAATACCCTGCCATTAAGTTGTGTCAGCACATATTATACAGTAATCCCTCGTTATAACAAAATCACTTTTTTCCAATTGCCGCTTTTATCAAAGTAACACGTGGTCCCAACCGAAATGCATGCATTTTGAACCGGATTACTGGAAGTGTATCGGCGACTGACCATGCTTATTACGAAGGCCGTGGAGCCGAAAGCATGCGAGCCTACACTGAGGCACACAAAGACCTTTGTCTTCTCTAGCCCTTCTCCACCGAGGCAAACGGCAAACTAACAAAACGGTAAACAAGAAAGGGAGGAAACGGGAGATGGAGGGCACACCGCGCAGAGCACCGCTTCCAATGCCGACGCCCTGATGCGGGCAGGGAGCAGCGTCCATGTTCCGACGCTACTCACGACGCCCGTAGCCGATGCTGCCCGACTCCTGTCGGAATCGGGCCAAGGGAGCGATGGAACCCAGAGATCATCCCTTTGGGAGTCCCCAATGCGCGCGTCTGCAGCGTACTACATGCACATGTGTGCCGTATGGGAGAGTGGGAGTGTTTTCCAAAGGACGCTTAGATCTGCGAGGTTGAGAAAAGTGGCTGGTGCAAGTCCGAACTCGCCAAAGAATTTGACATTCCGGCAATGGCTGTTCGACACTGTCCACCATTTTGCAGAACAAGCAAGACAAACTGGACGTGTTCGAGAAGTTTCTCATGCAAAAGAAAGCACACCCGCAACGCAAAGATGGAAGATCACCAACTGATTTACGCACGTCAGATTTTCCCTCGCGAGCATGCTTGCCGAGCCGGCGCACGATTCCCAGAGCTGCAACAATCTCTACAGGAGTGCATGAAAACATGTTGGCGAAACCACCGAGGACAACTTTGATTCGTTTCCGCTTGTCGATACGGACATTCTCATTGTTGCTCCTACCACGGATGTTGCGATCATAGACCTTGCGTGTGACCAGGGTAAAAAACACCAAGCGACGTCGGAGAGGCAACTCGGGAAATGCCGACGAATGCGGAGACGCGAAACATCCTACGGCTGCTTCGAAACAAAGTGGAATGCAGCGGCAGTCAAAGTGTTCTTGCGATGCCTGGAGCAGTTTGGGGGGAACTGATGCCCGGATGAAATTATCGTCAAGCTCTAGTTAATATTTTTGTTACTCGGTAAAGCTTCCGCGAGATGTTCATAACCAAGGTTTGTTCAATGAAATAGATGGTCAGAGTGTCCCGCAGTGTTCCCGTCCACCTACAAGGAACGCTGTTTTTTCTTCGCTCTATCGCTTCTATCAGATTTTTTTGCTATCCCGTTGACTTTGTTATAACGAAGGATTACTGTATGTCTTGTACGAGATAAAATTTGCAAAAGGCTAAGCTTTTGCCATTCCAAATAATCTCTTAGCCGCATAAATTCGAAGCAAAAAGGCCCACATTGCCTTATGCTAAAAAGAAAATTTTGAAACTGAAAAATATACTTTTTGTTTTTAAATCAGCCTCGAAAACCTCCATACTTTTTCGCACAACATCTTTCGGTGTAATTCATACGCTAGCATAGAGCCCTAGCATGGTGTTAGGCGTGGCACTAAAAGCAAAGGGCACTAGATACTCACTTCTCAAGAGTGTGGAACTGCTTGTCGTGAAACGATAGTTCTTCGACGTAAACGTGACAAGTAGAGCAATATTTCCGTCAGCAAAAAGAACAAATAGCAAGAACAAAGCAACAAAAAAGAATCCCAAAATCACACTGTTTGCAGCACTCACAAAATAATGATACCCACAATTAGTAGTAGTACTATCCATTGCTTGCATGTGTGCAGACAAAAAAATATCTAGACTCAACACAAGGCAGCTCTTCATTATCAGCACAGGTCACAAATGTAAAAGCCCCAGATCAGAAACAGAGGTAGAGCTTACTTTTTACTCTTACACTGCCTTTCCAAAACATACTTTCTAAACCACATGTCAAAAAAAAACAAAAACAACATGGATTAGTTGCAAGAGTCCTACCTCTAGCAGCCTTGTCCCTTGCCAGAGCTTGCCAGCTGTCGCGGATCTTTTGGACGTAGGTCGCTGCCGTCTCGGGACTAGAAAAAAAAAAGAGAGAAGTTTTCCGCTTCAGCAATTACAGCAAAGTTACCCGCGTTAAGAAAAGAAGTCAATTTCGGCATGTCTAACGAGAGGTGTGGCGGTACCCAACAAAGCAGCCATTTGTTCTAATCAATCCTTTTCGGCTCCTCCTTTGCATGTGTAGGGCTAGTGGTCCGAATGAGATGTCGAAGTTTCACAGCTTGGTTCAAAAGTTAGAAGTGATTTTCGAAAACTTTCAATACAAAACTCATGAGTCATTCCACCCTGTGAAGGTGAATGACCAGCGAAGCTGTTTAGCACATGACACAGAATTCTGAACAAAGGTACAAACTTCCGAGAAGCCGGAGGAAACTAGACACGGGCGACGGGACCGCCGCCCCGCGGAAAGTAGACAAGCGCGACGGGACTGCCACCCTGGGAGAGCGGAAGGAAAGGAAACTAGGCATGCAAGCGCTTGGAACGACGACAAAGAGAGGGCGGTGCAAGCATAGACATGGCCGAAGCGGGTCGCACAGCGACAAATCTTTGAGAAACCTTTATTATCTACCTGAGAGTCTACTGATCTTGAAAATGCTGCCTATTGATAACTACCGTATTTACTCGAGTAATAGCCGCACTATTTATGAACAAGGCCATTGCGTCTACTTTCCCACAGAACAGATATACAGCCAATCATTGCGTTGCGCATATACATAACATAGCGAATAACTAGATCAAGAACATGATTCTCCATACAAATGCCATCTTCACAGATGGTACCTTCGCGCGAAGACGTAATCTCTGTCCTGTAAACCGCTGGAATCATGCTGCCAATTGCGGTGATTGGCAAACTGCGTGCTCCGCGGAAAAGCGAAACCTCAGGTTTTCTCCATAAACAGTGCGGCTATTACTCGAGTAAATACAGTAATCTACTGAAAATGAATATCCAAGTGATGAGACGTATAAGCTTTTGCATAAAATGAAGCATTTTGCATCAAATTTGGGTCCCGAGTTTTTGTTGACACACACGAAAAATCCACGAAACCCTAGCCATAAACAGCTTCGCTGTAAAATGGCGGGCGACGAAGCCCACGAATATGTGGAACTAAATGGTATCAGCTACCGGGAATGGGCCCCATTTTCCGTTGAAACTTACAGAAAATTGTTTGTAACTTTTGAATAAGATAACGGTTATGGCGCACTGTGCATTCACGAGGGCGCCCATCAAACCACTCTGCCATCTTGGCCGCGAGGCGGCTATGCAGTTGCTTCGCCTCAGACACGATCACATGGTCGTGTCGCTGCGGGGTCAATTGGGTTCTCGAATTCGGCTCCCGACGTGCCGCTTTCTCTCCTAGCCACTAGATGGCGCTGCAGGCGCCCCAGTCGGGCGAGGAAAAACCTCCTGGCCCATCGATCAATATAGTCGGGGGACCGGGAGGCAAAAGCCTCTTAGTACTCGGGACGGCACCGAAAACAGGCACGTGTGTGCGACCGGATCTAGGGTAATCGCGGGACACGAGGCCTGGGAGGCCCTCTTTGTGTTTAACTCGGACTTTACGGGCGTTTGTAAATATTTGTGTAATGTCGCGGGTATTTGTAGTTTAGATTAAGTGTTTTGTAGCGTTGTGTTTTATGTACCAATAAACGGGGAGCGGAATCCCGCTCCCGTGAAAGAACCAGGCTGGGCTTGGGTTGTTGACGGACCACGTGGGAAACGGCGAATCGGCGGCGGTACGCAAATTCCTACACAGTCAGTTCAGAAATATTGGCATCTGGTCCGGACAGCTAGCGCTGCATTTCGGCAGAGACTAAATGTTTGTCTATGCGTACATTAATTTTTGCAATAAAAAAATACACAAAAGTTTTGTCGGGGACACGCAGCATAACAGGCCTCCAACTTGGTTCAGACGAAATCTCGATTTTATCGAAGCCTCCGTTCGAGTTACAAGTTTTTATTTGAACAAAATCATGATTAAGCTTAAGTTTCAGTTTGAAGGTTAAACTTGGCCGGGAACATTGTCTCTATCAAAGTTTTAGTCAGGCCGACGAAAAAGACAAGTCGAGTTCAGGCCAACATCCCTTGGCCGTGATCGCACCCTGTCCCAGTGAGCAAAGGGGTGTTGCCTAGGAGACCCGCGCAGTTTCCCCCCAAAAGTCATCACTAATTGATTCACGCAGCCTCACCTAGCCCGTGTCAGCATCGCTGCCCACGCACGTCACAGACTCGCAAAAAGCGCAACGCTAGCAGGCGGCGATGCCGAGACGGACGCGTCTGCCGTCTCTCGTCGAGTATGGGCACGTTTGCCGCTTGGCAAACCATTAACGATGAGGCGACGCACAGTCCTCGTCTTTCAGGTAGCATTGGCAAAGGCCTCACCATCCGGCCAGCTGCGGGCCCTCGCGGCAGGCAAGCTCCCAGCGCGTACGCAGCACGCGTCCCTTCAGCACTGACTGCTCCAGGAACCCCAGCTCCTTCTCCAGGTGCGCCATCTGCTGGGAGACCTGTCGACACGCACGCCCTAAAGCAAGCGTCTGCCGCACCTTGGCGCCCGAAGCACACCTCCGACCGGCGTGTTTATTGCATCCTAAAAAGCGATTCCTCCGTCTCCGCCTCGGGACGTCGTACGGGTGTTGCGCTGGCCACGATTCAGGCGGCATCGCAGCAGCGGTGGCAGTCCACGGAAGCTTCGGCGGCCGGAAGTTGGGACGTTGCAACGATGGCGATACTTGCATTCCCTCATCCTTTCTTCCGGAACTTGTACGCCCGACCGCCAGGATCGCGACATCCGACGGCGTGACACTCCGGCTTTTTTTAAGTCATTTCTTGCCACTCCGGGACAGCTTTCGACGCGTGGCCGGAATAGGACGCCAAACACACAAGTCGGAGACGCGTTCCAGGCACCGTAGCCACACCACACAGCATTACACTCTTTGTTGCATTTTGCTCCCCCCCACACACAATGGCTGGACGCTTCGTAAATGTCCGGCGCACAAATCGCAGCATCGCAAGCAGCCCCACCCCGCTATGAGTATCGAACGGTCAAAGGCCATTCCGAAGAGCGAAAAACCCCCAAGTACCCAAGTGGTCGCCCCCACTTTACCCTTCGGGGTAATTCCAGCGAGCCCGACTATAAAATTTAGGGATTTACGTGCCAAGGCGAAGAATAGCATCTGGCACGCCCCAGCGAAAGACTGACAATCACTTATGATCATGTGGAAATTTTTTTCCTGCGCAAATGATATCTCGGCGACACGCATTTCTCCGCAATAAGCCTACATCAAATTCAGGGCCTGTCAGTCGGGAATCAAAGCCGCCAAGTCACGCGGCAACATACCTCGAGCGACTATGGAAGCACTTCCCTACACCAACCAATCTCTAAAGGAAGGTAGGGTCTCAACGTATCGGTACCAGCTCAAATCGTTCTTCAGGGGGACAATTTAAAAGATATGCAGCTTCTTTGTTTTTTTCTCCGGTGAATGTGGAGCAGTATCTTCGTTTTTCTACGGCAATTAGTGTTCAAACCTGGTGCGTTTCCGCTTCATACGCCGGCAAAACGAAAAACTTCAAGGAAAGAGTCCACCAATATAAGAGTGACGTATACAAATTTGACAACAGCGTAGCGCTGTTGCAAAACGCTGCGGCAACCATGACCACCGCATCGACTTGAAAAAAATACCCGAATCCTGGATGTGGAAACTAACTGGCACCAACGGCTCTTTATTGAGTCGTGGCGCATACAGACCACACCAGGAAATATTAACCGATTCACCGGCACCTTGCCATCAGCATACGTCAGTGGACTACGATACTTAGAAGAAACACCAAAGAAACAGGCCCCCATCATAGATGAAAACGAAGATGATGATCCTCGTTAGTAAACAACCAACGCTGAAGAAAACGAAGGTACTGCACCTGGTTTGAAAACTAACCGCCGTAAAAAACGAAGATACTGCTCTACATTCACCGCAGAAGAAAACAAAGAAGCTGCTCCTCTTTTAAATAGCCCCCCTGAAAAAGGTGCCGAGTCGGCACCGAAACGTTGGGACTCTACCTTCTTTTAGGGATTGGTTGGCGTTTGCCCATCATTTATAATGATTAACCCAACCAAGCAGACGTCTGCTGAAATGTTCACCTTCAAGACTTCCCTACGCGTGACACAGGCCCAATTCGCAAGAATATCGGTGAGCACGGTCCCACGTAAAACTCACGGCTGCCCGGCTGTCCTGTTTCTCTGCGAGGCAGCGTGCCAGGCACTGAAGTTCGGCCGGCTGAGACTGTGGCTGCACCGCATCCACGAGTTGGGACAGACCAGATTGGCTGCAAGAAGTTCATTGCATCAAGCGATACGTTCGGGGGCAACTGACACCAATGACGTACGTAACTCGCGGAAATTAATTTCTCGAGTGTGCTGGTTTTATTTATCGCGAGTTGCTAGAATGAGGAAATTTTAAGTAGATATGCTAAAAGATGAAAGCAAGTTTCAATTATCCGATTAAAATATTGCGCGCATTGCCGAACTAATTCGTACGAAGATTTGATCATGTGACTAGGTCAATTTAATCTTATAAACTGTAGACCTATTTTTCGCGGGCTCAATAGTATTTCGCGATTTAGGTCAAAGCTGAAGTTTTGGAATAATTCGCGGGTTCTAATTTTCGCCACGCGGTGGGATCTCAATATGTGTTTACATCTTACCGGAATTGATCGCGGGATCTATTTTTCACAAAATGTAGGCAATTCGCAAAATTCACAAAAATTAGGTCCTCGCGAAAATTACGTCGTTTACAGTATCTATTAAAAGGCGAGCATCACTCAATGTTATAAAAATGTTGCAATGTACGGAAGTATGACAGGTTGATCACAGTACTAGACCAGTTTAAGTCAATGTATAAAAAAAGAGGCAAATGTTACTCTATGCTAGAGAATACTGCAATGCATGGAAACAAAATCCCCAGGTAAGCGTTACAGTTACATCACTGCGAGTCAAACCAAAATACAATGCGTGCAATAACCCGACGGCCCTCGCTGTAAGCCAAACGCCGAGCACCTGGTAAGCAAGAGCTTCAGCTGCTGGTCCAAGAGCGTGCACATCGTCCTAGCTTGGCTCAGCTTGGCTAGTTGCTTGTCCACGAGCTCCTCCAAGACGCAGCTGAAACCACAAGAAACGAGACGCAAATCGAGATCCACAAATTTACTCGAGAAGGACATAGCCGCGACTGCCAGCAACCGCCCTTCTAATTGCCGCAAGCAGTTGCCAGTTGGCTCTCCATTGCTTCTGTCCCATAACCCTGAATCCGGACTACACAGGTGCATGCACCGTCCTCCACCGCTGCTGCGACACTGCAGGATCGTGGCCGGCAACATGATACTTCTACAACGTCATCAGACGAAAATTCAGGGACAACGTTTTTGGACGCAGTTAACAGACCGGTTGAGGAAGTATTGCGCAAAACAACAGGGCCTGACTACATCACACTCGCTCCTTTTCTTGCACCTGAGCAGCGCACCAACCCTAGCACCTCTCGCTAATGTCCGAATGCCAGTGTCCAACTTAAGACAGATGGGAGCAATGTTTACCTGCCCAATCTCTGGAGCGACATTCTGCCGCTCCAGACAATTGAGTGTGCAGATAGGAAGATGGAACTGAGCCCTCTAGAGCCTGTGCATTCACTCTGTGTGCCACAACTTTATTCCATTAATAGTACAAGGTTAAGAAGCATCTGGAGGAAGGAGGGGTTTAATGGGAGATGGTTATGGGCAATGGTATGTCATGGGAAATGGTGTCTTGAAAGATGGTGTGATGGAAGATGGAGCCATGGGAGATTCAGTCATGGGACATGTGGTGTCATGGAAGGTGGGAGTCATGGGAGGTTGGGTGTCATGGGATACTGGATGTCATGGACAGGGTCATGGAAGATCAAGTGTCACAGAAGACCGGGTACAATGAAAGACGGGGTCATGGGGCCAGTTGCGGACACTCACGCCAGGGTGAGGGGTGCCCTGCGCAGGGCGGCGTGGCAGCGGCACAGCTTGTCTAGCAGCCTCTGCATTGCGTGGGCCACACTACAGCAGCTCTTGGCCAGGGAAGCATCCTGCTCCAGGTTCACAGAGGGCGTCGGGAACACCGGGAAGCGCGCCGTCTGGGCCGACGCACCCAGCTGCACCTGCACCCACCAGCATTCTTTTTCGGAAAACGGCACGTGAAGGATAAACCGAGAGCGCCGCGACTAACAATAAACACTCGCGCCATCTGTTTGTGGCAGTACGGTGCATACGTTTATTATGCATGTTGAAGGACCGACTTAGACCAGCTCAGAAGCTGAATCGTCCCACAGTATGCGAGTGCCTCAGCACGCGAAGTCGTCATCCCTATCGACCACGCTCAGCTAAATCCGGAAGTAGTGGCAGATGCAACTGTGACATTTTGACAGGGGCAGAAAATCCACTAATATCTCTATAGAACAAAAAAAAAATCTACCTGCACCTCCACAAAAATTACACTGGAGCATATCTTCCCTGCTCATTCGAAGCACCCTCAATCGATGCTACCCATAGAAAAAAGCTTCCATGTTGTCCAGAAGTCTCGCACGTCAATATTCACCTATAGCGCCTTCGCATACTAGAAATATAGCCCCGTGACTCGAACTCCGTTCCGGTGGCTCACCTGAATGCGCGGGCAGCCAGCATCCAGCAGCAGGTAGGGAGAGCCTAGCGTGGTCGGGGGTAGCCCCTGGCCCGCGGCACTGTGGCACGACAGCGCAAACTCCAGCAGACCCTTGTCCTGAACAAACAGAAGCTGCGAAGCCGGCGACAGGCTCGTCTGCTGGTACACTTCGGTCTTCAGATCCGCGAGCCTGCGGGAAGACGTGCATTCCAGGTTGCCAACTCTCCTTCTTGTCTCGTGCCTGGAGTTCAATGCTCGCTTACTTGTGAAGGCACAGTCCATGCGATCGGGGCACCTAAGACGCAATACAACCTTTGTTTCAAGGATCGTTCACACACTCGCATTTGATTACGACCGAGCTCTCGTGATTTCTTACGATGAGAGAAAACAATGCCATGCTGGTGCCATGTATGAGGGGGGCCTGGAAATGCATTTCACTAGACTGACTGTTTCGCAGTATTTCCAAGATCAAATGCATGTGCTATCTACGACAAATGGTTGTTTATACCATTGGCAAAAGTTAAGCTAACAAAAAAAAGAATGTTGCATGAAAAGTAAAAAATATACAGAAATTCTAAGTCTTCCACAACTACCCGATTGGTGGCAGGAGTGTTTCTTCTCGTCGTAAGGCATCATTAGAGGTTGTAATGCACTAGGTTGTAAGCAGTTGCAAGTACATAAACCAGCCTGAAGAGTTCGGTGCACACTGAAATGCTGATTGCATCAGTAGCTCACACAACTGAGAGGTCCAGTGCTCTCTATGAATATTTTTTTTCTGTTGACTGGACAACCACCGTAGAGACCTGGCTTCTTAACTTCCACATGGTGAGCTGGTGAGCAGTCATTCAACAATGTAGCCTTGCCAAGTTCGGATGTTTTATGTGGATTCAAATCTTTCGAGCATGAACTCCACCATCTATCGTACCACGCGACAAGCAGTTCGTTGGTGAGCTGCTACTTTTTAAATATTATTTGTATGTCCGCAGTACCATATGAAATCCTCATGGTTGTCCTGGGGCATGAAAGAGGTAACTGATGCAAAGAAGCAACCCACATTTGCTCGATTAACAGGACCTGCACCTCTTTTCTTTTTCAGCAGAGCATGCGGATTAAGGAGAAAACAACAATGACCAGAGAATGTTTACTACAAAAACTGCAGTCTGTCCTGGATTCCGGGCACGCAGAACGGCATCATCAGTGTCAAGACTAGATAGCATTTCTGCACGAGACTCTACCTCATCATTCGTTATGCTCATTCTACAGCGTAGGTGTTAGCACCCCTTCCTGGCAAAAAATGCTCATGTGCGCGCGGGAAACCCCTCTACAGCAAAGGCACTGCTCTGCATCATCACGTCGTTCCTCACACACGGCAAGGCTCTCTCTCGCTTCCCCCTCCCTTCCCCCCTGCAGGCCGCCGGCAGCCACAATACCCACATGGTTGTGCTGTGCACACACACTCTCTCATCTCCTCACAGAACACATAGTTTTCCTTCTTCCACCGCAAACGCGGTCACGGGTGCCCCCGTTCTGAAAGAGTGTTTCATGCAGCATCTTGCACAATCATCCCACCAAAGCACACATCTCCTCACACACGCACCCTACATCAATTCCACTGAAAGCAAAGAACCCGTAGCAAACATTGTACAGCACTCTGGCTGCAGGCAACTCTCCTTCAACCTGCCTTTCCACAACGCAGCAGCTACCGCTGTCAATCGCAGCACACGTAGTGAGGTCATTTGCAATTTTTTAGATTGCAGTTGGCTGCCCATATGCTCAGAGAAAAAATAGACAGGGAGGACACAAGGACTTCAGAGGCAAATAGAGAAGATATTTGTTGAGTAAACATAAAAGGAGACTTTGTTTCAATGCTCACTCTAGCGTGGCAATGTTGCCTGCACCACTATCGTAAAACTACCGAACATCCGCCCATTCCACAATAAGCGCTCCCAATTTTGTAACATTCGAAAAATACACGAAGGACTTATCTTTACATAATACAGCAATAGCTGTAAGGAGCTCGTGTCGCCGAAAAGCCGGCATCGGCGGCGTGGGACGGGAAAATCCTGATTGGTTGGAAGGGTCACGACGTCGCAGTCGCATGACCTCGCGCGGGAATTTCTAACCCACAACGCTCACATGACGTCACGCGTGGAATGAAAGTGATTGAAAGATGACATGTAATGCGTATTAAAGATTGTGGCATGTATCACATGATTCACCTTATGAAGTAATTCATTTTAGGCAGAACTGGGATTTGAACCCACGACCCTTCAGTGACGAGCCAGACAAGCTACCGATTAGGCCACGCACGCACGATTGCATGGCATGGGAACAAGCGGGGGTATATATGTAGCTATCGCGTTCCACTCTTAAAGGTAAAGCTTAAGCGTCCTCCTGCAATTTTGTTGACCTAAGGAGTGCCCATACGTCAGTTTACGCCAATACTTCACAGCACACAAAAAACAACACACTATAAAAATACATGCACACAAAGAAACAACTCTCAGGCAGCGCTGACTGTCAACTCTGGGATATATTAAACATCATCTTCGTTATCTTTTACTCTTACGCACTAAAAAGAAGATAAAAATTAACTAAGGAAGAAAAGGAAAAGTAGAGTTGTCTTTTGTGTGCTGTGAAGTATTAGCATGATTAACTGGGAAGTATTAGCTCACAAGTGATTTCTTTTTGCCTATATTAAGAGGATATCGCAGTAGAATTTTATCTCCGATAGGAACTTTTTCAGAATCCAGATGGCGCTGCGGACAAAGCCTTTCCACTCAACTGCTTACGCGATATAGTTCTACTTCCAAATAAAAATAAAGAAAAAGCTCGTCTTTTTGTTCCGGTTATCAGCGGACGGCTTGACCCTGAAAGCCCATCCCGTCCCACCGCCCTGCGAGCTGCGAGAATGTTTTTCTTTTTTTTTGTTCGTTCAAAAAGAGGATAGCGGGGAGGGTTCTGGGCCTCCGAGGCCATCGCCAAGGGGGCCCTTTGTCCTATTCTTACCGGATTAGAAAGAAAAAAACGCGGTTAGAAAATGCCGCACTTAGCTGTCTGATACTTTGGATTCATTTGGCTCGGTTCTTCGCGTTCCGAGATTTTTCGTACGATACAATTCCAAATAGCATGTAGACTGTTGATATCGTCATTACAAAAGTGAAATAGGCCATATCGTCATTACAAAACGAAATATGCCATCTGCCGTGTCGTAATGTTGCGAAATAATCTACCACAGGTCAGAATGGCGTTGCGTCCTAAATAGCGGCCTCTCAGAGCCTACGTTTCATTCCCGCGAAGCAGTGCTTTGAAAAATAAAGCTACTCACTCTAAAAAGTGTCTGATCTCCTTGTGCGAAAAAAGAAACGAAATGAACCAGTTCCCGATACCATCATCAGCCATTAGAGTCCCAACGTTTTTTCTAGAGCACCAGATTTCAGCGGTCACCCCAATTCCTAAATCGGTGTGCGTTTTCGAAATGGCACGAAATCAGAACTATATGTTGTACTGCCGAAATGCCAAAAAATCAATAACCACAAGTTTAGATAGTGTTGGGTATTATATGCGTACTGATCAAAGCGTAGTTCTATTGTCACAAAGCTATGCTTTAAAAAAAAATATTAAAACAATAACTTCTATAATTACGTATAATCACTTCGCAAAAGTGAATTGCCACTAAGGCCGCATTCGTTCTTGTTTCGTTGTGTTCGCCTGAACAAAACGCCGCTACCGCAAATCACTCAAATACGTAAACGCTGTTGCACCTAGTAAAAGAGTGAAAGTGCGCTGGTTGATATTTGAGTCATGTGATTATTAGTTTTTCAAAATCATAGTTTTTTTGTTTTTTTTTTCGAACTGAGCCAATTTTATGTCAAACGAAACTGAGATAAAGTCGAATGTTCGCGTATCAGTGAGCCATGTACTGCGGCCACCTCCGCAGTGGTCTTCGTCGCACACTATAACCGATTCAAGTTTAAAAACATGAGATCGGTGCACCGACGGGTATTGCCCTTATTTCAGCAGAGAATACCTTATTTCAGTTTCGCAAGGGCCTTTCAGGCCCTTGCGATCTTCTGCGGTTCCGATATAAAAAAGGTTCAGATCTATGCCGAAGTCACAAATCTCGGGCAAAAGCTAATAGAAGAAAATCTCACCGCAAGACCGACCTACGCGTAGAAAAGCTCGTCGGAATCTTGATGAATACAGTGGAAACTCACCTACGATGTTCGTTTTCGGAAAAAGCATTATTTTGGTATATAGATAATAAAAAGTTTATTTTCCGTTTTTTTTTTTAATTTGTAGTAGCTTATGATTTCTGGTGCTGATGGGTCCTCTGTGTGGTCGTCGGGTGTGGTCGTTGGGGGCTCTGTGTGGTCGTCGGGTGCAATGACAAGGTCACTTCGTTACTGTTCATAGAACTCAACGCTGAGGCAATGTCTTTATAGAAAAAGACGTGTCTATTCCTTTGTTTATTCTTCCCATCCTGCAGAACTGTGAACTTCTGCTTCTTCATTCCTATTGGTGTCTGCAATATACGAATTTTGTATATATCTCCGTTTCTGTTCGCTACAGAGCCCCCAGAGAAGAGCCGCAAAAACTAAATTCAAAAGCTTAATTGTATAATTCTTGGATGGGTTTATCTCAGCATCTGACAGTTTCGCGGTGAACCTTTCTTTGGTGAGCTTTTCTCCCATGAGCCTCTTGGTATTGCGTTGTTCTCCGGCGGAGAAAAGCTCACCGGAAATCCGGCAGATGCGGAGAAGAGCTCACCAGACTTTGGGTAGATGCGGAGAGAAGCTCACATTTACAAATCGTTTTAACATTATTTCTTCGCAGCTCTCGATATTTTATCGAACTCTGTTCTATCAAAATCATTTAAATGAACACCATGTAATCGAACCCAATTTCATCGAAGCCGTTTCGTAGAACACCATTTTATCGAACATGGTTTCTGGCCAGATCGTTTCTCGTCTTTGTAAATAGTGTTTTTCTTTCCATCCAAACGATAAAGGTCTTGCCACGAATGACAAATGACGAGGCGGTGAATAACTAAAGAAACTAAACGTTTAATGGGGAGAACAAAATCCAAGGTTGGCGTCACGGGCGTCGATGTCGGCAAAACAGCAGGATCCTGACTGACTCCAGCTCTCCACGCGAAGCTCCTTATTCGACGAGTGGGCTTCTGGAACAATCGGCGTAGAAGGTTCGGCGCGTAGAACCTTCTAACCTCGAATAAGCAACAGGGTTCTCGAATTTACCGGAACGCGACATTACCGAAACAATAAAAAGGTGTATCCGCGGCCAGGCAACAAATATTGGCTAATTCCGTCGAAGATAAGCAAGGTAACCGTTGGGCCACGGGCGCGCCGCCTACTTGGCTAGCTTCGTACGCGGCAATATTATGTTCCGTTTTTCTTTCGCTTTGTAGTAAACAATGACCAAATTTTTCGGTTATGTGGCCTAAGACGAACTTGATACTTTTTGGGAGGTCAGGAATCGTCGGGTGCCGAGACGGAGGTCACATTGTTGCTTTTGCCGGAGAAAAGCTCACCGGAGAAAAGCTCACCGGAGAAAAGCTCACCGGAGATAAGCTCACCGGAGAAAAGCTCACCCCAAAACCGGCGGATGCGGAGAAAAGCTCACCGGCCATTGAGCGTATGCGGAGAAAAGCTCACCAATTTTTTTTCTTCTTTTTATATGGAGGCTCTTGGATCATGCCTAACCTATATCAATTTATTAACATTAAAATTCGTCAGCTTAGTAAAAAAGAAAATATCCTTTTTTGTAATATTTGTTAAGCTTATTGGGTATATTGCTCCCAAATTAATAATTGCGGGCGAGTGTTTTCTATGGCTTACTTTCTACGCAACGAAGCCTAACTGTAAACTTTATGCACTTGAAGAAGAGGAAAGAGTTCAAAAACTTTATAATGTCTGCCTAAAACCTAAAAATAAAAACTGTAAATGCCGAAAATTCGAAAGTGCATGCGCAACAACGCCGTGCCTGAAATACTCTTTGAAGCTTTTGTTCACCTTTGAAAAGAGGATAGAACAGTCAGTAGGATATATCGAGGCTTCTTTCTTCCGCGGACATGCACGTTTTCTAGCCGTTCGTGCTGGTGTTTCCATGCGTTGCCTTTGTGCGATAGTGCCCTTCTACTGCGAACCACGCGTGACCTTCAGAGCTGCACACTCTCAGCGTTGTTACTCGTGACCTATATAATAAGTAGTCTTGAGTAATGAGGGAATAGGGCGAGTTGGTAAACGTTATACATGATAAAAACCGCTCAAACGACGACGCCGGAGTGAAGACCAGAAACCCGACAGGACGAGGCTGTTCCCGCAACTAAAGTTTTGTTAGTGAAATTAACAGAAAGAAAACAGCGTAGCCGACACTGATTAAATCAACAAACACCTACTTATCTATTAGGCACTACAAAATATTTGGAGTTGAAACGGTTCACACACCGCTATTTATATTAGCTCGCAAAGAACAAACCTCTTTATCTGACAGAGCTACCCAAGGCGCACTGTCAGCTGTCAATAAATTGTTGCCTTTTTTTACCAGTGTACGATGTTCTTATTTTATACTAGCGGCCTAATTATTATACAGAATGGGTGATTACTAATTTCTGAGGAATTAGTAAATATGCAAAATGAACTTCAAGAATATTACAAAAAAGAAAACATATTTTTATTGAAGTGACGAATGCGAATTGTGTTAAATTGCCACGTTTGATGCAGAATCCGCTAAGTTAAAAAAATTTGTGAGCTTTTCTCCGCATCCGCTCAAAGGCAGGTGAGCTTTTCTCCGCATCTGCCAGTTTTGCGGTGAGCTTTTCTCCGGTGAGCTTTTCTCCGGTGAGCTTATCTCCGGTGAGCTTTTCTCCGGTGAGCTTTTCTCCGCCGCCTGTAAAAGTTCACAGAAAAAAAAGCGTTCCCCACTTTTTTAATTGCTCGCATTCTGCAAAACTGTGGATTCATCTGCCTCTTCCCAATTTTTCTTAGAAAGTAAGCTATTCCTCTGGGACTGAGCAAGAACGCTTAGTTTTACAAATATACAAACACGCAAAAAGCGCAGCATGAGCGCTGTACAAAGTGCGGACGTGAATTTTAAATATAAACACAGCAGTGCGAACAATAATAAAATATTTCGTAAATTAGCTTTTCTCCGAATTTGTCGTTTTGCAGTGAGCATTTCACTGGTAAGCTTCTCTCCGGTGAGCTTTTCTCCGCCGCCCGTTCTCCGGTGAGATTTTTTGTCCGCCGCCCAGCAGTAACCGCCGACCAAGGGCTCATCGCAGCCAAGACAGTGCAATCGACGAACACCATAATACTGAACCAGGAGTGTGTTGGTTCGGGTCAAACAAAGAATCTTCAGCGGGACTTTCACAACTTCCAAATAGCAACGTGTCACGCCTACTACCAAAAGCCTTGTTGTGTTTCTAGCTTTTATGATCAAATTTTCGCAATGTTTGTTTTATTTCGGTAGAAATCGGCCTCCCCAAGTTTATATGCAAAGCGAATGTTGAAATTAAAACAAAATCGACGACCTCACGTATGTTTCTTCCGCATTTAAAATAAGTAAACATTTTAAATGCACCTCTGCAGAATATTTGAAATCGCCAGATCAAATCACCTATCCTACTTCGAACAGAAAGAAGCGGTAAGACAGTATCTACTCTTTGACGTTTCGGTAGCTTTGTCTGCCTGCATTTGCTAACTTCAGGCCTCACGCAAGGACCGCTTGAAGGGTAAAATCTTTCACTCCCATTTTCGTGACCCAAAACACCAACAAAGAATGGAACATCCTTCCAATGACGCGCGCTGGCGATTGAAAACTAATGATTCCCACCCACCCGCAAAATATCTCCGCCGCCAAAAATAAAATAAAAAAAAAGAAGAAACCTTTCTCTCGCGTTTGTGCGACCTCAGTACACCAACAAAGAGCGGAACATCCTCCCAAGGACGCGCTCGGGCGATGGACAACCTATTACTCACTATCGCGATAAGCCGCAAAGTATCTTCGCCCCCCTCCGCCACCCAAACTAAACAAAAAGCAAAAAAAAAAAAAAAATCTGTTTCGAGAGGCACTCTTCCTCGAAATTCCGACTGTCAACCCAACGACCTTGAAGATGCAAGTAGTCCGGGCGCAATAACACATTGCGCAATTTCAAGAGCAAGTTTTGCGGGCACACTCATAGATGGCGCCACCTGACAACTGGATTTTTTGACGTTTTCATAGTCTACAAACTTAGTTAAAATTCATTACAATGAGAATCTCTGGAAAAAAGATCTGATAAGAGATATATTCAAAAAGTCCTGGTCTTGAATATTGTGGGGCCCAAATTTGTATTTAGGCCCCGGTTTATTTTTAAATGTTTACGAAGAACGGAACGAAAAAGAAAGGCCTTTTCAAGCATCGTTCAGGTCCCGTAAAAAAACTTTAAGCTTACAAATCGGGAAATGTAGCGCCACAATCTTACTCAGTTTTTTACTATCTTTCTAATAAAACCATTCCCGAGTCAATCCGTCCGGTGGTTGCTGAGAAAAAATACCAAAAAGTTGCAATTGGAATTGCATAGGGCTCGGGAACTGCGATATCCTCTTAAACATCATCTTTGTTATCTTTTACTCTTACGCACTAAAAAGAAGATAAAAATTAACTAAGGAAGAAAAGGAAAAGTAGAGTTGTCTTTTGTGTGCTGTGAAGTATTAGCTCAAAAGTGATTTCTTTTTGCCGTCATTTTTTTTTGAGTCTACTTATTATCTCGAGGGATCGCCAATACAGCGTGTATCAATCTTAAAAAACCTTGGTGTGTGTGTGTTGACAGCGCTTTATCTTTTAGAAATCATGTGTCGTTGGTCGTGGGCAATGCTTTTAGAGTGTTAGGCGTAATTTCTCGTTTGACGCGTAATTTTAGAAACCCTCATTCATTTAATCGCCTTTTTAATTCTTTAGTGAAGTCACGACTCGAGTTTGCTTCTGTCGTATGGAACTCGATATCTAAGACACAGGCTATGAGCATAAAAAATGTTCAGAAAAGAGTTATCCGGATTGTTTATGACAGATACTTTGAGCGGCGCTTTTATTATACGTACGAATATATAATGAAAATGTTTTCACTTTCACTACTGTCTAAAAGGAGGACTGTTCGAGATTTAATTTTTCTGCACAAGGTTGCAAATGGCGTAGTTGATTCGGCGCAACTCCTTGCGAAATTGAACTTCCATATTCCATTCCGAGTAACCAGACACTTTGTTTGTTTTTTGAAGTTCGCTCTCCGTGTAATACCTCACCTCTCTCTCGGATTCAGTCACTATATAATACCGTGGCTCCGCCCCACCTTGACATAACTGCATCAATTTCTATGTACCGTCACGATCTGTATGATATTATTCTAACCCCTTAGCATTATGTTTGTGTTGGATGTTTTATCTTTTTAGGAAGTGTGTTTAGAGCATGTGTATTTGATTGCTGATTTTGTTTGTTTGTGTTGGTGCACCAATGAGGAGACCAATGTGGTTGTTTTTGGGCACCCAAAAATAAAGATTATTATTATTATTACAGCCTAAGCTCGTTATAACAGACCTTGATTTTGACCAAGATTTTGGTCTGTTGTAAGAGGAGTATGTTGTATGCGGATCTGAAGTTGAGCCAAGAGTATGTAGAGGAAAACCAACCGAACTTCACAAATCGGTATGTTATATCCAAATGTCTGTTGTAACCAGGTCTGTTGTAATGAGCGTAGACTGTATATTATTAACCAACTCCCCCAAGCTCAAGTATTGACTCAGTTTACGATTATCCCCAAATTTTTAGTAAGCACTTCCTCGGGCTTTAACACTACCCTATTTATTCGAATATAAGTCGATCTTTTTTTTTTTCGGAAATGTTGTCAAAAATTAAGGGTCGACCTATAATCGTGACCAAAGAATTTCGACCTACATTCGCGACCAAACTTTGCGACCCTACTGAGGGCATGGAGCTATCGAGTACACCGAGCCGGCATTGCCGTAGAGCCGAGCCGCTTCTTGTTTCAAAAAACTTTTGGTGCACGAAAACAACCGAGACAGCAGCAACCAACACACACCCCCCCTCCCCTCCCCTCCCTCCCCTCCCCTTCCCCCCCCCCCCCCCCCCCGTGGCCGCCGCTCGCGCACATCCCTCGGGCGTCGGGTTTCGCCATCCCATCGAGCCTGTAGCGTTCCCCTTGCTGGGCAAGGGGGAAGGGGAGGGAGAAGAACGCGATGTGCGGATGCACCTTGCCCTCCATTCCTCTCCCTCCCAAATGTGCACAAAACAAATTTTAAAAAATTTGAAGGTTACTTTAGCTTGTTGTTTGCGGCGACTCGCGTGTTGCTCACGGTGACTCCGGCGTTGTTCGCGTGTTTGTATTTGGTCTTTCGTCGCTTCACCGGTCTCCACCTTCTTTCTTCTTGTCGTCATTTTACAACTGGTGTCAGTGAGGTATTGTTGCGAATTTGCGAGGATGACTACCACGCTGACGAAGCTTCGGACAGTGATGATATGTCCGGAAGTTCTGACGATGATTAAGTTTTTGGCATCGCCCTGCGATTTAGCCGAGAGTGCTGTAAATAAAGGTCTGTTTCTTTCTTTTGCCCTAACTTTCCCCTGTTCCAAGAAAAGAAAAAGGGTCGACCTATATTTGAATTATTTTTTTTTTATTCTCGGTGGGTTCAATAAATAGGGGTCGACCTATTTTCGGGTAAATACGGTAACTGACAGTGCATTTTTTGCTGCCAGCTAAAAATGCAGCTATGGCCGAGGAAGCCAGCAACCTGTTCCACCCGAGGCTTCCCAAGGTACTCACGTGGCCTGAGCCGGCAGGTAGGCGTGGAGCTCGCGCCCCTCGTTGATGTAGAACACGTGGAGCAGGCGGCAACGAAGCAGCTCCGTCACCGAGTCGAAGAACTGCTCAAAGGTCCACATCTTGCTGTCGTCGCACTCCAGCAGCCCTGCCAGCAGGGGTACAATCTTGTCCCTCAGGCCCCTGGGAGAGAGGGTATGCCTCAAAACAACGAGCAAGAACTCGCTAAGCCACAGGAGAGAATTACGACGAGATATAGGGGGCAAACTCTCGCTCGAGTCAAATTTATCTGCCCTAAATTAAAAGGCAGCAAAAAGATAAAAATTAAGAGTATCGTAACCTTAGAGATAAAGTTAGAAGACAGAAAGAGAATGTGCAGTGTTTTGAGCTGTGTTGAGTTAGCGTGACACAGACACGCATGACATCACGGTGTCTCGCGGCTCGACATTACGTGACACCACAACCAACCACGTGCCTATGTCGCATGACACGTGATTAACATTCGTCACCTTTGATGTTACATGTCACGTGATAACAGCTCCATGGTGCTACGTAATGTCACACTGTTATGCCATGGTGTCGGGTTATCACAGTCTCGCTGAGGATGTCACTTGACCACTGTCCGCTAAGTTTAGTGGACGCACACCCCGCCGGAACGCGGGACTCACGGGCTGAGCAGGCAGCTGCGAGGCAGCTCCTTGCTCCACTCGATGGGGCCGTTCTCGGAGTTCTGGACACCGGAGATGACGCCGGACTCCTTCTTCGAGGTGATGCAGAACCTGCGGTGCAAACTCCCCTCAGTCACCGACCTGCGCAGCTACTATTCGTCTTCTGCTGCCGCGTGCTAACTGTACTGCCTAGGTCGCTGGCTGCACCAAACACTTTTCTATTGTTCCCAAAGGCATAACAAGTGGTACAGATGCAGAAAAAATGAACTACACCGTATCAGGACATCCATATAGCACATTGGTATAACCTGACAATAATGGCAGCTTTTCTCTCTTTTTAAATGTGAAACCATTTCTAAGGCCACGAAATTACGAGACTGCGCACGTTCGTCTGACACAACTCGATAGTTAGATTTAGTGGGAAAACCTGAACTGGTGTATGGACTTATGCCAATTCTATTTCCCAGTTAATGTTAGTGAGAAGCATTTCTCTAGCGGGAAACACTGGATTAGCGTATAATTAAACGCCAATTCAATTTAGAAGCAATTGGCACTGAACAGCGCTACGCCAAGGCAAGTCGAGTGCGCCGAGCCTGAGGAACATCTGAAGACATACAAAGGATTCCAAATGCTCTCGCAATACATCCCCTTTGGAATTTTGATTGAGATATAGGGTAGCTCCGGTGGATCTTAGGCCATAAAATGAGCCAGAAGGCTTGACGCCTGCACATAGAAAGCTCGAACATTCACCGAATGTGCTTTAAGATGGTGCTTTCCAGCCGACAATAATGTAAGGCATAGCTCCTTTTCCGCGAAAAATGCAAGCTATACCTTAAATTTTTGTCTCAACCAACGTACAGTGAAGGTTTGAGCCATCAATGCGCACGAGCTAAGTTTTCTGGCCTGTTCTACAGCGTAAAATTCACGCCACCCTATACCTGTCACAATGGCTCGCGAAACCCTATCTCGGGATCAGAATGCGTAAGAGAAGCTGTTCCACGAGTGCAGCCATTACGGTCCAGGACGCGAGTCTTTGAGGCGGGCTTAACCAAGAAAGAAAAGAGGCCACGGGGCGCTCACATGGTGTCCCGGTTGCGGCGTCCCCCGTACGCCCGGAAGGGCAGGTTCCCCGTGGCCACGTGGTACAGCGTCACCCCGATGCTCCACAGGTCCACCGTGGCACCAAACGACTTGCCCGCACTCTTTTTCAGCACCGCACGCTCGTACATGTCCGGGTGCTGTACGCAAAGAGCCCGCCCCCAAAACCTTCGCTCGCCTCCCAAACTCCAGAGGGTGCCCCAAAACGTGGATGCTTTTGCATCAAACTCGGGTAACAACTCTCCATGCCATCTCAAGGAACCAAAAAGTATGCACAAACAACTTCGACTGGTGTTCAAGATGCACGATCGTTCATAGTGTCAACTTCGTTGGCACATAAAGTTGTCCATAATTATTGGGGAGGAGATCCAACCGCCATGCCCCTAGCAGCTAAGTTGAGAACTACACCTGTGGGGACAACGTGAGTTATTCGTTTGTGTTTTTGACGCAGCGCTGGGCTGACGTCGGTGTTTGCCTCGGGTTTGTGTTCCGTCAGTGAAGCACCAACTGAACGAGAGTCCCAGCCAAAAGTTGATACAGCACTTATGTAAAATATTTGCCCCGCACCTGACCGAGGAAAATGAGGCAAAGAATCCAGTTCATGGGCCTTTCGCCAGGCAAGCAAGGCTCCGTGTGACAAGCAAGCTGGACAAAGCGCCCACACAGTTTGATCTCCCCACCAATAGTGTCAGGCTTCGGAATCAAGTATTAAAAGTGGGCGTATCTGTCATGAGCAATGGGTGAAGCTGTTGCTCAAAGGCAACCATCAGACAACTAAATGCCACAGCAGCTTCCTTACCAGTAGAAATGAGCACCCAAAGCAGCATATTTTGCATGTAGCGAATACCGTATTTACTCGCATAGTAAATGCACTCGCATAATAAAAGCACCCCCCACAACGGGCATCAATATTTTGACTTTTTTCCCCTCCCGTAATCAACACACCTCCAATTTTCGGATCCGCAAGTCTCGAATTGCGTCCAATTTAGCAAGCCACCAAGCCAGTTTTCTTTTTCCGCCACGCGGTCAGGCCAAGTCAAGCCAAGCCAGGCCAGGCTGCTCAGTAATGACTGCAAGTGCATAGTTGGTAGTTACGGAAGTGATCAACCATGAAACCGAGTGTCGCAGACACTTGACTATGCTTGGGGCAAGGAATTGCCGAGCCCCGGACATTCTTCGCCTATCAAATGCATTGATTCAACAAACATCGTGAAAGTGGTTAGGTCTAATTTCACATACTCGGGGTAAATGCGTTTATTTAATCCGCAAAAGAACAGCACAGCAAGGTGCACGCTGCACTGGGCTGTAGGCTGAGTGTGTTTGGAAGCCTCTCCCTGAAAACCAAACTTGATCCATGGAAACGGGCTTGGGGGTCCGCAGTTGGACTTCGTACCAGTTCTCCCCCTGAACGAAACTTGAAACCGCGCGAGCAGCTTCGGTGGTCGGGGGTTGGACTTCGCACCAGTTAGTCGTGGAATTATACCTGAGCTTGCCAGCCCCGATACCAACATGTATAGGCTATAAGAATGGTTGTGTTGCTTTTCAAAGCTGCTTTTCCTTCAGCAAAAGGCACCCCGAAAGCGCCCTAAAAAGGTTTGCAATTTATAAAGCATGGTTATTGTGGCGCGCCCCCGACCAGCCGTGGGTGCACCTCCATCACTGGAGACGTGCCACAGTACCTTGTCGTGTCATATTGGCACCTAATATGACATTTGCACGAAGTGAGTAAATGCAAATATTTTACCCCGTGTAATGAACGCCCCCCCCAAATATGTGTCAATTTTTCGGGAAACAAAGTGTGTTCATTATGCGAGTAAATACGGTACTTCAAAATTTTCAAAGGGTGGCATTCGGATCAAAGCGAGCAATGAATAGTAGCATACTGGTCGATCGAATGTTGCACGGTTAAAATTAGTGCATTCTCAAACTTTAATGAAACATTCCAAGAGCAGCTCAACGAAACGGTGCAGGCTGAAACCCACCAGGTATTCTTCAGTCCCGTAGAGCGACATGAACTGCTGGTCGTCCTGCAGTTCCCTGGCGGCCCCGAAATCTGCCAACTTGTACACAAACCTGGAAAGCGGACGACACGGAGAAGCGTGCTGATGAGAGTTTGTGCTCCAGTCGGCTCTGAAAATGCTCTCGGAGGCAATTGAAAAAAGCCTGCATAGGTCACCCGCATCCTTAAAGGGCCCTTTAAAAGAAAAAAAGTTTTTTTTTAAAACAGTCTGGTTGGGACACGCGAGTCGAAAAATGAATTTTACGCGAAAAAAAAAAAAATAATTTTTAGAGCAATATTGACGGCGAAAGATTTATTTGAAATTTTGCGCGCGAATTCCATGTCATTCAGCTCGGCTTCTCATTGGTAACGATGGTCATTCAAATCAGCTTCTCATTGGCCAATAGAATGAGAGACAGCTTAGATGTTGGTTATAAAATCTTCGTGATCTCTTGAAATCGCCTTTTGAATTACATATTTTTAGGTTTAAAAAACAATCCATCGAATGAACGTCGTAATCGTTTAAGAAAGTTCGTTCGCCATTTTCTTTTCTGTCATGGTCGCCGCCTTGTCACGCGTCTCGCGTACCTCGTGTACCTCGGGTAGTTTTATAGTTTTATCGCGTTTATATGTAAAGACCTCCTGAAGAGGGCTTGTTGCTTGTGTTAGTTAGTCATCGTAAGTACTTAGGAAGTGACGCGGGGTGACAAGTTTTTGTTTTTCTGCTCTTTGCGTGATTCGCGTGTGCCGTTTACCCCATCTTTTGTTTGTTTGCTGGCGCACGCCAGTGCCAATATTTTTTTTTTTAGATGTCGGTTCTTGTAAAGCGTTTAGTGAATTCACGCGGCACTGCACTCAAAGTTTAATAAAAAAATCAGTTACCACTGCGTGTCCTCGCGGCGGCTTGAAGGGTCGTGCGGCTCGGACGAACTCGTCGAGGCACCCGCTTCGCCGCCTTCCGCGGCGAAGCGGGTGCCTCTTTGCGAGCGGCTGCCTCGCGGCGATCGGAGCGGACGCCTTCCGGCTGGCGAGGTGTGTCCTCGTACGGGCGAAGGCCCAGCTGCTGGCAGCGTTGAAGCAACCGACGCTTCAGGTCGGGGTCCATCGCGACGACTATGAACTGTGTGTACGACGGCGGCAACACGGGGACCACGGTACGACGCGGTACGACGTGCGACCGGCAGACACAGGGGCTGTGTCCCAAATCTTACCCAAATGAAACCGAGTTACTCCGGCGGATCGTTTCACGTGACAGCACAGATTAAAAAACGCTGGACGCGTGTAGGTTTTAAAATGCCAAGGGTACAAAACCCTTACCCTGGTGTAAGATCGAGTAAATTTTGGAACACGGCCAGGAAGTAGCAATGGCTGTCGTACGGTGCGCAGCCAAGCCAGCCAAGCAGCCAAGCCGATCCACTAGAAAGAAGCGGGGAGTACCTCTCCTCCACGCGCCCCAAATGCCGAGAGAGAAAACAAGTGGAAAGGAGGTGACTACCGACTAAATTGCGTCTGGCACAATCAATATTGCTCTAAACATTTTTGTTTTCGCGTAACATTCATTTTTTGACACGCGTGTCCCAACCAGACTGTTTTAAAAACATTTTTTTTCTTTTCAGCGGCCCTTTCAGGCATAAAAAGCAGGCTTAGAAAGTTCATTTTCTTGGATTTTAGTTACAGCAACGATGGCTAAGGTAAAAGCACAAATCAATCGAAAAAAGACTATATTGGAAAAATTATTCAGTTCCAATGCAATTTTAAGAAGTAAAAAAAAAAACTCTTCACCACTTTCTTCTGGAAAAAGTCATATCTTTTGGGACACCACAAAATGGTCGCCAGTATTTCAGAACGGCTGCCCCTTCAAGGCAGTGAAGCAGGTTGGTCCCTTAGCGTAATTTGTTTATTGTTTGCATATTTATTCATTGATGCCCACCAACAGCAACGTGCCTTCCCGGTGGTGCATCGCAATGCAGACGAAAGAGAAAGACGCACACACACAAAAATACCGAACAATGTTTAAAATAAAAAAACAGAAAACAAAGTCACATATTCTACTAGAGTTGCAACTCAAAAAGCACTCCAGGCAAATGCTTTCTCAGATTCGTGCCAGCAGCTTCTGCCACTTTCACGCCCCATGTCGATTCACTACTTTGTGTATTATACACAAAGTCTACACTGTGGATACCGTTGCACCATACCATGGAACGCAGAGGGCACTTTGAGCCATCCTAGCCGACCCAGTGCAGTGAACGTATCACGCGACTATGCGCCCCGCACATCGCTGTGCACCTCCCGGAGGTCACGTGGCACTCGCATCATGGCAATGAATTTACTTTGTGTGCTCGTAGCCTCCTCTGTGGTCCACCATAAGAAACTGGTTCACACACCTGCGACTGCTTACAACCGGGTGCCTCAAAAACTTCCACGACGCCATCTATCGGGTAGCCAGGGAATGTTTGGCATGTTCGTATGTTCTTATAGATAGTATGTAAATTTAATCTCAAAATACCACGAAACCTTCACTCTAGCAAGTGCAGTTCCAGGTCCAGCTCACAGATGGCGCCAGCGGGCCAGTGTGTTCTCTCGTCGTAGGAGATGGCAAGAACTCGGTCGTAGGCGAACGCGAGTGCGTGAATGAGCCTCAAGGTGAAAAGGAGTATAGGGAGAATTCTGTACAACAACACTGACCTGCCGTCCACGGCCACATACTTCATGATGTTCCCTGGCTTGAGGTCCCTGTGAATGATGTTGTTGTCGCGGAGGTGCTTCATGCCCGCACCTGAAAATAATGGTTTTGTCGGTCACGCCATCACATCCAAAGTGAAAAGACCACGCGCCGCATTCCAAATTCGAGCGAGGCACCGACGAGTCTCTTGCTGTGCTTGCACTAGGGCATTTGTAAAGGGACACCAAAGCAAATTTGAAAAATTGTAAGTAATTTTTCTGTTTACTCTCATCTTCAGCCACTTAGACCACATCCAGTATGGGCGACGAAAAAAATTCAAACATTACAACCTGGAACAAGTAAAAAACAATATAGAGCAGGCAAACAAGAAAGATTGAGAACCGTGATAAAAACGTGAACACCTCCCAGCTGCGTGGCAAGGGCAAAAAATGTTTTACCCCATAACGGGAGTTCAAGATGGCAACAACTGCACAGAAAAGGTCTATAAAGAAAATTTGCAGAAGCATCTGAAGAGATAGCGGCACGTTCCTATTTCAAAGGACTACTTTCATTTGACTTTTGCATCCATTAAAAGGACGCTGGACTCCCAGAACTTCTTTTTTTTAAGTGCTTCAATGGGACACATGTCATAAAATGAACTTTAAAAGGAAAAAAATATTACAGGAGGAAGACTGCTAACAAGTAGGAAGGCGAAAGCATTATAGTCCGGCGAGAGAAATGTTTCTGAGTAATGCTTCTACGCGGTTAAAATTTAGGACAACGTATAAGACGATGTCCCAGAGATCAACGCCAAGTATGGCGTCTAAGACGACGTCAAGGACCCCCTCAAAGACGATGTCTAGGACGACTTCTAGAACAACCTGTAGGATGACACCTAAAGGACGACATCAAGAACGACGTCTAGGATGACTTCTAGGACGACGCCTAGAGAATGACCTCAAGGACGATGCCAAGGACGGCGTCGTCCTTGAGCATACGATTGATCAGTGCGTGCTTGATGACATATTTTGATGACCATCTTTCGGGCACGATGCCACCACTTTTTCGCGCAATGGGACAAGTAAGGCTTTCGCCTGAAAAAACATTTTAGCACAATATTTATCTCACAACAGTCATTAGAGGAATTCTGAAACAACCTTCTATTTCGAAATCGGTCTCAAAACAAAAGTATTTTTTGGAATTGCTCCAAACTCAAAATCTGTCTCGCAACACAAATATTGCACTAATTTTTTTAAATTACTATTCTGAGAAAAGTCTTTTGTTTTTGTTTTATGCATGTGTAAATTTAGACACACTTAAAAAATATTTAAAGGAGGAAGTTTAAAGCTAGTTTAACCCTTTGACGGTCAAAATTCTTTCCAAAAACTGCCTCAAAGTGGTCGAGTTTTGTTTTCTAAAGAATAAAAAAAAGGATCAATGCACATTTCTTTTCTTAATTATCCTGCAGGAGCACATACTACAATTGCAAGCTGTTTAGGTTTATAAGCATCAAATGCAAATATTGGAGGTGAAAAGCTGTCACCTTTCTTCCATTCAGTTTTATTTTGACACGTCCGATTGTGTAACATTCGGGCGGTTTCAGATTCCGAATTGGAGGTACTTCCCCATCGGATGGTAACCTCTCTTTCTCTGAATTCAATTTTGAGAAGCGTTAGAAGTGTGATTCGCAAGAGCCGGCACTCCAATTGCCACAATCTCGCGCGTATCACACGCACAGAGCGTCTAAATTTAAAACTATAAATAGCCCCAGCAAAGTGAAACACCGTGGAAACGTAGTGTTATAGTTCACCAAAAACATAACAAATAGCAACACCTCCGCAGCCCGCACGATTTCGTATTGAGCCGGGAACTTCTAAATGTGTAATCGCCGCTGTAGATGCATGGCGATGACCGTGAAAGGGTTAAGCATTGCAGTGACTTCCAGTTGCGCCACTTCTTTAAAATTGCCGTTAACCTACAAACTACTGGCTCAAAAATCGCGGAAAAACGGCCCCCCAGTTCCCAAAGTGCCCCGCGAGCAAAGACCTGTGCGAGTCGCAGACGGTCCCGGGGACACCCACTGAGGTCCTTGAGGACGCAGAGGAAATCCTGTTCCTCGAGTCCGTAGCTGTTGGCGGGGTCGTCCAGCAGGGTGAACAGGCTGCCGCCCGTGCACAACTCCATCACCAACACCTTGCTGCGGCTCTCCACCTGCAACCACAGGGGCAAGCTACACACGCCAGTTGCATCCACCTGGCTCAAATACCTCGAAGGGGCATCCCCAAAAAACTTTATGGTGTTTTTTAATTGAGAAAGTAAGCTAAGCATCGCCGAACGTGCAGTCTCCTCCCAAAGGTAGCACTAGCGGTTCGGACCAGATGCCGAAGTATCAGAACTCACAGTTACCTATTCAAAAGTTATAAGCGATTTTCGGAAATTTTAGATGTGAAAACGGTGGCTGACAAAGCCCAAGGATGCGCGAAGCCGAATGGCACAAACTACAGGGAAAGAGCCCCATTTTCCCGTCGAAATTTTCAGAAAATGACTTCCCTTTGAACAAGATAACAAGCAGCTCTGAAACTCTTGCATCTGGTTCGAACTGCAGGCGGTAGCTACACTTGGGCAGAGGTTGAGCATTTATTTTTGTGGCTAAAAAAAAGCATACATTTTTTCGGAGGACGTGCCATACTAGACGCTATCGAGTGGCACTTCCAGCAATGTGCACGCGACGGCCAGGGAAGTGGGCCAGGGAGGATAGGTAAGGACACTCACGTCTTCCTCCACAGCCAGCAGGCGGACAATGTTCTCGTGGTTCACCTTGTTGAGCACCTCGAACTCTCGCATCTGCACCTCCAGGGGGCGCATCTGGCTCACCTGGTTGAAGGTCTTCACTGCCACGGGCTCCCCCGTTTGCTTCGAGAAAGACGGGAATCGGGGCAGGTTGCTTGGCACCAAATTCACAAGAAGGGAAGAGTACCGCGGCCCCTTACATATAATGTTTTTGCGTCACACGAGTACGGCACCTGGAACGCTTTTTCGACTGGTGTGTTTAGCGTCCAAATGCGCCCAGGTATCGAAAGAGGTTCCAAAGTGGCAACAAATGGTGTCTTACCTCTTTGCCTTTTTTTCTGTGCTTCGATCTAGGAGGCAAGACAGCCTCACTGACACTGCACCTTAAGATATTAAATTCAAACTTTTCCAAGAAAGACGCAATTCCCCCCGACAAGCCTGCCCCAAATCGGGAGACGAAATATTCGGCATAAAGCTCATTTCTGCCCGCAAAATAACACGACCGTGCACATGCGGCAGGCTGTGCCCGTCCAGAGCTCCGCTTCTTTCTTAGAGGGGCCGTGCAATGACACTGGGTAGGAATGCTTCCCACATCACACAAGCTTACTGGCACTAGTGGGCTTCTCGTAACCGCATAACTTGGAGAATAAAAGCAGACTTTTTATATCAGTCTCTCCCTCGCAAAACTCGACGACGAAGTTGTGGGGATCGCTTTGCTGGCGTTGTCAACAACGCAATCCTCAGGATGACGTCATCAAGCTTCACAATCCCCGTGGCGACGATATCTAAATGCGGCTCATACGGTGGACATATGCACTGCACGAGCATTCGATTTGGGGTCGCGACAATCAATGCCTCGCATTTGGGTAGTGGCTCGTGCCCAAACGCTGCCAAGACGGAAAGAGCAGAACCTTAACTATGCGTGAAACTGCGGCGCGAGCCATCACGTGGCCACTCGATCGTCCTGGCTGCGAGTTGAAGGGGTGAACGCTGCTCGTTTTTCTCTTTTCTGCGTCTGTCACTGTGTGGAGCAAGAAACTCCTGTTTCGTAAGTTATGAGAGTGTTGAGGAATGATTCTAAGCGGTATTCGCAGAAAGTACAAAAACTGTGGCCCTTTAGAGAGGCTGTGTCTCGCATCCCTCACCTTGTTCACGCCCTGGTACACAGCACCCGTGGCACCTTTGCCCAGCACGGCCGTTGTGCTCCAGACATAGTTGGGGGAGCCTCGCAGGTAAGACATTCTGGCCCTGGAACGCCCCAATGTGCCAACATGCTTTCTTTTTTTTTTACACTGCAGACTATCTAAGAAAAACATCAGGAACAGCGATACAATGAGGCACAAAAAAAAAAAAACGCCTAGAAATCACTTCATTTGTTACAAAATATTTTCGCAAAGACGCAGCTTTTAAATTTACAACGAATGTGCCGACTTCTGTTCTATATCAACAGTAATCTTTGGCAACTTATTCTACGCAATTATTGTCCTAGGAAAAAACAAAAATTTTAATGTATCGTTATATGCGTAAAGTTCCCTAATCACTTTTTTGTTGTGAAAACCGGTGCTTGCTCGCAACGCCGAAGTAGGTAAAGAGAGCAATTTATTTGCGTCAAACCGTTATATATCATGCACAAAAACTGGAACCTCTTTTCTGAGAACCTAGCATCGAGTGTTTCGTGGCCCCGTAAATTTATAATTTCAGTCACGCTACAACCAGCTGCGGCTTCCCATCGCAGTTTGCGGGAAACTTGTTTCTAAAAGGAACGCCTTGGCGGAGACATCTTCGGAACTACCTTCTCTTGACAACAGCTAGCTACGTAGAAAACAATGGAGCAACTAAGTTAGCCACGCTTAGGGTATCGACACTCCATTCACCAATTTTCTTGTGGGCGCCGCCGTTTTGGAGCTTAGTGCAGAACGGGTGCAACAGGCAATCAATAAGATTCGAAAATGCAGCTTGCTGAGCTTTAGATACATTGTCTGGAAGCTCGGGAGTCTGGGAGTCGTCTTGCTTCGTCGCAGACAGCTCAAGAATTCCCGGAGGATGAAAAAGCGTTCTCTGCGATTTCAGATAAAGATTCATGTTAGCTGGCAACAATGATTTAAACAAGAGGAGTGATAGTACCAGGACTGTCTTTCAGCAATGAGGTACTGTGCATGAAATCAGAGGTTCAATCAGGATTAGAAGTTAGAAAAAGAAGCATAGGCAGATTGGCACCGCGAGCACATGGAAAGACACCAAATGAGGGAGTACAGGGGGGCATGGGCTGGTCGTCTTTTGAGAGCAGGAGGCAATTAGTAAGTTGAAATCTGAACAAAGGTTGACCGAAATGGATGATATGCAGTGGGCACAAAAGGTATTGAAGTATTTGTACATCAAAAGTTTAAATACAAAATGGACAAACCGAACCCGAAAGCTTACATTTAAATACCTACACACTGGTGATGGGGCTGAACAGACTACTTCAGTGGAAAAGGGGGTGAAAGAGGCAGAGAGGAAAATGTGGGAGGGGAGAATGCAGGAGAAATCAGCTTTAACAGTGTACAGGTCACGAAAGCAGGACATAAGAAAGGAAAATGTGAGGACGAGGACGTATAGGGCTAACTTTCAGGAGACAGACATATTATGTGCCGCCTGCCATAATGATAGCGAGACACTAGAGCACTTGGTTTTTGAAGTGCATGGGGCTTCGCCCTGCCCTCCCTGAAGGGGTAACGGATTTGGTGGCGACGATGAAAGGACAGAAGAGAAAAAAATTACAGTCACAAAAAGGCATTAGAAGATTTGTAGAGATTATCTAGGAAATATTGATTGACGCACAACTAACTAGCACAGCTGGGGACAGGCGGGACAGAGGAAAATTGGGAGTACCTCCCGCGCGGCTCCGGCCTTAAGTCTCAACCCTGTTTCCCAGCGGGTCCGGTGCCAGGGTAACGCCAACAAGGTCTGACCAGAGGAAAATTGGCGACTCCCTCGCCGGGGGAAGATGCGGGGGGTGATATTTTTTAGTGTTTTCTTTTGCCCGATCCCCCGAAGGTCATCCTGGTGATATCCCACACTGCCTCGTGGTAGTTAGAGGGAGAAAATTGGTTTTAGAAGGGCGGAGGGAATCATAAGTTTGTCTTTTTAGACTTAGGCTTGGTGGCGCAAGCTACCGCCTGTTACAAAGGGCAGTAGCTTGTGCTATTAACATCAATCCATTCATGACTGAAGTATTGTTATTCTGAAGCGTGGCTTATTCAGTGGTCCTAGTAAACGCCAAGAGGTTTCGGTCTTGCATAAACATTAACGTAACATCAACATGTCGTCAGGCACTCTCCCAAGCATCTATGTGTCAGGGCTTCGTCGCTTCGTGGAAAAACCCGGACGCAGCAACCACAACCGGCCTAAATAAGCGGCTCCCTCCTCCGTCCAACCCACTGTCACAGGTGACAAAGGTCCCGAAACGTCGGGGAATTTTGTTTTTATTAGACTTTGATTAGAACGTTTCAAATTTCAGTCAGTCTGTCTCACAGAAATAAAATTATGGTCCAGTCACGGACGATATGAAAGGGCCTAGACAAACATGTGGCTTAGAAGGTCTGCAGCGCTACCTATCAGAAGAAAGTTAAATCATTATCGAGGCTTCGGCAACTGTTAAATTTTTTGTCGTCCCTCCCTGCCTGACGATCTGTTGCCGAGTTAAAGGGGGGGTGCAATGATTTCCAAACTTCGGTCAAACGTTTGCGGAAGTTGCCTTCTGACACACCTAAAGTAAAGAAGAGAAAACCAATTTCGTCTGCATGTCCTAGTTGTTGCGTAAAAAAAAGATAAATATTGGCATTTCTGTCACCCCTCAACTCACTACGTATTTCGGGGTGCCGTGTAGCTACCCGTGTGCTCTCTCGGAGGACGCTTCCTCTCTCTCTCTCTGCTGACATTAGCAGGCATTATGCTGCAGCTTAGAGCCGAGCGAGGTCACGTAAGCTTTTCGCCGTAGTTCCTTCGGCTGCCACTGGCGGCTGCAGGTGGTGGAAAAAGCTCTACTTTTGCTTTGCAATTATGCGGAATCGCGACATTTTTTAATGAAGGAGATGTTTTCTGTATCCTCCAGGACACGATAAACAACGTAAAAATGACAAGATGCAAATTCTTTTAATCTCAAAATTGTTGCAACCCCCCTTTAATGTTGATTTCAGCTCCAACCATAGACCCATTCCACAACAAAAGGCGAAATCAAGCACGGCTGAAACCACCGAGTGTGCAAGTTGATTAGCGATTAGTTTTCGGGCGTTTGCCGAGATTAAAGACGATGAGTATAGTGCTCTATTAATTAAATAAGAACCACTTATCGCTTTTATCCCACAACCTTATCCCGCAACGAACCAAGGCTGCACTCTCAAACTCCGAGATTTCTCGCTCTCGACCTTTGTACTGGAACGCCGTAAGCTTGATCCGAAAACAGCGCCGAGATCGGCGTTGACGTGTTGACGGGTCCACACACTCGTTCGCCTGGGCTTTTTCATGTTGTCCACATTGTACCATTTACAGAACCAAGTATCATATAACTGTTCTTTCCTCTCTTTGTGTGTGTCTTTAGTGTGTGCGTTTGTTTGTGAGTTTAGTGTGTTTTCGTGTGTGTGTGTGTGTGTGTGTATGTTTAGAGAGTGTGAAGTTAGCCATGGCCCCAATGGGTGCCTGGTGTCTCCACTGTGGATGACAAATTTATTCAGCGCAGTACTGCTAGCCTGGGGTCTTTAACGTGCACCAGTCTATAATAACTTACAGCCATATTTTTTGTCTGAGCTTTCAACTCAAACTGCTAGACACAAAAGATATGCCAAGTTCTCAATTTCGGAAATTCGAGCCGCTTCAATCTCGGTCGTCACCGCAGACGCGCACTTGTTATCCAAACATAACTTGAGAAGCGGGTAGGAGACTTACAACACACCCAACAGAATATAATTAAAGCACACCCACAAAGGAAGTGCGCCTTGGGACTATCAACCATTACTACCGTCTAAAATTTTGTTTAAAAACACGATATCCTTACAGACAGCTATCATTTTATCAGTTTATGTCAATCTCACAGCGTGACAGCAGTCAGTTTACAGCGATCGCAACAGCAACGTAAGCGCGACAGCTCAGTGTAGTTTTAATAAACAAGGCGAGAAAACCGAAACCTTGGACACTCACGCGCGAGACTGCTTTTTCGCCGTAGGGAAGCAGGCGGCGACTGTCAGACAGGCGAGACCAGAGGCCGGGGTGGCCGGTGAATCAGCTGTCAAGTTCGACCGATATCACTTCTTCGCCACACGCACATTCGCAAATCAACCAACCCAACCAGAACGACCAGGAACTCAACGCCAGATAAGAACGGCACCCTAATAAATTTACAAACATAACAAACCAGAAACACTCTTAAGTATGAATGGATCAATAGCAAATGCACACTCTTTGTATATGGAGGTAGCTTGCGCTACCTAGCCACAATGTTTAAATCACACCTGCGACGCCTCCTCGAGAACGACCACCCTGATTCAAAAAGGTTTTGGTGAAAATAAATACTAAATACATACAAAAATAACAAAACAACGCACCTAAACGTTATAAAGTTGCCAGCGAGCTGTTGAGCGTTTATCGACGTTTGTCAGGGCCCAAGAGCCAAAAGTCAAGCGCCATGCAGAGCCAATCCAAAGCCAGCGTTGACCTACGCTTCCGAATCCGAACAGCGGTGAAGTGTTTGCATTTCGAAAATTTCGCGACTGTTGTTTTTTCTTATCCGCAGCTGAGGCATGGTCGTAGGCCGGGTGCTGTCGCTCCTAGCTGCGCTGGTGGCAGGGCTTCTGTTGATCGTTCTGACGAGGACGATGCTTCTGCCGGCCTTCGATCCGTCCGCCCCCCTGCCGTCGGACACGGTGACAGAGCTCACCGACAGCCAGAGAAACTTCTCTGGGCGGCTGGCCCGCGCCCTGACCTTTCCGACGGTCAGCAAGGCCCCGCACGACTACGACAGAGAAGCCCTGACGAACTTCGTGCACTTCCTTGAGCAGGGTTGGTGTCTTCTGAGCGAACACGGGCACCTTTAACCGCCGGAGCTCAGACTTAACTGCGGTGTTACGCTTATCTATGTCTAGTAGTTACTGCCAACTATACCCTAGTTACCCGGGAACGTTTCGGCACAGTTAAATCTGACCTCACAGTCACCTTTAACTTTGGTTAAGTGCGCCCGTGTAATATAATTGGCAGTAACTGATAACCATATTTAAGCGTAACTGCACTTTAGGATGCCCGTAGGACAGCCTTAACCGCATTTAAGTGTAACTAGGGTATAGGCTACTCACGTAACATTAAATTTCCGAGCTTACAACTGATAAGCACTGAAGGAGAAGCTATCGCACACTTGTATGTATTTATAAATACCAAAAACTCATTTGGAGTCCAAGCAGGAGTTCATACAGCAGATAAATATCAATAAGACGTTCGAGACACCTTGGGAACACAGTGAGCACAGTAAATTTCACGAAACATTGCCCAGAAGGGCCAGACAACAATCGGCAGACAAAAGGGGTAACAGAGAGGGGAGGTTACATGTGATATTTTATATTTTTGGTGAGTCGCAAGGTAGCAGAGTTCAGGAAGCACTTATGTTTGGAATTCTCTCTCAAGTCTCGCGCCGGCTGTCTGCTGATGAGTTTTACTTTGACAAAAGAATTGTGATCTGCAGAAAGCTTACCGTCAGCTGTTCTGATGTGTCACAATGCTGCTTTCCTGTAATGGAGCAATTTTCTGAAACTGGTTGCTCCCTGATGTTTGAAGATTAAAAATACATTCTCTCCGGCTACTTTTGAAGCACTTTTAATGGGTGGTCAGTTTGACACTAAGCCTGTTCCAGGAGAAAAGAAAAGAAAAACATGCTTTTTCTGTAAAGGTTGGTTCACACACTTGCAACCGCTTATGACCTTGTGCCTTAAAACCTCATATCTCGCGACGAGAGAACTCACTGGCGCCATCTATCAGGCTGCCTAGAACACTTGGCGATTCCGGATCTATTTTATTTTTTTGCGTATAATTTTATCTTTCTTGGCTTGAAATTTTGACAATGTTATAAACGACCCTTTTTCATGTACATTTGATCTCACAAACACCGTAAAACCTTTGCTCTATACTCCGTTTCACGATAACTTGGCGAACCATGGAGGCTTCGGCCCCTGCAACCCAGTAAGAGCGTCACAGCGAGGCATGTGACACCACGTCACGGGAGTTTTTTGTTTCGCTGCACCAAATGCGAGGCCCGGAGGAACTGCCCTCTTCTGGCCAAGAGGCGTCTAATGCGAAACTAGCCAACTTAGGATTAACGTCCACCTGCCGCAACATTGCCGTCCACTGCAGTAGCAAGTTCTTTGGGAACAGGTCATGAGACAACCATACGCTCAATGTACTCGCGAATCTGTTGCGGGTGATAATGCCAGGGCGACGTTTTGAGTGGAAGCGGTCAATTACAGGGCTGCAGTCATTCATACATTGTTCAAAGGCCACACTGTTCTCCGAAAAGGGTTGATCCGTATTAAGTAAGAGACGCAATCGTGCGAGTTCAATGGCCATTTACAGAAAAAGAAACAAACTACTTTCGTTGCGGACGGCGCTGTTGCTGTGGCGGTAACGAGGCCTCTGGCTTCGACCATGGGGTGTTGTCACGTGCCTTGCTCCAAAGACCTAATTGGGTCGCTAGAGTCTCAGCCTACACAGTTTTCCTTCGTGTAGCGGAGTATAGTGAAGTGCAGTTCCAGGGTCACCTCATAGATGGTGATGGCTTGTTCTTTCATCGTAAGAGATCACAAAAGCTCTGTCCCAAGCAAACTCAACTGTGTGAACAGGCCTCAAGACTCATCAAAAAGATGGGTGCCAAAGAAAATCTGCTATCTGCGTCGAGACTTTATTTCAAGCTTTTCTTCCTTGCATTCCGCCCCTTGGAAAGCACGGTGACAAAGCCCGTGCATGCACCTGACCCTTCTACTCCGCCGTGTGCTTCCCCAAAATCAAGTTAATCCGCCATAGTCCCCATCACCGTGGCAACGAAGCATTTGCTGAATAGATGCACACGCAAATGCAGAGTCCGAAGCCAGCAACAGCTAACGCCATTTCTCAAATACCGTCCGCCTTACACAAAAAGCATGTTTGAGCTCTGAATTTGGCCCAAGTTGTTTTTGTTTCACGGCAGCATGTGGCCAGACTTCCGACATGGTCGTACCGACTACCCGAACCAACCGTGCGCAGAGTTTCCCCGAGTGCATTCGTCGCCCCTGGTGAGCCGTGAGGTGGTGTCCAACCACAGCCTGCTGCTGAGGATCCAGGGCTCGGACCCGAGCCTCCAACCCTACATGTTGTGCGCGCACATGGACGTGGTTCCCGCGGACCCCGAGAGATGGAGCCGCCCGCCCTTCGCGGGGGACATAGCCGACGGCTACATCTGGGGCAGGGGGGCTCTCGACGCCAAGGACATCCTAATGGTACGATGCTTCCTTTCACGTAGCATCATCATAAGCTGGCTAAATTGCATCATATACAATCACCCTGTGATTCTTTTGGAAGTTGCCACTATTCCCTTCTTACTTCTGCAGTACTACTATTCCATAATAACAGTGAGTGTGCAGGCAAGCTGATGATATTTAATCATAATGTAACATCTTTGAGACATTCTCCTACTGTTGTCTTTTCCCTTGACTCGGAAGTTTCTTCATTTTTCCGCACCTCTGAGTCCAGTGTTACATTACAATTTTTTAATTTGTATCCTTTCGTGCCAAGTGCTCTGCACGTGTGCACAGAGAACACACTATTTATTTATTTATTTATTTCCATACCTTAAGGACCCCTTGCGGGGTATTACATAAGGGGTGGGCATGGTGGTCGTGTAATATATAATAAACAAATGCAAGTAGATAATACAAAATAAACAGTGTAACAAATAGACACTCAAAAAGGACTTGCAAATTATACAATACAAATAAAAATTAAACAGCAAACGCACACAAAAAATAATGAAAGGTTCAATGCTAGATAAATGCTAGAAAAATTCTAAATATGATACTGGTGTTTAGTTATACTGGTATACTGATGATAGCAATACTGGCTGTATGGACAACGTAAACATATGCACAAGTTAGAAAAATGAGAGGAGAGCTGTTTTAAATTTCAATGGGTCAGCAAGTGAAGTGATTTCACGGGGAAGATCGTTCCAGTCGTTAGCAGTTTTGACAAAAAATGAATTCATGAAAGTAGTTGTTTTAAATTTTGCAGGTATGACTTGGTGAGGATGGTAATTGCGGAGATGGCGTTCAGCAGCTACTTGAATGTATGACTCACACTTAGTAGCGTCATTAAATAGTTTATGAAAGAGCAGAAGACGGGTTATTTTGCGGCGTATGTTGAGATCTTGTAAGTTATCTTGTTTCTTCAACGCTGTGACACTAGTGTTATACGAATAATTTGAATGAATGAACCTGACTGCGCGATTTTGAATTGCTTCGACGTCGGAAGAGAGATATGACTGATGACTGTCCCACACAGATGAAGCAAATTCTAGTTTAGGGCGAACAAGCGTTTTAAAGGCGAGAAGTTTGAGGTGATGTGGGGCTGACTTTAAGTTACGCTTGAGGAAACCCAAAGAGCGGTTAGTAGATTTAATTAGATGCTCAATGTGAGTTGCCCATGAGAGGTTTGGGGTGAGATATATACCAAGGTACTTATACGATGTGCAGGATGTTAGGGCGAAACTATTTAAGCGATACACAAATGACATTGGGTTAGTGCGGCGGTGGAAGGAAAGGAGCATGCATTTATCAGCGTTGAGTGACATTTGCCAGTCTGTGCACCACTTTTCGATGGTTATTAGGTCGTTCTGCAAGATAATATTATCGGCGGGAGAAATAATGCTACGATATATTACGCAATCATCGGCAAAAAGACGAATGTTAGAAGCTACTGATATTGGAAGGTCATTAATATATATTAAAAACAAAAGAGGACCTAAAACAGACCCCTGAGGTACTCCAGACGTGACGGGAGAAGGATAAGAAGAGTGGTTGTTAGCGAGTACAAACTGGGTTCTACCGGTAAGGAAACAGTTAATCCAAGAAATGACGTTAGCATCTAAGTTAAGCTGGGAAAGTTTAAGCATCAGTCGGTTATGGGGGACCCTATCGAAGGCCTTGGAAAAATCCAGAAAAACTGCGTCAGTTTGTATGTTATTGTCAAGATTACAATGTAGATTATGAATGAAAGCGGAAAGTTGCGACTCGCATGAAAACCCTTTGCGAAAACCATGTTGATAAGGATAAAATAACTTATTTATTTCAAGAAAAGATACCAGCTTTGAGAAGATTACATGTTCCATGATTTTACAGGGTATGCATGTTAACGATATGGGCCTATAATTCAAAGGAGAGAACTTGTTGCCTTTTTTTGAGATAGGAACGATCTTCCCCACTTTCCAATCATCAGGGATACAGCCAGTAGTTAGTGATTGGGTGAAAATGAGGGTTAATATTTTACTAGTAAGAGTATTTGTGTTTTTAAGAACTTTTGAATTAAGCTCATCGACACCAGCTGAAGATGATAATTTCAGATTCTTGATTATATGGTAGATGCCTTCTTCATCGAACTCGATGGCTGACATAAGTGGAAAGTTATAGGCAAAAGTTACAGGATGATTACCAACAATTTCTTTTGTAAAAACCAAATTGAACACTTCATTAAGAATATTAGCACAGTTTTCAACATCAATGCTTATTCCCTCCTTGTCAATTAAAGAAATTAATGTTGCTGGAGATGGATTGATAATTTTCCAGAACTGTTTAGGGTTGTTTATTAGCATATTAGGCAGACGTTGGTAATAAAATGATCGTTTGGTGGATTCTAAAGCAGACCTGTATGCTTCATCGGCAGAGTTGTATTTATTCCATGCAGCGGGGGTGTTATATTTACTTGCCGACCTAAATAACCTTTTCTTTTTATTATTAAGACGCTTTAGTGACGAGTTAAACCATGGTGCCTGCGGATTAGACTTAATTAGACGCGTTGGTATATATAAATTAATGAGATCCCGCATAGCATCCTTAAATAAAAGCCAATTATCATTAACATCCCGCGTTGGAAAACCAACCTCGTAGGCATCGTAAAAATTTTGTAGTTCAGTGTTAATAGCTTCATAATTTCCCTTGTCATAAAGTGTTATTAGTTTTTGCTGAGTAGGACTCTTTTTAAATGAGAGCTTGATGTTAGCCAGTATTACTTGATGATCGCTAATACCGGGAAGGTGGAATATACTATCCAACGTTTCAGAAGCAGTTGTAAGTATTAAGTCTAGTATATTGGATGATTGGGAGGACACACGCGTTGCATCTTTTATTACTTGAGAAAGGGTTAAGTTAAGACACATATCATAAAAATCACGCTCGACTGCATTAGTGTGTAATCCAGTAGACCAATTAATACCAGGAAAGTTGAAATCGCCAAATAAAAACATTTTGGCGTTACAATATTTACGCTTCAACAAAACAATGTGGTCGTTAAGGATGGGTACAAATGATGGGTCATTTCCCGGTGGGCGATAACATACTCCAATCAAAACAGGGGACGAGAAAACGCGGCAACAAATCCACAACATTTCAAGCGAAGAGGCCTCGTTAATCAGAGAACATTTTAAATTATCTTTGGCAGCGATTAGGACACCGCCACCTCGCCTATCACTTCTGTCAGCGCGAAATAAAGTAAAGTTATTCATAAAAGGAAATACTTCGCCATCATCGACAGCTGATGATAACCATGTCTCGGTTAAGATGACGAAGTCGCAGTTAGTTGTGGATATGAGTGCAGAAATCTCGTCACGTTTCGGAATGACACTTCGAATATTAGTGAACAAAAACAATGTTTTCTCGCTTTTTGGCGATACACTTTTGGCCATCAAGTCAATGGGTGGTCGGGGGACTAGTTATGGGGAACATTCTTTTACCTCGGCAACAGAACTATCATAAAAATACCGCTTATCTTGAATAAAAAGTTTATTAAAACGCAAACTAAACGCACATGATTTTGAGCGTGCAAAAGCAAGAAGGTGATTACGGGCTGTGCGAACGGCTGGCGAAAAATCCTTTCCTACACTTATCTGCGTTCCCTTGAAAAGCCGCGCTTTAGATAATACCAATTCTTTGGATTTACTTGACGCAAACTTCATAATTATCGGTCTGTTTTTTTCGGGAGAAAAACGGCCAATCCGGTGGGCGCGCTCGATACTCAGTGGCTCCAGGTTAATTGCAAGATGAGTTGAACATGTATCAATTATTAGCTTCTCAGAATCGTGCCAAGATTCACCAGCGACGTCCCGCAAGCCGTAAAAGATTAAATTATTACGGCGAGACCTGTTTTCCGCGTCGTCAATACGCGCTTCCAGGCAGGCAATTGTGTTAGTCATTGAAAACATGTTAGACTGTATGGTCTGGACCTCAGTTGAAATTGAAGAGAAGGAAGAACATTCCTTTTCTAGACCACTTATTCGTTCGGAAAGGTTAGAAAGAGTTTGCTCAGTAGACGATACTTTCTTTTTTATGGCCTGCATTTCACGTAAAAGTGAGTCCTGCCCTTCGCTTAGTTTTGTTAAAAGTGCGATGACGTCCGGTGAGGCCTGTGATTGCGTACTAGTAAGAGCCATTTGTTTCGACTGTTTACTGCGAGTAGTTGCGGCATCAGTGTCAGGTCCGGGCCCGGGCCCGGGGTTTACCTCGACATCGCCGGATAATAACAGGAGAGAGCCTACCACATCAATACACTCACAAAAAAGGTTCAAACAGCATAGTGGGCTCGGTAGCTGCATCAGGCAAACATTGCTAGTTTTTTTCGAAAAAAGACAGCAAGAGTTACGCACCTGCGTGGCGAAAAGAAGTGGCTTGTAAATGGCCTGCATCCTGACGCTGCCACCAAGCCCACAGAGCGAGACAGAAGATGCTCCCGCTTTTAAGGTCAGCGGAATGTTCGATGACGATGGTGGTTCTGCCACTGTCGATGAGCGGAGCAAATCAGCGAAGATAGGCGCCGAAACTGTCACCTCGCCGAAGCAAGGCAAAAAAGCGCTGTCGTCGATGGCGGGTGAAACTTGTACTTGATGCGCTTGAAAACCGGGCGACGCTGATGACGGGCTAGTTGTTTGTCCGAAAAAACAGGCACCCCCAAAGAGTACCTGAAGAGCGAAGAAAAAACATCTCAGCGACTTGTTCATGATGCTGCCACCAAGCCCACTGAAGAGGAATGCTTAGAACGGTGGTCTTGTAGTCTCGGCGGCGGAAGTAGGTGTCGTCACGGAACTTCCGTCCATACGATGGTCCAAGTTTGGTGCTTGAACGTGGTGATAGTAAGATGACGGAGAGCCAATACCAGGATGCGAAGATTCCGAAAATTGTTCGGAGTCAGCACAAAAACCAGGAGACGCGAGCAGTGACGAGGCTGCACTGTCACAGCATCCAGCAGGCACTGACGACAGGGCAACCTGAAGAGCGAAGAAGAAACATCTCAGCGACTTGTTCATGATGCTGCCACCAAGCCAAGCCACTATGCATACTTGATAGGATTATGTGAATATTCGAATTTTCAAATAGAAGTTTCGAATAATGCTCTATTCAACATTCGCTTCGAAAGAAGAAAAGCCCGTGAAGCTTGCTTCCTTGAGTGTTGCTTCTCCGCAGTGCACCGGTGCCCGGTAAGAAGCGCTCTCAACAGGATTAACCTGCCATGATCAGCACTTGGGAAACGACCAGGGACCCAAAAGTAACCGGAATGAATTTCTGGAGGGTGGGCCATTCGTAGTACCAAGCTTCGCTGCTAGCAGCGCCTAAAAAACACCAAAAACAACAAAAAAAAATTTTTTTTAAACACTCCGGGTGTGGTGCGCATGTCAAAAAATTGATTTTATGCGAAACAAAAATTAATTTTTAGAGCAATATTGACAGCGCGAGGTTTATTTTAAATTTTGCGTGCAAAGTCCATGACATCAGGAATGGTCATATATTTCTTTCCACCTCAACGAGATGGTCATACACGCTCTCCACCTCAACCTGATGGCCAAGCCGATCCACCTCTCCTCCACGCACCCGAAATGCCAAGAGAGAAAACTAGGGTAAAGGAGGTGACTACCGACTAAATCGCGTCTTGCGTTGTCAATATTGCTCTAAAAAGATTTTTTTAGGCGTAAAATTTATTTTTTGACACGCGTGTCTCAACCAGACGTTACTAAAAAAAAAACATTCTTTTCAGTGGCCCTTTAACGGCACTCCCTCTGAGCCAGTTTGCCGACCAGCATCATCTGCTCAAGCATGTTGTATAATTTTTTTTCCTTGAAAATCATTTCTTATTTTTTGCAATGTCTGACTTGAAGGGACAGCGTGCGGCCGTGAGGTTTTGTGTTTTTATTTCTAGGGAAAACGGCAGCAGAAACCCTTGTATTGCTTCAGGCAGCTTACAAAGAAGCTGCTATGAAGAAATCGCAGGTCTATGAGTGGTTTTCTCGATTCAAGGCCGGTAAATTATCGATTGACGACCAACCTCGTCCAGGGTGACCCTCAACCTTTTCAATTGATGAAAACATCGAAAAAGTTTGGACATTTTTCACTTTGAGTTTGTTCCTTCTGCTGAAACTGGGTTACTCAGGTGTTTTACCTGGGATATGTGCGACACTTGCGCAACTCGTGAGGTAGAAATGCCCTGATTTGTTGGAAATGGGGAAGTGAATAGTTTCATCATGAAAATGCACCAGCACACACTGTCCTGTCAGTGCAGCAATTTTTTAACAGATAGCATGACACCGCTTCTTCCCCCCCGCCTTCCCCCACCTTTTCACCAGACCTCGCCCCACGTCCCTTTTTTCTTTTCGATGGTATGAAAAGAAGTCCTGAAACGAAAACGTTTTGTGGATGTAGAAGGTCCTTCAGATCAGACATTGCAATAAACGAGATGATTTTGAAGTGTTTTGGGAAAAAATTGACAACATGCCGCTAGAACTTTAGCAGACGACAGACGGACTCAGAAAAGGTGCCGCTAAGCGCTGCTAGCTGCGGAAGCTGGTACTAGGAGCGGGCCGCCCTGAAAAAATTCATTCTGGTTACTTTTGGATCTCCCCTCGTATTGCAGTCGCATGCTTGGGGGAAAAAGCACACTTTCAAAGCGGTGATGCACGCATGCGCACCTTGTGCGTTTAGAAAGAAATTTAAACTTTGCAAATGTTAATATCCACATTGCAATAAAATTTTTAAAATCTTGAAATTTTTAAAAATTTGTTTGAGATTATGACAGTTTGTATTAATCATTCACAGTTGTCTTTATTTATTTTTTTTTCTCAAATTAAAGAAATTTAATTTAGAAATGAACATGTGGAAGCTCGGGAACAACCTTCAACAGTTCACTTGGGATGAGTGAAAGGCTTTAAAAGCCATTCAATATTCAATTCGAGAATATTCGGCCGAAACCACTTTTTGCTTTGAATTCTCTTCTAGATCGAAATCTGCTACTCGCACATGCCTAATACTTGATATTGCTCGTAGTCGACTCTAGAGCAGTCAAGAATGAAAAAGGAATGGTGTGGAGAGGGTGGGATTAACGGAAGTTGGAGGCACACCAAGCACTGTGTTCATCCGAATTCTCGTCTATTTATTTAACATCAACAACTTTCTGCAGTGTTCTAGGCTTCTCAGCCTACGAAAGCATTCTGCTTTGAAAATGTGTCGAACGACGCGTTGACGTGGAATCGGTGCACTTCTCCGGCCAGGGCATCTTGGAGGCAGTGGAGTGGATGCTGGAGACACGGACGGAGTTCCGGCGTACGCTGTTCCTCGCGTTCGGCCACGACGAAGAGGTTGGTGGCATGGACGGAGCGGCGGCCATTGCGAAGATTCTAGATGCGCGTGGGGTGCGACTGGAATACATCTTGGATGAAGGCATGCTGGTGCTGCGGAATGCATTCCCCGGAATGCTTACGCCGGTGGCCATGTAAGGACAGCCATTTTGATCCAAGCAGGAGCCTATTGGCGAGATGTTTCGCTCGTTGTTTTGGAGACGACCCCTGAATAATTTGTCGTTTACTTGTGCAAGGATGTGTATCTGCCACTGTATTTTACACAGTTCAGAAGCCAAAAAAAACACCACAAAAATTGAAGCAAACTTTTTTTTTTTTTTGATGAGCAGCGAGCTTGTTGTTACATGCCGGTACGAGGGGGTGTGAAACGTGCAGAAACGCTGCTGGGAAAGAAAGCATGTCTTAAGGCCCGTTCATACACTTTTGTGATGTCTTACGAGAGAACGAACTGGCACGCTTGCACCATCCATGAGGTGACCTTGGAATTGCATTTTACTAGAGCGAAGGATTTGCGGTACAGTAAACTTTTGCTAATTCGACCTCGGTGGGACCTTGAAATTCGGTTGAATTATCCGAATGATCGAAATTAAAAAAAACGATAGAAAAACGGTTAAAATTAAACTTCCTTTTATTGTCTCAAGTACTCCCGGATGGTCTGCTGCTGTCTGCGCTAAAAACGCGTGTCTAAAGGCATGCTTCGGAGAGCAGCGTAACCAAACGTCACAACCCCAAAAACTCGCGCACTAAAAAAAAAAATTTTGTTTTACGAGTTGACTTTGGCACCAAGCAGTTAGACCGTCGGCAACAGAGAAAAGTAACAAAAAAAAAAAAAAAGTAAGAGAACCCCCGCTTTCGGGCGCGCAAGATGGACCTCACACGATGCTACAGAAAAGCACTTTGAGGGCGTGCGCTGAGAAAGCCTTATGAGTCAACTTACTTGGCGCCAAGTGACCAGACTGTCAACGACAAAAAAAAAAAAAAAAAAAAGAGAATTTGCGTTTTTTGGCACGCAGGATCCGCACGCAATGCTACAGAAAGTGCTTTGGGAGCGCGCGCTGTGTCCGCGCTCGACCGCGTGTTATGTTCTCTGCGCTACTTCATGCCAAATTGATGGCACTGGCTCGTGTCATTCACTACGGTCCATCTCAACGGCTTAGAGGAGCAGGTGCATATCTGCGTACGTTCGGCTTTGTAGCAAAGGGCCAGTGTTTCGCCGTACGTTGGTGGCTTTTCTGCCGTGGTGCCGTGCAAGGTGAGCCCACACGCATTCGCTCGGGACGAATTATCCGATGCAGAGTCTTCCCGAGTTCGAACTATCAAACTTTTCCTCCCGTAGAAATGTATGGGCGCTCGCCAGGACTTTTGAACACAATCAAATTAAGCGAAAAGTCAAATTGACCGAGGTCGAGCTAACGAAAGTTTACTGTATTTGTGAGATCAAATGTGCGTACTATTTACTATGAGAACTAGCTCGATACAAGGCATGGATAAAAATGGTGCAAATGCAGTGGCGAAATAAACAGTCAAACATATGCAGGAAGGGCGTTCCCCCTCAGTGCACATTCTAAGAATGAGAGTCATTCTAGGCTGAAGTTTCTTAACAGTGAGCTATGTCAACTCCAAACAGACAATTAAAATGTTAAGAAATGTGTGCGGAAAAGGTCTGTCTGCCCTTAGCCTCCTCTTCCGAGGTTAGAGGTGGCTTTCATAGATGATACATTAGGTGTACCAGTTTAGCTACGAATTCATTGTGTCTGGAATCGCCTGCTGTCGCTGCATGTTTGATTATTTTAGCGACCCAAAGCTCTATGGAAAAGTAACTTCTAAGGAAAATCTTGTGTTCTTACTAAATACCGAAGGACAGAAAAGTTTAGCGTTGGCACTGCCAAGATTGTTGCCAGTGCCCGGCCAAATCCCGGTCGATCACTTGACTAAATCTAGGTTGGTCACTCGTCAGTCACAGTTCCCGACCAAATGCGGTTCCCGGCTAAATCCCGGTCGATTGCCGTGGCTGTCTGCAGGATTGGTGTGACCGAGAAAGGCTCCCTCCTGTGCAAGCTGACAGCCCGTGGTCGGAGCTCCCACTCTTCCTTTCCCCCGAGGGAAACTGCCATTGTGAACCTCGCCAAGGCTCTCACCAAGTGCGTACACTTGGGGAGGAGTCATAGGTCTTTGGAGTAAAAAAAATTCCTAAAGGCTCTGTTCAGATAAGATCATGCACGCGAGTCCGGACATATTTTTACAGCGAAGCTGTTATACGCTAGGGTCTGGGAAAAAATGCATCCTCACATGTCCACAGAAAACTCTCCATTGGTCGTGGCAAGTATGAATAAATATAAACAAAAAGAGGGGGCAACCAGCGTGAGTCAGCCTTCCTTAGCATTATTAAATATTTAGGTCCTGATTCCTTGATATTGTCTCTAGGTGTCATTCTCGAGGTCATCCTAGAAGTCTTCCTCGAGGTCGTCCTAGAAGTCGTTTGAGAGGTCATCCTCCCAGCGTCGTCCTCGAGATTGTTTTAGAAGTCGTCCAAGAGGTCGTCCTCTAAGCGTCGTCCTCGAGGTCGTCCTAGAAGTCGTCCTCAGGGTCGTCGTAGACTTCGTCCTCGAGGTCTTCCTAGAAGTCATCCTCGAGGTCATCCTAGAATCATCCGAGTTTCGTCCTAGGCGTTGTCCTTGAGCTCGTCCTAGAAGTCGTCCTTGAGGTTGTTCTTGAGGTCGTCCTAGATGTTGTTCTTGAGGTCGTCCTAGACGTTGTCCTCTAGGCATCGTCCTAGACATCGTGAAGCTAACAGCTTCGCTGGTCCTCCAACTTCATGTGAATTGGAGGGGCTCTACAATTTTTTGTTTTCGGTAATCCTTTTATATGTTACTCCTCAATATGTGTAGGGAACGTAATCAAAAAAGATTTTGTGAAAAACATAATATTTAGAGAGAAAAATAATGTTGAGTGCACCAGAACGGCATATTTGGCTTTTGAAGGTTTCGTTTATGTCATGTTTGGTGATACCTACTACACAAACTACAAATATCAGAAATCTCAGATAGTTTGCAGTTACTATAGATCATACAAACTATTAAGTGATACTTGTAAAGCATTGTGGAGGTCATACATTTCGCATGAAAAATGCTCAAACATGGCTCCCATGACATTTTGTCCCTAGATTTTTGAGCCATTACCTACAAAAATTGAATAGCTACAACATTAAGGGGGACACTGCCCAGAGAAAAACAAATTCTGCAAAAAACATTGATTTTGAAAAATTACATTATTTACATTCATCTACATCCAGAGAGTATTCCCAGAAATTTCACTAGTTTACAGTGCATAGTTAATTTTTTATAAATTATTTTCTGTCCACCGAAGCTAAAGAAAAGGTAGGGTTTGGAGCACTTTGAACACATTTTTCTCCGTTCCACTTTTTGATATAAATTCCATTTTAGTCAACCTATCGTTTGATAATGGCAACAGAGGGAAGGCTCGTTCTTCCCTTTTCCTGACTGAAATTTAATAAGGAATGCGCCTACGGAGTTTGTTTGTCACTTTACGGATGTCTTTTATAAAAAATGTTGACATTTTGTCGGCGACACAGAAGACCAAAAAGTTGACCAATTTTGCAGAAAAACAAATTAATAGAAATCAATGACTTTTTACAAAAAAACTTTCCAATAGGCGCACCTCCTAGGCATTCTGCTACATATCTAGCGAATAAAAATCTTGAATATTGTGATAGTTTATTGACGATAGATTAACTAACAATGTAGGGGTGTTGCTCATAAAAGCTGCCCTAATTTTCTTCCCACTGAACTGACAGACCTGAAATTTTGTCATGCACCCTCTAGCATGACCACCAGCTTACCCTGTAAATTTAATTAATTTTAAGCCAAGGGTTCAAAAGTTGACCCTCCCAAGGGGTGTCTCCCTTAATATTTGACATATATTGTTGATAAAACATTCTTTCGAATCATATATAAATTATTGCTTTGTCTCAAAGATTTCAGTTTTTATGTCACTCCAAACTTCTTCTAAATTAGAAAGTTAAAATTTTTCGAAAAGAATTAGAAAAAAAAAACATTTTTTTTTTTTTTAAATTTTGAAATTTATAGTGATAGTTCTCCACCATACTCTTGTGTTTATTCATGAAAAACATGTTGCATAATTTTTTTTCTCCAAAGTTACACCACTGTAAATCTATGCCAGCATTTTTTCCCAATGCCACGGACAAAATTATCTTCTGATTCCGTGTATTTTATGACTAGATATATTTTTTTTGCTGTATTCGGGTATTGGGCTCAAGTTAAAGTATTCTACTATTTAAAGCAATACCTGCATTGCTCATACTTTTTACTAATTTAACCAATAATCCTGTTTTGCCCTTTAAGGTGACAAGTTCTACGAGCTTTAGCTGAACCTTTTACACAAAAGTGGGACGAAAACTTGTAATTGCTACTATAACAGTTGTTTTACAGAAAGTGATAGAAAAGTAAGTATACAGTGGTGCAAATTATATGTGAATATTTATACCTATATTCGCAATGAAGTGTGAATGTTTGAGCCACCAAGCATAGTATTACACGTCTATTCATGATGGTTGTACGTCCGGCTGACCAAGGTAAACCTGAGACTTCACTGGCACTTTCAGCAAGACATCCGTTAAGATTTAAAATATATTTGGGATTATTTCTTTGAGTAAAATGAAAATAATGAAATTGAAAAAGTAAAAAAAAGAAATAATGAGTAGAGATATTGGGCGTACAATAGTTGCCTGCATTGGTAGGAGAGCGTCTTGAGTTGTCATTGTTAAATTAATGGAAAGGACGAGCGATGCGGGTATTGTTTTAATTATAATACTTAAACTTGGGCCCAAAACCCGAATACAGCACTACAAATTTTATCTAGTCATAAAATGCACGGAATCAAAAAATAATCTCGTCCGTGGCATTGGGCAAATGCCGGTGTAAAAGGTACAGTTTACAGCGCTGTAGCTTTGAAGGAAACAAAACGACGCAGCATTTTTTTCATGAATAAAAAAAATCAAAGATGGTTTTCTCATAATTCCCCCTTGAAATATCTTCAACTTTGTAATTTAGAACAAGTTTGGAACGACATAAAAATTGCAGTCTTTGGGATAAGGCAATGATTTATATATCATTCGGAAGAATGTTTTGATAGCAATATATGACATAAATTTTAATATTGTAGCTATCCAATGTTTGTAGATAATGGCTCAGAAATCTAGTGACAAAACGTAAAAGGAGTTATGTTTGCACATTTATGACGCAAAATAAATGACCTCCACAATGCTGTGCATATATCACTCAATAGTTCCCACGATCTGTTATAAGTGCAAAATATTTGAGGTTTCTGATATTCATAGTTTGCATAGTAGGTGTCACCAAACGTGACATAAACGAAAACTTCAAAAATCGAATATGCCTTTCTGGCACACTCAAACTTTTTCTTCTCTACACATTTTTTTTTGTTTTTCGCAAAATCTTTTTTGCTTGTGTTCCCTACATATGTTGAGGAATGACATATAAAAATATTAACAAAAACAGAAAATATGCCCAGACTTGCGTGCATGATCTTATCTGAACAGAGCCTAAAAAGCTCTTCTTTTTGGGGGGGGAGGGGGGGGGGGGGGGGGGGGAATGGCAATTTTGAAATCGAGAGCTTTTTGTTCTTATGATCTGCCAAGTGTCTTAATTTACAAATTAATAATTGAGACATAATATCACTCGATAGTATCTATGCAGGCTGAAACTGCATTGAAGTTGATGCTCAAGCAGCACTTTCTCAAAACAGAAATTTTGGACTCCGCAAATTTTCAGGAGGAGGCATGTCTTAGCACCGAGGGCAGATAGAAATATACTTTTTTTTCTGCAAAATGTATCTAAATGTGCAAAGCATACCATGTTGAGGGTAGATTTTTCAATATAGGTCTGGTAAAAGTTTAACTGTTTCTTAGGTAGCCACACATTGAGCAGTGAACTTCAATGTGATGTAAAGTCACTAATAATTGTTCATTCTAAAGAGTGCTTCCAACATTGTATTCTTCATACTTTGTAGTATCTGACCATTAATTAGAATGTGGCTTTTTTTTTATGGTTTCCTACTGTTTTGGCAAAGACATGTTAGTTATAATTATCCTGAGAACTAACCTACTGATTAAAAGATATAACAAGATATATGAAATCAGCACAACGATCTGAACAAGCTTGTGCTGTTTCATTGGGTTTGGTCAATATAAATCCACCCTTGTCAAGAGAGGAAGCTCCAAAACCAGCGTTCCCCCTGCGGTTTTTTGAGCTAGCCGAATTAAGCACATTTTCAAAATACCGAGGCTTTGCTCTTCCCGGCATGCTATTCATTATCTCTAATCTCGAAATTGCTATTGAAGAAACGGCAAATGAAGGTTATGCCAAGACCAACATTCAATTTTCCCACGCTCTTCATTGTGGTGGCATCACGCGTTGCATAACTTGCAAGTGGAGCAGAAAGCCTAAGAAGAGTAAGTTTTTGCGCATCTTTTTATGGATTCTCTGAGCGAGCTTTTCTAGCATTTCACACTATCAAACTTTTCATAACCTGTCCGGAACAGGCTGTACTGCCCCCATATCCAACATCCGACGTCACATGTTCAATGTTGCCAGTATACCCGTATACCTCTCACATCAAAATTAAATTTGAAATAACCTTGCGAGAGAAAAAAAAAAAAAAAAATTCTGTGGCCGGCAATTTGAGTTACTAGTTCAGATGTGTCTATTAATGTGTTGAACTGATTTTGAGGCAAATTAATGACTATCAAAGTTTAGCCCCCTTGCGCACTAAGCTGAATAATCTAGATGGAAGGGGCGGCCAGGCTCTTTAAATCGACCGCGAAATTCGGCTTCTTAACCTATCGCGCTATAGTAGGTTACAAGTCAAGAAGGTAGCGGCAAATGCCCCTCAAAGGGAATCATATATCCCTCCGCCACCTCCGCATCCAATAGCGTCCCATCGTTTCCGTGACGTTGCGGCCAACGCGCGAGGAGGGTCGTGCCTTTCTGTACATATTTGCTTTATCTCTCGACTTTGACTTAGCATTGTGGAAGCCACGAGAGGGAGATTAAGTCTTCCCCCTTCCGATGGAAACAAAGACGACTTTCGGGGATTAGCTTCCCCCTCCGATTGATACAAAGGCTGCTTTCAGGGGCTCGGTTCCTTCTCCGATGAATACAAAGGTCGCTTTCTTAAAAAGTGGGGGTCGGAGACAAGTTGGCACCATTCTGTGGCCATTATCTATCCATTGAAGCGGAACAAGGAGCGTTTCCAGTGAACTCTTCTTTCGATTGCGGAGGGATTTGAAACAGGCGCACCACGCTTGTGGGAGGAGCTTCTCCTACCTTCTTAACTTGTAACCGACTATACAACTTTGTGCAGCGTTGCCCACAGAAAGTGAATTTTTTTTGTAAAATGTGCAAAGAGCGCACTTACCTGAGGAAAAAGTAAAGAAAGAAAAAGGCTTAGCTCCTATGGAAACGCAGCGACGCCACCGGTCTTCAAACAACACGGCGCCGTTTCGCACGGGAGACAAGAGATGGCGCAAGCGGTCGCGACGCCAACTGCCGCCAACGAACTAAAGTCCAAATATCCAGGGACGTTACAACAAACGAGCATACGACGCCGAGAGCCGGCGTCTTTTTTTTGGCAGACAATCTTTTTGACTCAAAAGTGGCGCGAGCTTTTCTGATATCAGTTGGCAATGCATTATTTTATCATCCTTACAAATAAAACACATTGAATGGACACATAATCGATTAAAAAAATGGTTTGTCGGGTTATTTTGACTGTTTTTTTTTTTCGGGGTACTGGTGTCGTCTGCTTTGCAGTTCCTCTTTACTACCGCGTCTGTCTTTGGTTCTGCGACTGTCGCCGCCTGCGGAACGCGCGCCGCTTTTGAGTCGAAACGATTGTCTGCTAAAGACGCCGGCTCTCGGCGCTGTATGCTCGTTCGTTGGCGGCATTCGTTGCGCCATCTCTTGTCTCCCGTGCGAAACGTCGCCGTGTTGTTTGAAGACCGGTGGTGTCGCTGCGTTTCCATAGGAGCTAAGCCTTTTTCTTTCTTTACTTTTTCCTCAGGTAAGTTCGCTCTTTGCAAATTTTACAAAACAAAAATGCACCACCTATGGGCAACGCTGCACAAAGTCGTAGTGCGATAGGCTAAGAAACTGAATTTTGCTGTCGATTTAAAGAGCCTGGCCGCCCCTTGAATCACCCTTTGGTGTCTGTCTGAACCAAAATGAGTGTGGCCTAGGCCGTGTTCCAAAATTTACTCAATCATACTCCGGGGTAAGGGTTTTGTACTTTGGCGTTCGAAAATCTACCCGCGCCCGGCATTGCTCTCTCTGTGTTGTTACAAGCCAGGACCTGCCGGAGTAAGTCTGATTTAATTTGAGTAAGATCTGGAATACAGCTAAGAGTGCGACGGTATTCCGAGGAAAGCTTGGGCGCACATGAGGGGGTTGTGTTCCAGGTTCCACGGTCAGTGCCACCCAAGTATGTTTGGCCACGACACCGTGTCGGAGATGTTGGAGACAGTGGCACCCGTGGTGAGTTCTCCCAGTCTCATCTCGCACATTTCCTGCACAGTGGTGAAGCCCGATTAACATACCCGATCGTAGCTCGCTTAATGCGACAAGTTGCTACCGCGTAATACCGGGTTTATAAGCAATTTCTTTTGCCGCATTAAGCGGGTGCGTATCGTTTAACCAGTTTTATTTTTACAGCGGAGCTGTTAAGGGCTAGTTTTCCCTGGGATCGTGTCCGTCCGCACAGAAATGTCGACACAACACTCTGGTTGCCGCCGTCGCTCATAGATGGCGGTAGCTGTCCAGATTGTTGTGTTTGCCGGTTGTCTGCTTGCCACCGTCGCTCATAGATCACGGCAACCTTTCCAGCCTTCCCTCTCTGGCTTGCCGACTTGCGGACGGCCATTACTTCATTCCCGCCATAGTACAGCTTCGCTGGTTTTCCTTCTTTGGAAAGGCTGAACGATTTTTGTTTCGTGTTTGTGGATAATAAATCGCGATACCTGCGGTGTCTGACTTTCTGATCTACCTGGGCACTAGGCAGCGCAGTGTTTCTCCGGGTTGAGGGTGTGGTCTCTCATAGTGCTAGCCAAGCAAGCTTACTGCAAAGTTTTCCTTGGCTTTGTACAGGCCCCGTTCCTGCTCAGGATTGTCTTCGCAAACACCTGGCTCTTTGGACCTGCAATCTCCTGGTAAGCCTTTGACTTCCTCGCCAAACACTGAAGGCCACCTTGAAGCCTTTTATCTATTTCTAGGTGCTTTAGTTCCATAATGTTTAAATCTAAGGGAACCAGCAGAAACGCTTGGTATTTGACGTGTGCACTGCAATACTGAGCTCTAAAACATTAAATCGACACTTTTTGGGGGTTTTACTCATTACGAGGTAAGTTGCAGTTGTGAAAGTCGAGCGTCTAACACCACGTATGATTAGGGCTCTTCGTTTTCGGGTTTTATTTTTATTCTCGCAACCGTAACATCATTTCCTAAACATGATTTTTTCTTTTTTACTTTTTTATTAGAAATTAAGAGTACGACCCTAAACGGAAAAGCATGAAAAAGAGAATCAAGGTTAAGCTGTATGGCCCCCACAGGAAAATGGGCGAAACCCATTGAAGACTCTGGGAGCTTTGAACCCCTAAACTAAAGAGCACAAAAGAGGAAGGGCAACACTAAACAAGGACACACGGAGGACAACGGGGACACGACTATCGGAACAAGATTAACCTTAGCGGACGGTTAAATATGGCCGTTGACAAAAATAAAACTCAAAAACGAAGAACCCTGTACGTCCGGCACCATTTAGCCGAAGGCTGTTTGGGAGGTCCGAGTTTTCCATGAATCTCGATTGCATTTCTTTTTAGCCGCGCGAGAAAAAATATGACAAGCCGGCAGTCTTTAGATGGACCACACTACTTGTGCCCTCCGAAACATTGGGCGTTTCGTTTATTTCGGCTAATCTGCCTCGATTTCGTCCGCAGGGTGATGAGCCTCAAGCACGAGTTAGATGCCATGATTCGCACGACCACTTGCGTCACCAGAGTGCAGGGAGGAGTCAAGGTACAACTGCTCCTCCGGCGTTTTCAGCTTGCCTGGCAGCAAATCATCCTTTTATACTTCATTTCATCTTACGTTGGCAAACGGTGATAGCCACCGTTCGGAGCGTCGGAGTGGAGCAGACGACGGCACATCGTCGGAGTGCGCTTTTTCCGCGGAGAGCTGTCGTGCATTTCACTCCGTCGCTCTCATTGGCTCGAGGGGTCGCAGCGTTTGTTCTTCAACGAGTCGAGGCCGGTAAACTCTCTTGCGCCTGCCCACGGCCTAGTGCCTTACAAACTCTCGCGATCCCTTACAACGAGACGATGGAATGGGGCCATCTGTCGGGTAGCCGTGGAAGTAAATTCGGTATATTTCCTATTTTGTTTCGCGCATCATTCTTTTCTTAAATGAGTGATAAGGCGCAGGCGAGCTGGTTTACGTTCATGATTTAAGACAACCCTGAGACAGGGTGTTTGTCCTCGTTTCCCCAGTCTCGGGGTTGTCTTAAATCATGATTTCTTTTCTTATTAACTCGAAAAACTTTTGACATCATAAGCAGCCATTTTTCGTAGATAGTACGTACATTTGGTCTCGCAAATAGCGCAAAACGTTCGCTCTGGTGAAATGCAGTTACAGGGCCACCTCATAGATGGTGCCAGCGTGTCCTCTAGAGACCTACATTGGAGACAGGGTCTGTCTCAAACCACGTGGAGCGTTCGCACTCAGGCAGAGATCGGTCCCAAGTGCGCACGCCAGCGCATGCGTCGTCGCGAGATGAGGAAGAAAGTGAGCGGAAAGGCAGAGACGCTTGAGTCACCACCTCACGGCTCGCATTGCAAGCACGGCCCGCAGACTACGTGACCGCGATCGAGCAGTTGGAAACTCTCCGTAATTCAGGCTCTCTAGTGTTCTCTCGTCGTAAGAGATCGCGAAAACTCTGTCGTGAGCGAACGCGAGTGTGCAAGCCAGCCTCTGTGCGGAATCGAAGCATAGACCACGCCGAGCGACGTTGGTTTGCGAACCTCCAGAGCTGCTGCGGCCCGAGACGCGTCCGTCGTGCTTTGAACGCAGCGAGCAACTTGGCATAAATTTAAACGTGTCCCCAAGATTGGGAAAGAAAGTGTCAGCGAGCGTATCTGGAGAGGGCACGAATTTACTCTTTCGGGCATGATTTCCACGTGTAGGTGCAGGTATTGAGCTGAAATTTTGCGATGTGGTTGGGATGTGGAATTTTCGGTTTGTGAACTTAACACAAACAGTTATCGTCAGAGATGATGTCTGTCAAAAATGTGGTTCCTGGACCTTTCAAAGTTGGGCGCGCTCGTCGTGCCTCGGAGCTTCTGGGTTTGCCGGGTTTGCATCGTTCCGTCGTGGTGCGTTTCATCTGTACATGCGAGACAATAAATTTGTCTCAAATAATGTCGCGGTCGTATTATGTGTAAGGCATCTTTGATGTTGGTGTGTACTATACTTTGCCAAACAGTACATGACAGCGAAAGTTTACAATGAATCAAGTTGCCGCGCAATATATGATAACGAACCCAGCGTGATGTGTACTTCATTTTTCGAAACAAGGTGCAATATGAACCTTATGGTTGTATCCTATTACATAATCAGATCTTCAGAATAACAGTCTGGTATAGAGCATGCTTTTTTTTACCGCGATCCAAATAATTCTAAAAATAATATGAACTTGGATTGTCGCATAGATATATTCGAGCTGGGTTAGTTTTCGTGGGAAGGTTCCACCTTTATTATGTTTCTAGAATATAACTTGGCTAAGACTTCACCGTAAGGCATTCTTACCTCGGAGGGATCTCACTCGTAAGTATTGCAGTGAAACCACCGAAGCAATGCATGACGCTGACGGCCATCATTGCTGAAGCTAACTCTCCTCGTGCATGCTCCTCTGTCTGCTTCGTGCATGCAGGACAACGTTGTTCCGGGTGAAGCGCACGCCTTCATCAACCACAGGATACATCCCAAGCAGTCGGTGGCCGAGGTGATACCTTCCAACATTCCTCGCAACGTCTTGACGTTGACTTCCATAACTCATGCAATATTTCACCAATATTTAGGAATAGCGGTAGTTATTAGTGTCGTCATAAAGCTGACTAAAGGCTCGTTTATACATTTCCCACTGCTTACGACCGCATGCCTTAAAACCCCTTCTCTTGCGACGAACACTGGTGCCACCTATTGGGCAGCCGTAGTACTTGCCATTTCCCTATATTTCCTATCCTTTTCATGCATCATTCTTCTTTGGCTCGAAATACTTTTCGTAATGTTATAAACTAACATTTCTCATGATAGTATGTACATTTGATCTCGCAAATACCACAAAGCCTTCCCTCTAGCTAAATGCAGTTTCAGGGTCACCCCATAGATGATGCCAGCGTGCCACTGTGTTCTATCGTCGTAAGAGATCGCGAGAATTTGTCGTAAGCAGACGCACGTGTGTGAACGGGCTTTTAGTAGCACTGTAGTAAACTGCTATAGTATCTATGAAGTTCACACTTGCAGCACATTGCAAAATCATGGCTGTTACTAGTGCCGAATTTAGCTTTGATTTAGCACCGTATTTTGTCTATGTACCGCCGAGTTTTCCTCGTCACAACTTGGAATACTGTGAGGGATCAATTTCACGAAATCTCACACTTGCAACAGAAGTGTCGTTGGTGCCCAGCTCAATTCCGTCCGCTCTCGCGGCGAGATTACTTTGTTCCGAGAAAGAGAAGATTTATGGTATTTGGACAAACTCAACTCTGTTGTTGCGTCGGTGTTCTTTACAGGCACCATCAAACATGTTGATCCCGAAAAGAAATTGCTAGTAATCGAACTTGTAAATACTGCGACATATCCTTGCAACGTCTCGGGAACGAAACGTGAGACGGCGCCACTCCCGCTAAAAACCACCGACCTCCGCTATATCAGCACTGTATTAGTATTAGTGAGTGCTGCACCAATGCTAAGGAGGGTGCTGTTTCCAGCGCTGAATTATCGCTAGACTATTGCTGCACTGTTTAGCGCTGTAGAGTGAAAATTTCAACGGGAAAATGGGGCCCAGTCTCGGTAACTGGCGCCATTCAGCTCTATGTATTTGAAAACTCCATCTCAATTTCTCCATTTAAATTTTTAGAGAATCACTCTTAACTTTTTTTAATGCAATAACGGTTAGTTCAGAAAATTTGGCACCTGATTCGAACCACTAGCACTACATTTGGGCAGAGAATGAGCATTCGGCAACGCAGTTTATTTTTGCATCAAAAATACTTTTTGGGGGGGGGGGACAGCTTATGTATGTGAACAGAAATGAATTCGACAACCGCAAAACAGCCGCCCATTTTAACGAGCCAAGTGGGCCGAGCGGACATTGACGATGCGACGCCCTCCTCTCAGGTGTTGGCGCACAACCGTGCCCTGGTGAGCTCCCTGCCCAACGTGAGCCTGGAGGAGGTGACCTCAACGGAGCCCCACCCGGTGTCCCCCCACAGCCCCACGGACTTCGGCTACCAGACCATTGCGCGCAGCGCCGGGCAGACGTTCCCAGGCGTGGCGGTAGCTCCCAGTGAGTGCGGTAGTGTGCCTAGATTTTAGAGTGTTTCCAACTGCTCCATCGCGGTCACACAATTTATGCACCACGTTTTCATTCCGGTCCACGCTCCTTTACTCCTGCTTCGACGCTCCGAGTTTCATACTCAGAGTGCAGCAACTAAACGGCGCATGGCATACAGGAACGTAACACACCAGAACTATCGATGAGTCGCACGAGCTCCTTCCGACCGCGCGGTTATGACGAACCTGGCACCCCGTGGATACGAGTGGCAGAAGCCGAAATTGTTTCGGCTTCTGGCCTCCGTAGAGTTGCAGAGTATAAATTTCAAAAAAATTGGGAGCCATTCCACTCTGTGAAGATGGATGGCCAGCGAAGCTGTTTAGCACACGACACAGAATTTTGAACAAAGGTATGAACACATTTATTGTCTCGATCGGTGGTCATAGTGACGAAAGGTACACGCACACACATGCTGCCCGCCGCCGCTGCTGACATTCTCGTTGCCGTTCTTGCCTTTGCTCTTCGGGAGTCTGGACTATACGCGGCTATAACGCTAACTGATGTTCTGGCTTTCCAATCAAAGTATCTTTATTCGCTGGGCTAAGCGTTCTGAAAAGGGCAGTGGTGCGAGTGTCTTCGCATCTCGACAACTTTTCTGTTGCTGCGCTATCGGCATGCTATCGTTCGATAGATGAATTCATTTCCAGGCGAGATGCATGAACAAACCTTTTTTTTGCTACACTAACTGATGTTTTGGCTTCCCAATCGAAGTATCTCTATTCGCTGGGCTAAGCATTCTAAAAAGGGCAGCGGTCTGGATGTCTTTTCATCTCGACAACTTTCCTGTCACTGGGCTATTGGCATGCTACCGTTTGATAGATGAATTCATTTTGAGACGAAATGCACATACAAACGCTAATTGCTGTCTTGGCTTTCAAATCAAATTGTTTTTACCTGCTGGACAAGGCACCATTCAACTGAAAAGGGGCAGCGGTCCGGGAGTGCCCTTCGTCTCGACAATGTCAGCGCAGCCATCTTGATTTTGGACGTGACGTCACGGAACACGAAGAAGTCGCTCGTGTTGCGAGAAATACTCGGTGCACGAAGAGTACGCTCGAGTACCAGTCTCAGGTGGCGCTCCTGTCCTTTGGTGAACGGAGTGCCAAACTCACTCTCATGCCCCGGAGCATGGACTTAACGCACCCAATACGAGCTGCAACGAGGTGACAATAGCTTCGGTCGTCTGGAAGCACCTTTGCCTCTCCACCGTCTTTCCTCCTCGCCACGCAACAGTGCAACAAACACACACTCGCGACCAATCTGTCCAGGAGCTGTCCGCCCTCAAATTGCAAACCCTCTTCGTGGTTTGAGCAGCTCCCTCTCTTAATAAATATAGGCCCTCTAGAGTGCGGGGCAACGAAGAGGGGGGGGGGGGGGGGGAGGGGAGGGGGGGGGAGGGGAGGGGAGGGGAGGGGAGGGAGGCGGGGGACGAAGGAAGGAAGGAAGGAAGGGAAGAGAAGAAGAAGGAGGGGGAAGGGAGGGAAGGAAGGGAAGGTCTCGCTCAGACTGCGCACTGGAACGCGCCGGTCTTTGCATGCTAGCATGCCGGCTGGCCCGGTGGCAATCGTTTCGTCAACAGATCATTTCATCGAGACCGCGACGTTTCGTCAAAAGCGCCTTTCCACGCACATCATCTGGTGGTAGCTTTTTAATGGCGTTTTTAGAGTGGATCGCAATTTCCCATTAAAGTAATATTTAGTCTACGCGTAAATCAATATTGGTAGTTAATTTTGGTTTGACCTTTGACCGAAGTTATCCGTCAAGCCATCGGTGACTATAGTAAAGGCTGGTTTGCACGACCTCTTACGACCGAGTGCTTTCAAACCTCTTGGGATCTCACACACTGGCCCCATCTATCTGGTGGAACACTTGGCATTTCTGTACATCTGCTTTTTTCTTTTGTGCACATCATAATTTCTTTTTTGGAAAAAATTTTGACAATGTTATAAACGGCCATTTGTCATAGATGGTATGTATATTTGATGTTGCAAATACTGCAACACCTTTGCTGTAGAGAAATGCGGTTCCAGGCCACCTCACACATGGTGCCAGTGTGTTCTTTCGTCGTAAGCAAACGCAAGAGTGCAAATAGACGGCCCTTAACATTTTGTGGCTTTCCGAGCTTCTCGGAGGCACAGCCTCAAGATGTCGGGGTGCGCATTACAGCGGTGCTGGTGGGGAACACGGACACGCGTCACTACCTGCGCCTGACGCGGAACATCTACCGCTTCTCGCCGGCCTACGTGACGCTCGAAGAGGCGCACTGCATCCACGGCAACGACGAGCGCATCTCCCTCTGGAACTACGAGCGGCTCGTCAACTTCTACCTCCGCGTCATTGTCAACTCCAATGCGGATCGGCTGATTCCTCTCGCTGCTCCAGGACGGAAAGCCGGAGAGCTCTGAACGAGGTCTAGGATAGATCTGCCTGCCAGGTGATTCGCCATTGTTGTGGATGCCCTCTCTCATCTCAAAGAGGTTGCAAATCTCGAGTAACTTTGTCGCAAAAGGGCTCGTGACCGCGACCTTTACGACGGAGCCTCCAGAACGTGTTTATAGCTACGTGTTTATAGCGCGTGTGACTGTATGTGTATTATTTTTTATATTCTTATCTGCGCATGGGCCTAGTTTTTCTAACGATCAGGGGTGGAAGCAAGCTTCGGCCTTTTGTAGCTTTGGATATTCAGCCCGAAAAACGGGATGGGTGATTTCTCGGGGTACGGGTGTTGATATGAGACAGTACAGTCGAGCCCGGCTATATCACACCCGGGTATTTCGAATTATTGTTTATATCGAACAGTCCAAACATCCCCTTGAAAATCACATGTAATAGTATAGGAGCGCTGTTTTTCTGTATCGAACTCCCATGGCGGAGACACTTGATAGAGTGAACCAAGCAGGGACGCCCGTCGCTTCTCCCACAATCTGGTCTGATCGCGCAGGCGGGGTTGGCAGACCGCCAAGCTGGTCTGGTCTGATTGCGCAGGCGGGGTTGGCAGACCGCCAAGCCAGCATGCGGAGGGAAATACGCAACAAAAGAGCAGTTGTAAAAATAAATAAAAAGTTGAGGATGGCAAAAGCAAGGGGAAGGACACGCGCGCACGTAGGGAGGGCAGGGAGTGCCCGCTGTTGGAACGGTAGCGTGCTCTCTTTCCCCGAATGCCGCTGTTTCTGCGCGACCCCTTAGCCCCAAAAATAAAATAAGAAAAAAAAGTTTTCGTCAAGTCGAGTGTGTCAACATCGTTTGAGCAACCATACTTTGAACGCCTTATTTTTGTTTACCTTTTTCTTCCGCGGTTTTTGCTTTTCCCCTTTTTTCTTTTGTTTGCCTTTCTTTTTTTGCTGCCTGTATTTAGTGAGGTTTCTTTTTTGTTGCTTGCTTAACTTAATTCTATAAATCGAGACTTTTTTTTTATGCGGTTTGCTTTTTCGTTTTTTTTTTTTTCATTTTTTAAAATTATTTTTTTTTTTGTTGCCGGCGCTGTGTGGAGGTCGTGGCCATTAAACGATCGCAAACAGTCGCGTAAATGCAGCGGTGTTTGTGATCTTCAACAAAGCTCTGCTGTATTTAGCAGCTCTTAGAGGCTCTATTTGGTAAGGTTCCGTTTGTCGCGGCCTTCGGTATTAGCAGAGACGCAGGGAAATTTCAACTGGAGCTAACATATTTTTGTATATCAAATTATCGATATATCAAAGTATTTTACGATCCCGCTTGACTTCGATATATCCGGGTTTGACTGTATACGCGATTTAATACATGCGGTATTTCGAATACCATGCTCAGTGCCACGGAGCAAAAAAAAAAGAAAGTAGACGACTAATTGATGTTTTAGTACTTCTGACAAATCCACCTATACGTGTCCCATTTTCGGAGATCAGACACCCACACACCGTTGTTGGCCCGAGTTGTGGCACAGACAGCACAAAGCAGTGCACCCAAACAAGTGCTTCCAAGACACTGGTACGGGCAAAGGAAATAAACCCACTTTTACTGCGAGTTGTTTGTACTTGTCCAAATACAGTATACTTCTGAACAACAAAAAAAGTTATTACTTTTCCTCGTGTTCGAATCGGACAACCAACTCGCGCTGTTCTCCCTCGTGCTGCTGGTGCTTGACGGCTCATCAACACGAGATCATGAAACAAAATGGAGCACTGTCTATTTACCTGGTCCGGAAGAAATTATGATCACTCTCATTACATGAAAACAGGCACTTGGTGCCTGTTTTCATTAAACTAATATCAACTGCCTTAATAACTTTTAAAAAAAAAGACATTTTTGGGCTAGTTTTGGCACAACCGTTACGCTTGGGAGCAGGATGGCACAGCAAAATTGGATTGGCGCACATTCACTCAATTGGCGCAGCCCTTCCACCCCTGAACAATGACGGACATAGAGTCGATAATTGCGCGCAAGGGCCGATTTCTGCAAAAGATGTCAACCGACCCTTCTTATTTGCAGTTTGTCTCGTCAACTATAATGTTGCTGAAATTATAGTTGTTTGTCGACACTGAACGATTCTTCCTTAAATTTGTTCGATGCGCACCGACGCAACGCCATTGGAGCCATTGTCGATGAAGCAGCTTTCAATGAGAGGTACTTCAGTTTACATTTAGATGAGCAGCTGTCGTTGGAGTACACATTGAAACTTCAGATGTTTTGTGTGGGAGGTGCTCCATGTTTTCTTACCTGTCCTGTTTGTTTAAAAAGCCACAACTTTTACACTATGAAACTAGCACAATCTTTTAGGTGTTTTACATCTTTACACGTGTTTACAAACACGCGTAGCATGCATGCGAGGGCATCTTTAACAGGCTTGCAGTCGCACATACTTACTTCACGACCTCCGAGAGACTGCGAACCCGTTAAAATTTATCGTCAAATGCACGCTGCACGTGTCCAAGGCCTCTCGGTTTTGGTTGTTTCTGTTTGTCACTCTAGTGCGACTCTGGCATTACAAGCTTCACAAACGTCAGGAATGGGTTGAAAGGTGACATAGACCAATTCCCACAATTCAGTGGACTATGTCACCTATAGAATGAAGAACATAAAACCATTTTTAATGCGTTAGCATTAGAACACCCGTTTTGACGAAAACGCGGCGGTGTCTTGTTTGTGAGTGCTGGGGTGAGAGGGAGAAGGAGGGGGCAAGAGTGACACACGAGACGCTCTCATTGGTTTGAAGCGCTGACGTCAGCCAGCGTCAACCTTTCCCTCTCTCACCGGTGCTGACAAACTGACAGACACCGCTGGGTTTTCATGAAAACGAGCCCTTTCGTTTTTGGCAAAGTAATGCACACACTGGCGCGGAGCCAGAGAGGAGGAGACGCCACGCAACAACTCCTGGATAGCAAAGTCGTAGTGCTGAATGAAATGGCGTAATCAGAAAAGGCCAACGCTGGGCACAGATCGGAAACGAGTGCTGGGTCAGCGCTTGGCTTTGAGTGAAGTTTGAGCCGAATGTTGACGCAATCGTCGTGTCCAATCTGTGCCCAGCAATGGCCTTCTCTGATGACCCCATCTCATTCATCACTACGGCTTTGTTATCTAGGAGGTGTTGCGCCACGGCACAGTGGAATGCAAGCGTGCTCAGTTGCCACTCTGGGTTCTCGTAGTGGCGGTGCGTGGGCTGTGATGGGTGTATGCACGTTAAAACGACGGATGCAGTTCCCTCCAAAAGTGGTATGGATGTGGTTCTTTCCACGAGTGATATGGATTACCGTGTCCAAGAGCATCGACATACTCAGACAGGCAGAGCACGGAAAAGCAGTGAAAAAAAATTACAGTAAGGTCCATTGGTGTATTCTTAGGGAATACGTTATGACCCTTGGGAAACGCCACATACGTCCCCCTTCAGGAAATGCTGATACTGACCCCGTAACAAGGCCAAAAAGAGGCAGCAAAAGAAGTTCGAGGTACACCTAAGCACTTCTTAAGAGTTGTGAATGTGAAAGCATGCAAGCCGCTCGTCTGCTCCCTTTGTCGTCTGTTGCGTGCTCTAGTTTTTCTTTTTAAAAATGCTCAATGGATTTTTTGTTTGTTCCTATAAACTGTCTCAACGCAAATGCCGCACACCGTAATGCTGGCGATTGGCGTTCGAAAAGTCGGTGAAGACCACTGTGGAAGAGACGAAGCCAGCTAGCTTCGAGTCTACCCACTAACTGGCGCAGTTATAGAACGGCGAGCTCAGTCCTGGGTTCGATTCCCCTTGGGGCGATCTCAGAATTACGTCCTTTCTCCTCAATTTAACCCTCTTTTGTTTAGATTGTCCTCTAAAGCATGTGTTACGCATTTCGCAATGGTTTTCGTGGCGTTCCATCACACTCATTCTGCGTTAAAATGAAACAAATTGAAGGTTGGGGTCAACTCGTCTTTCGAGCAAGGTGCACAGTGACGTTGCTTCAGTTCCATCTTCCGCGATTGTCAACTTTGCAAGGTCTGATTCGGCTACAACAGAGTACCGCATCTGCTTAGCATCGTTGGAGGTCACGGCTGGTGATTGAGACAAAAGACTGTTCGTCACGAGAAAGATGGGTATGTTGGCGGCGGAGAGCAAAGTCTTGTCGACTTCAAATAGATGGCGCCACGAAAACTTGTGTACTACCTTGGGCATTGTTGATAGAAAGTCTTTTCCACTCAGGGCAATAAGGTACTACTAACTTGTTACAGAAAGAATAAATAAAAAGGACGGACGTCCTTGCCCGTCCTGTCGGTTTATTCTTTCTGTAGCAAGTTATTGAAAACCAGTGTGCTCACGTTCAACTTTGTACTATACTAGGTTGTTTTTTTAATGTTACAATAAAAACTATTGCAGCAGGTAGCTTTGCACTGTATTTGTTCTGGTTTTATTTTGCATTCATCCGATGCATTGCAAGCACTCTTCCAGTTGATATTTCTCTTTTTTCCAAACTATGTCCCACTAGTGATACTCCCAAAGTGTTCCCCTTCTCCAGGGATTATTTTCGTTATTACTGTAAAACCCTTAATGTTTGCACGCCCTTAATTTTCGCAAATTTCACGAATAAAAATTCTGCGAAATTTAAGGGCACACGTAAATTTCGGTCCCCAAGAGTTCCAATACAGGCATCTGGAATTCACAAAATTTAGTGGCTGCAATTATGTCCTCCGACGGATTCGCGAAAAATAGGGGCCGCAAAAATTAAGGGTTTTACAGTACTTGTTTTATTTACTAAAAACTGTTTTAATTTATATAGTTTGCAGCTGACCTCTAAGTGACCTCTGTAAGCACATTTTCCCTGTATGCTTCGTTCCCCCAAAAAAGGCAAAAAAAAAAATTCTCATTATTGCAAAATATGCTTTTTGCAATATTCATGTTACTAATTTCCAATCGACACACAGTCAATGATATAGTTCACGAAGGTGTCCAGAGTCACGCTAGGTCAGTTTTCAACTCCGTTTCACCCGCATTTCACCGCCCGACTCCAAAGGGACATCACTGAAACAAGTTGGCCTTTATTCTTTCATTTCATTAAACAGAACGCTGGCTACACCACACACAGACCAGTTGCCTCAAATGTATATTAGGACACCGGCAGTTTCCAGGTAAACTCTCCTGCACTCTTGGGAGTGGTCATGGGCAACAGTAGAGCTTGAAACACTGTCAACAGTAGTAAAAGGTACAACTAACCTTAGTATCAACTCTCAAAGAAAAAGAAGCTACAAAATTTCCTGCGACTTTCTTCCTCCTAAAGTCGCAGAAAGAAAATGTGCAGCTCTTTGTACAGACTCCAAGACTTGCTAGTACTCGATGTTCGAGAAACAAGGTCTGTCGCAACCATTGCATGCAGCATCGACGCGCTGGCTTGCTGATAATTTTTTTTTTTAAACACTAATGCAATGGACGCATGTAATAACATTTATGTGCTACTTTTATGAGCATCAAGTTCGTCTGGAAGGCTGTTGAAGCCAGTCGAAATATAATGGACATAGTTTGTGTCAACTAGCGTTTGTTTTGTGCGAGCTGTAACAGTGTATAACGCACATAGAAAACGTGTAACAAACACTGAGGAAAAGTTAATGTCAAGAGACTTAATCTATACTTGAACGTGTTTACTTTTATCGAAATGTTTCCCAAAATTGTGCCATCTTTTTTTTTATTGTGTTCAGCAATACTTTGTAAACATTTCGATCTTGCGCTCGAACGTGAAATTGCTGAACAGCGAGTTTCACTGACTTTACGACAAACTCCTAGAGTCAGAGTTTGTGGGACATGCGCAACAATAGTTTCGAGTACTATGGTTTTTGTTGCTTACAACTCGGGTTAAAAAACAAAACAAAAAAAGATTGCTTATTAAAAAAAGAACTCGCAGCATGCTTGAAATCTGAAGTTTGGACTCAGCTCCTAAAAATTTTTTCACTTCAATTGCCATTTGAAGGTTTGGTGGAAAAAAATCTCCCCAACCTCAAGGAACATTTTGCTAGCCCAAGTGCTGCGCTTAAATGGTAAAAAAAAAATTTTTCTAGATAGATTGCTCTTATTTTTTTGTAACCTATACACCAGATGAGCAAAGTGTTTGGTGACTGACAATTTACCCATGGCAGTAATGCAGCGAATGCATGCCTGTATTACGCCAGTGGTCTTCGTTCCTTACTCGAAAGCCATTGCCACTGGTAAAGAATGGGAAATCACTCCCCAAAATATTCTCTCATCCAAAAGCAAAAAGAGCCAAGAGGCTGCGGAGTATTCCAGAGCCGAGGCACGGCCACAACATACGCACTCGATCCCAATGCTCAAACCAAACTGACGTGTCGGCAGCAAAATTTAAACCACAATCATTTTTATTAAGTTGTCCATCTCATCCTAACCTGAACTGGTTCCAATCGGGTGATAAAGCAGGCCATGCAACGGGAAGATGGTGTCCCAATATCCCGACCTTTTCAATTCCTTTCCCGTCCCTCGTTCCCCAATATTCCCTTCCGTCATTTGTCGACACGCTTCGAACGCAGCAAAGCTCCCTGATCCATACAACACAACCGGTAGTTTACAGCTTGTATTTTCCGTAGACGCCGTTTATGAGGAGGCACTCACTCGCGGCGCAACCTTTTGCCACGCACCCACGTGAAGGTGAAAAAAACGATTGGCAACCGTGCGAGATGTCTCGGGGTGATCAGACAGCCCAAAAACGCGGCGCAATCGTAACGGCAACAACGGGGCTTTACTACGAAGTCACGTGCAGCAGTCGTGCGTCGGTCACTTGGCCACGGGGCTCTGCGCCACCTGGTCGTGCAGCCAACGGTAGGCCTCCACGGCATAGCCTTGAAACGTGGCTGCAAGATTTGACGCGTGGCCCTGCAGTTTCTCGGGAGACCAGGCACCCCTGGAAGCAAAGAGACGACCTCGAAATGCTATACCAGAACCCGACTACGAGTCAGAAATTAACCCGGTGGACCACATCGAGCGAACCGGTAGGCGACGCAGAAAGCTGCCGTTACAAGGTCGTAACTTTCCAAGGTGTTCTCATATTTTGCATGCAGTCCGCTTACTCTCCAACTTTTCATCCCAGCTGAATGTACTGACAAAGCACGATAGTTAATTTGAAATGCTTCTCGCGTCTCGATGCAACTTTTCCCAGTAAGCCTCTGTGCATGCGTACACCCTCTCCCCTAACCTTGCTATCTGCAGTCACTATTTTCGGAGGCCACTATCAACATTCTCGGCACCTATCTCCGCGGCTGTTTGGTCATTTTCTGCGATTCTTTTTTGAACGCCAGTAGAATGGGGCGTGAAAAGCAACGAAAGCCGATACAACAGCACAATGCCAATGCGTTCCGACAAGCGGAGGCGCGCTGGGCTGCCCTTCGTTTGCAGACAACTCCCCGACGGCGCTCGATACTCGAAAAAGGCCCATTAAGGGGAGACACCCCCTGGGAGGGTCAACTTTTGAACCCTTGGCTTCAAATTAATGAAATTTACAGGGTAGGCTGGTGGTCATGCTAGAGGGTGCATGACAAACTTTCAGGTCTGTAGGTTAAGTGGGAAGGAAATTAGGGCAGCTTCTATCAGCAACACCCTTACATTGTTTAGTTAATCTATCGTCGGAAAACTATCGCAATATTCACGATTTTTATTCGCTAGATATGTAGCAGAATGCCTAGGAGGTGCGCCTATGGAAAGTTTTTTGTAAAACGTCATTTATTTCTATCAATTTTCTCTTCTGCGAAATTGGTTAACTTTTTGGTCTTCTGTTTCTTCGACAAAATGTCAACATTTGTTTATAAAAGACATCCGTAAAGTGACAAAATCATTCCATGGCCGCATTCCTTATTAAATTTCAGTCAGGAAAAGTGAAGAACGAGCCTTCCCTGTATTGCCATTATCAAACGATAGATTGACTAAAATGGAATTTATACCAAAAAGTGGAACGGAGAAAAAGGCGTTCAAAGTGCTCCAAACCCTACCTTTTCTTTAGCTTCGGTGGACAGAAAATAATTTATAAAAATTTAGCTATGCAGTGTAAAGTAGCAAAAAGTTCTGGGAATACTCTCTAGATGTTGGTGGATGTAAATATGTAATTTTTCAAAATCAGTGTTTTTTGCAGAATGTTTTTTTTTTTTTCTGAGGAGTGTCCCCCCTTAATCGTACGTGTACATATAAACTGAACGGTAAATTTGCGAGAGTATAAAAAGGCTCATCCAAAATCCACAGGGTCTTTGAAAGAATCTCTATACTTCGTTTCAGCTTCCGTCCGAGCAGCAGCCAAAGGCTGAGGGACGGTTTGCAACTTCGAGAAGGGCATTCCTACGCACCACAAAGTAGTCCGCAAGAGTAATCTTTCTAAAATAACTGTTTTGCACGTAAACATTGCACAATATTCCAGATGTGTACTGCTGAGAATGATTTGCAACTAAAGGAATTAATTATTTGAAGTTTATGTTTTTATTAATAAATGTAAATGCGTGTGGTTTGGTGAAAACGCGTACCTCCATTGGCAACACGGCTGCTGCGTTCGGTTTTTCTGTGTGATTTCGTTTCCGTAATGGCCGAATCACGTGCTTCGCTGGTTTCCTCACCGAGTCTCATCAAAACGTCCTTTCGCAAAGGCACGTTTGGGCGTCAGGCGCGAGAGGTCGTGAAGAATGTCTACCTTCAAATTCGGCAGGAGACTCTGGCCGCGTCGTACCGCAAACGCGTTGTAAACACGAAAAGCGTCCGGGCCACTACAATTCACTGATACGCGGCGAAATCAGGGTACCCCTTTACCTGCCGATCCCATTTAACGCCGAGAAGCTGGTTGAAAGGACTATGCCTCGAGCCCTGGTACATCCAGACAATAGTACAAAGAAACATTGCACCTGCGCGTTGATTGCATCTTAATCACGGCCGGGTCATCGGGCACCTTGCAATGTGTACTACTACTTACATCTCGAAACTATGCCGAACAGGTGGAAAGCTCGGACACAGACGCCAGCGGCCAGCCTACGTACTGACATCCCCCGTGACTAAACTTCAGAGCGTGAAAGGGCGCTTTTTAAGCCTATAGCAGACGATACCCTTGATACACCCGTAGCAGACAAAATACTCGGCGAGCGCGGGCGGCGCGGAAGACCAGCGGCGCAGCGGAGTGATACAAAAGTGCAGGCGAGATCGCGTGACCTATTGCCGGCGTGGGATTGGCTCCGGCCACACGTAGCTTTGGCTGCGCTCGGACGGAAGCTGAAACGAAGTATAGAATGGACCGGCGCAGCATCTTTAGCGAGGCGCCTCCCGGGGAATGTTGACTCACGTGAGCACGTTCTGGGTGAGCCAGGCAGAAGTGAGCTGCGCACCGGTGACCAGGTTGGTGAGCAACCAGGACACCCCGACTCCTACGGTGGCCCATGCTTCGTGGGCCGCCCGAAGCACCGTGGCCGCGCAAAAGGGCAGCCATTCGTCCCCCTGGGGAAAAGGGGAAAATGAGAGGGCTCTGTCAGGTAATTGCAACGGCTCTCACACTCATCGAGGCCCGTTCATACTCTCAAGTTTGTTTAGGACAGAGTTTGTGCGATCTCTTACGACGAGAAAACACACTGGCACGCTGGTGCCATCTGTGAGGTGACCCCGAAACCGCACTTCACTATACTCAGTGCCATTAGTTGTGTGCAGTGCTGGCGAAGGCAACGCCAGGTGAAGAGATAAAAGGCCAGCAGTAAGAAGGTGGGATGGGAGAGGAGGGCAATGTAGGGCGAGGGGAGAAAGGGAGAGGAATGTTCAAGAGGAGAGATTTCTCTCCGCCTTCCTAGTGCGTGCCCTTCCTCCCCTCGCCTGTTTTTAGGATCAGCGGTTTATTCGACAGACCTTGGGTGTGACAGAGCTTTAATCGGGGCTGTTGTGGAGTGTTTTCCGCAAAAAGTAGCCTCGATTTCACGTGCCCAGAGGTGTTTGGCGTGATCCTTGGAACTCTCAAGTCAGTCGAAGCGCAACGCCGACGTCACGGTGTTGATTTCACCCGCATGAACGGAAGAAAAATCGGCCAAGTTTTCCCTTCTAGGGATCGCGGCTCCCAGGTGTTGGTGATGAGCACATCCGGAGGACTGTGCGTTTCGCCGTCTCGGATTTCAGCAACGGGCAAACTCTCGCAGAGCCGCCAGCTGCATGAACCAAGGACCTTTCGATCCGTGCCCGACACGACTTCCCCGGTGCTAATGGGGAAGGAGTCAGGGGCCCAGAGTTCCTAAACTAGGGAACAAGAATCCTATAAGAAAATACCGCTGTGTATCAGAGCTCTTGTTTGCTTTGCCACCTGTACCCAAGTAAATAAGTAGTTGTACAAGAGTAACAATGCCTCTCGACACTTCATGCCCGGGGCCCTGTCTGGTTCTTGTCGACAGCAACAGCTTTGTCCATCCAGGGAACCCCTCTATCACAACACTGTACTGCACGCAACTAGTGACATAGAGTTGAAAAGTAGTGAAAGCGCACAATAAAGACGAATACGAAGACGGAGAGGCAAACAGGACGAGCGCCGACTATCGACTGAAGTTTTATTGGAAAATAGAAACAGCAAAAGCCACAAATATTACAGAAATGTGACTAGTCATCATTGACTCGGCCACCACACATGCCAATAAAATCCACTTCTTTTTTGTGAAGCAAAAGTGAGGGCTGACTGATACACTTATCAGGACGTTCCTTCTTTATCATGTATGCTTCCAGTACCTCTCTCACCACCTTTTCTTTACCTCTCCCAACGATTGTAGTGCCTTGAAAGTTGGGAATGCAACGGCAATCTCTGCAATGTTTGTGTAAATGTCAGTCTTGTGCAAATAGTGGATTTTGAGTTCGAAGCGAATTCGAAGCGAATAGTGGTTTTGGCCGAATATTTTAGATTCGAATATCGAATAGGTTTTCTACGCCTTTCACTACTATTGCATAATACTTAGACGAAAACCCAGCTAAACTTGTGAAGGTTGTTCCACTTGTTCATTTATAAGCTAAGTTTACTTTATCTATATTTATGAACTGTGACCTCAAAAGGTCTGGCGTCTTGGGATGGCAAGTAAACGACGGATTTGACATAAAATGAATCCTGTACAGATGGCCAACTATACCCAATGGAGTGAATTTAAAAATCTTGCTATATAAAATATTCTTTATTTAATCTCGAGTTAAAAATAAGAATGAATCATGCATGATGAACGCAGGTTGTAAGGGCATCTCTGCCTAACATATTATACTCTTGCATAACAGTTTAATTTTGAAACTTTTACTACAATGTAGATGTACACATTCAGAAAGTTTTCATTTATTTTCAAATACAGTCGGCACAGGTGCACCATCCCGCTTTGAATGTATGCTTTACTTCCAAGCACGCAATTACGATATTCATACTTTTCAAGTGTTTATCGTGGTGGGTTACTCCATTGAGTGCGCTTCTTACAAAGCACCTGTGCGCTGCGGAGAAGCAACACCCGCAGAGCTCGCTTTCGTGGGTATTGCTTCTCCGCAGCGCACCGGTGCTTGGCAAGAAGCGCACTCAACGGGGCTAACCCGCCACAATCAACACTTCGAAAAATGCGAATAGTGCAGTTCTTCTCGACGCGAATATTGAATAGTGTATTATTCGGAACTACTATTTGAAATTTCGAATATTCGCACAACCCGAGTAAATGTGCGCCTGTTGTTGAACGCAGCGATAAATCATGTTCACGCAACCGTTCATTCAAACACCTCCCTGTCTGGCCTATGTAAAGCTTAGCGCAGCCCAATGGAATTTTATATATCGCGCCCACTGCACATTCAACGTATTTGTTTACACGCTTCACTGTGCATTGCCGCTTATCCTTGCCTTTCTCTCTTATCCTCGGACGAATTTGAGCCAGTTTACGTGATGCTGAGAAGACCAGAGGTGCCTCGAACCTTTCCGCCACTTTTTTTAAATTGTGTGAAACCCTGTAGAGTATAGGGCGAAGGTTTTGCGGTGCTTGCGAGATCAAATGTTCCAAGAAAAATGGTCGTTCATAACACTGTCAAAAGTTTTTCGAGCCAAGAAAGAAAGAACGATGCAGGAAATATACTGAAATGGCAACACCACTACCCAATAGATGGCACAGGTGTGTTCTCTCGTCGTAAGAGATCACGAGGTTTGAACAAGTGGTAAGCAGTCGTGCCTTTCATTGGGCCCTATGCGACTAACCAAGCAATTTGTTACTTGAAAGGCGCACGACATGGCACAGATGCAATGGCCCACGCGTTCAAAGAAGAGAGAAATCTCTTCTCGAGAATGCGTCTGTCGAGGGGATGCTGCGACAAAGCTCACCCATTGCAGGAGCGGAAGCCCCTGCTTGCAGAGCCAGTCCCTGGCGGGGGCCGCCCGGTCCCAGGCCCAGGCGGCAGAGGCCAGTGCCTGAACCCAGACGGCGTCCAGGGTGGGCCCAAACTGCTCGCAGGACCGCTTGTACAGCCGGGGGGCCTGGGTGCCCACCCAGCTGCAGAGAGACCGCAATGTCGCTCGTTTATTTGTTTACTTTATTAACCTTCGAGCGCCACTCCCGAGTATAATTGGGTGCACTCTCACGCAGGTCTAATTTGCTCCCTAACTCTCCCAAATGGGCTGTCGATCTTATTATTTCTATCACGCTTGCTTTTGAGTCATTTCATTATTAGCGAATTTGTTATTTAATTACCTCGTATGAAGCGTTTTGCTTTCGTGGCATAGTAAGGTCTTTGCTACTGGTTAAGACTGTTTCTTATCGTTTGTCGGTTTTCTCGAGAATTGTTTAAAGGTCTGCCTGGTCCCACGGATGAGTGTTGCTCGCCTCTCTGGGCCAGATTTGTGGAAGTGCTTCTACCAAATAAAGTGCCAAATTATAATTGCTACTATTAAAGCCCGGTCAAAACCCTCGAGAAAAAAAAAAAAATTCACAGCTCAGTCGCAGCGACGGCTGCGACACATCGTAACAAAGTCGCTGGGCATCGGTGTCGCGTTCATGTCGGGTGCGTGAACAAAAGCGTTCGGAACAAAACAAACTTCTGACCATTTTGTTCCGAACACTTTTAATTCCTTTTTCTTTGTTTCGGAGCGCGTGAAAGCGAGTCTCCCGGCTCGAGCTCTTGGCATTGACAGTGCTACAACGGCATTTTGTTACTGGCCATTTTTTGTTTACAGAGAGCGAGTACAGTGGGAATCGGGTACTACAAAAACCCAACGTACACAGGAAGTTAATAATGCTATGACACAGCTCAGTGGCAACATCTTCGCTTTGCACGCAGCGGACCCAGGTTCGATTCCCGCGGGCGGCGGGCAATCAGTTTTCCAGAATTTTGCAACACTGGCGACGGATGCCCTACATCGCCTATTACAACATGAACAACTACAAGAAGGACGTCATTTCCAGTGGTGGAAAGAGCCCATTACAGCCATCGCTGTAAAATTCTCGATTTACCTCGATCCTATGAATAAAGTATATGTACATACTTTATTCAGCATTTTCTTATAGCATGCTATTTTATTCCAAACTGTTTTTTTTTTCCCTATGCAATGGAGGGCACGTCTTGGATCTCTCATCTCTTCCCATAAAGTGTTTGAGTGCGAACGCTGATTGCCTGCTTTCGGCGTTTGCATTCGAACAGCTAGTAGAGACCATCGTGGTAAAGACAAAATCTGCTAGCATTGCTTCTACCCGCTAATTGGCACAGTGGCAGAACATCGATCTAACGGCCATGAGGTCGTTGGTTCTTTTAAGTGGCATTACATTCAGGGGCGGATTTAGAGGGGGGGGTCCGGATGTCCTGACCCCCCTCTTGATTTCTGCATGTGTAAAATTTAGGGCGTGAAACGAGGGAGAGGGGGAGGGCCCCAGCGATCCCATCCCTTAAACACCTTCAATGTTAAAACGCCGTGCGGGAAGTCGCCCGGCGAGCCCCTCACCTGAGGCCGTCCTGCCAGTAGACCGCTCCTTTGGCGATGGCCGGTTCTAGGTGGCTCAGAAGACCGGCATCTTTAAGCAGCTGCCTCGTTCGCGACCCTGCGGGAGTCGTCGGTCAGCTTCCTCCAGCCCAAGGAGGAGGGAGGGGGATGGGGGGAGGGGTCTACTCACGCTGGAAGGAGCCTTGCACGTCCCACACCACCAGGGCCCCCACGGCGGCTGCCAGCGTCACCAGCACCAAGAACCAGGGGAAGCCACGCCCACTCATCTTCTTCAGCAGGATCTGAGGGGGCGGGGTCAACAACCACGCGCTTCAGAATGCTGGCTGGAGGCCCCGTGCGAGCACAAATGCCACGACCACACAACAATTGCAAAACCGCACACTAATGCAAAGTACCGTAAAATAATGTGGAACCACCCACTATTAACATTAGTCAAACTTGGGAATTCTTCAAATTGTATGTTAAGGCCCGTTCACACTCTTGCAACCGAGAATGACCGAGAGACGAGATCTGTTAAAACTTCTTAAAATTTCTTAGGACGAGGGAACACACTGACATTCTGGCGCCATTTAGGCGGTGACCCTGGAACTGCATTTCACAAGAGCGAAGGTTTCGCGGGATTTCCGAGGTCGAATGTGCGTAATACCTATAAGAAAGGCTCGTTTATAACGTTGACAAAAGTTTTTCGAGCCAAGAAAGAAAGGATAATGCGCGAGAGAAATAGAAAATATGCCGGACCGCCAAGTTTACACTGCTACCCAATAGATGGCGCCAATGTGTCCTCTGGTTGTAAGAGGTTTTAAGGAACCCAGTTTAAGAGGTCGCAAGAGTGTGAATGGGCCTTTAAGTGCCCAATTTGACCGGACAAGCACCCACGTCTAGAGTAACCCAGCTTTCAGATGGGTTTTTCACCTCCGAGCATGCTTATGGCCAAAATGATTCTTAGGCAAAGGTACTTGTCTTTCATTCCACAATCCAGGTTGACGAACGAAGCTGATCATCCCGCTGTGGTTAGTACACGTGTGTCAAGCATTGCACCAAGTCTGTTGTTTACCCCATGGGCACCAAATCTGTGGCAGCCTTTTGCTATACCTGTGGCTATTTTATGCAATTTGTGCACTATGGCTAAACTGCTGATTATACATAGCTCTGCTTTAGCTCATTTCCTATCATCCGGTGTCTAATGGCAGTGATGGCACACAAGACGTGTTCACCATGCACAGGTTAAACAAATGCAACTCTGTCATAATCTTTTTTTTTTTTTTTTTCCGGTTGTTTACACGTTTATACGTAGTAAACCAAAGGGCTATGCGTAGGGGCCATATTTATTGACTAAACCTACTTCAGTCGCTCGCGTGCCAACAACTAGTAAACTCGACACTTTTTGCCGCACAGGGTAGCACGACACAATTACTTGAGAGGGTAGGGATCAACAAACAATAAACGGCCGGACCGCTCCACACCCGCGAAGAAAACGAGAGGAATAAGCGACATTCTGCGCAGCCTTCACTCACAATTCGTCGATCTGCCACCCAAGAGGAGGCGATTTCGTGAAACCCCGTTTTTCGTACACAAAACTTATTATCCTGACAAAAACACGATAAATCCGAGAGCACCCCACTCGCCTCCCCAACAAAAACAAACAAAACAAAAATATGGGAGCTTTAGCGGCGAGGGCTCCGGCGTGTTGGAAGGAAAACAAGCTCTCGCGCCGAGCGAAGCGTGCCACGGAAAGCTGAGCTCGCGCTCGGAAAAGTGTCGTCGAATTTTCAACAGCAGTTGCGATAAGGCGATACGCATTTGCTGCGCTGACCAAGTCGGACGCGCCGCTGTTGCCGCAGTATCGAAGAGTCTGCAGCACCGATCGCTGGTGGCGTCTTACTTGAAGCTTGGGGGGCCTGAGGGGCTTGTTTCGTGCGTCCCGGGAAAATTTACAATAAAGACTGGTCGCGTTCAGGGATCGAAATGTCCGAAGATTGGCATCAGTGAGCACAGGCACTCAAAGACAACACCCCCATTCCCAAAACAAATTCCGCGACGGAGCGATCGATTGGTTCCTCCCTTGCAAACGGGCAAACTCCAACTGACGTCATTTTTTTCTTTTTTTTTTTTTTTTTTTTTTTATTAGAAAGAGTGGGAAGAGTTTATGCGGTTGGCTGCGGTCGTTGCTGAGGGTGCTGAGGGTCATGTCGGTCGCGTCGTCGGCGCAGCGGTGAATAGACGAATGAGCGTACCCGAATCAGGCGAATACTTGCGCCACCTATGCAATGTGTTTTAAAGGAGGCTTTGTAAATTCCGGGAATAGGAAGAGCGAGTATTAAAAAAAGGAAGCTAGTGTGTTATTCCTATCAATTACCCGATATTCGGAAAATAAAAGAGCTCTGAGAAGTACTCTCTAGCATTTCGTTGCTCTAGAACACCCCTTAAAAAACAGGATAACAAATTAGTGAAAAGACTAAGTGCGCAGACGAGCTGGTGGTTGGTAAGCATGTTGTTTAACACCTAAGAGTGTAGTGCAGAAAAGGAAGAAAAAAAAAAAAAAAAACCCTTTTAGTTGAAGGGTTAGACACATAAGGGAACATCTCAACGAACAGGCACAGGAGGGAACGTCTTGAGACATTCCCTTCTGTGTCTGTTCCTTAGACTAAAAGATTTTCCTTTTCTGCACAACAGTCTCAGGTAAGGCCCGTTCACACTTGCGACAGTCGCTGGAGCGACCAGCGACTAGCGACTGGGAAACAGGTCGGTAGCGACCGATTTTGAGCAGTCGCTCCGGTCGCTCCCCGACCGATTTCTCAAGTCGCAAAACCGAGTCGACCGAGTCCCCGAGTCGCTGGACGGCGGAGCCAATCAGAGTCTCGCAGGAAGTGATACGTGCGTTTGTTTACATCCGGCACTGCTTCCCGCGGGAAATAGCGACGCGCGCACGGCTGCGGTCACTGGCATAGAGTTCTCCGCGGAAGCTCTTATTAATGCTGTCAAAGACTATTTGTTTCTTTACAATAAGCGGCACCCCGACCACAAGGAACGGGGCAAAAAGCTGCAGGCCTGGAACGAGATCGGCGACATTTTCGGCATAGCAGGTACGTACACCCGTGAGCGATATGAAGGTGAACAGCCCTCCTCTTGTTTTTGACGCTCCTGCAAGTTTTGGAACAAGCTGTTCCAGAAGAGGGCTAGAACGCAAAGTGTAGACCCTTGGCCACGTACCATTTGAGACGTTGAGAGTTAATATAGCTTTAGGGAGCCGTAAAACAGGCAAGAAACCAGGTAAGGTGTTCACCTTCATATTGCCGGCGGGTGTGCAATATCACAGTTGACGGAGCGCACCATTACGTTTTTTTGTTTTTTCCTGCTGGCACCTTTGATCAGAAAAACCTTTCAGCCGGCTCGAAAAGGTGTTGATTATTATCTGTTAAGTTGGCAGCGAGCCTGGCGACTCGTCGGTCGCTCAATCAGGTGTGAACACTGATGGTCGCCAGTCGCTTGTCGCGAGTCGCTCCAGCGACTGTCCCAAGTCGCAAGTGTGAACGGGCCTGTGTAGGGAGACCATATTCCTCAAGGTAGAAAACGGGACATCCCAGCAGAAAAGGAGGGGGGAGGGGGGGGGGGGGGTTACTAAAGTTTGAGATTGGGAGAAAACATTTAATGAAATTCTACATGCGTGGTATATCTACATGATCCGTGTTATATCGAGTAACTCAAAAATATATTTCTACACACACGTCTTCGCGAGAAAAAATGCGTTTGTGGGCAAGAACAGTTCAAAATTTTACTCTCTGGGTAAATATTTTAAAGGGATACTACAACGAAATTTCGGCGCTCATTTTTTTGTTTATATCTGTTCAAAAGAGCAGTATCACATGGAACATACCAATATCTTGTTAAAAAAGTCTCGAAAAGGAATTTTAAAACGAATTAAACGATTAGCAAAGAGCACCTGGTGGATGTCGCTAACGCCTCGTTTGTAATGCTCGTCTAGGAACCTTGACAGCTAGTGACGGAGGTTGTCTCGCCTCCGGCCACGGCGAGAGAAGGGGGGAAGGAGGAACTCCCCTCTTCCCGAGAATCCCTTTTGTGTGTCGCAGAAGTCGCTATTGTCCCCCTACAAGATTATAGAAGATTAACCCGTTACTCAAAATTCGTACAAAAGCAGCCGCTTCGGTGGCTGGAACGACTAGGCCATCCTCTCGGCGTCAGCCTCGCCGTAGCTTTGCTCGTCTCGAGACGACCTACGTCACGATTGTGTTGGATGTCACGTGCTCTAAGCTGGGCCTTCTCCGAGCGCTTGCCAGAGTGGGCCGTTTATAACGAAAAATACAGCCACCAGGATCAAAATACAAACGTGCGATTGTCATTTACGGATATTGTGGATCATATTCAACCTATTTTTGAACACAACGGGAATATTTCAAATTTCGTTGAAGTATCCCTTTAAAGTACCTACGGTTATTTTTGTAAAATATACTTGTAACGAATAGGCATAGTTTCGGTTTGCCTCTACTCGCTTGGTGCCAATTTCGAAACTATGTACTCCTGCGAAAATGGGACATGATTCTATATTGGGATAAAAAGACGGGACGGCAGAAGTGGACCTCAAAAACGGGACTGTCCCGGCCAAAACGGGACGTCTGGTCACCCTAGTCTCAGGTGTTAAACGACATGAGGAGGATAACGAAATAAGCAACTCCAAACTTCTCTAAACAACCCCATAAAAGGCCTCAGGCAAGGGCCAGTGGTCTTTCTGTGGTGCCCTCCAGGGTTAATAAAGATATTATATTATTATTATTATTATTATCATTAAAAAAAAAAAAAATTGACCGCATCTCCACGTGGTGAATGATGTTGCTTGGGGCGAAGCTCTGGTGGTGCTTGTCTGCGTAGACGCCGAGCCGCAGCGTGCTGAGCCTTTTCATTCATGTCAGTAGGAGAATGTGTGGTTTTCTTCTTTTTCTTTTTTTAAGCAGACAGATGGGATGGTATCTCAGAACGCCCTACTCTTTTTTTTCTTCTTTTTCTTTTTCATAATTTTTTTCATCTTTTTTTTTCAAATTTTTTTTTTGCCCTACACGAGCACGTGAGCATGTGCTCACGTGCTCAAGCACGTGATCTCACGAGCAGAAGCACGAGCACCCGACGCCGGGCCTACGGCGGACGGACATGGCTAGCCCCTAAGGAGCTTCGCCCCTAAAAAATTAGATATCTAGAATGTCAACCTTAAATGGGCCCTGCAATGACTTTTTTACTGGTTTTTAATTTGCACCGAACCTCAGCGCACTGAACGTAGTAACTTGATGAAACTTTTCTTTTCTCAAATTTCGCTTTATTTTAAAAGTTATAGGCAAATTAGAATTACCTACAAAAACAAGCAAAAAATAACCTCCTTCATGACGTCGTAGGTCCTGGCTTGAGTGGCCGTGAACTAGAGGAAGGGTAGTGGGCTCATCGAGCGTTCACGGCTGCCGCACTCCGTGTCGACGGCTCGAGAGGGCGCCACGAAAGCATGTGTTGGATAGGCTGTATGAAGCGGGCGGCCAGGGCGGCTCGCATTGCATTCGCTGCGCGATTAAAGACTAATTCGGCATAACACTTCATTGGCCACAAATGACAGCAAACACGGGGTAAAGATCAGTTCAGAACGGGAGCCACTTCGCGCTGCCATACCGCCAAATGGCCAAATCGCCAACCAAGCCCGCGCCGAAGGCCTTCGGAACGCTCGGAAGCGGTCGGATGCTCGAGCCGGTATACGATCGCAGCGCCGCCGCATACATCCGGGATTTTTCTACCCTGGCCGTTCGTCCGGGCCTCATCCCACTAGCCCTTTCTAGTATGCGCCGTTTTTTCCGCCGCTTGGTGGCGGGTATGTCGACGGGTCATTTCTTGTTTCCGTACTTTACAAACTGCATTTGTTTCTTTTCTGATCTAAAATACTGAACAAAAACTACTTTCATGCATAATTGAAACGATTCGCGACACTTATATTTTGTATCTCGACTAAAAAAAAAGCTTTTAGTGGCTCTGACCAGTAGTAAGCCCAGGACCAAAGACGTCACATTTCGCGCGCTTTCGGCAACGTGGGTCGCCCTCGTAGGCGGAGGAGGTTTCCGCGTCGTCCGGTTAAAATATGACGCACTGATATTTAGTTACTTTCTCCATGCCCGCTGGCTTTCCCGAACCCCAAGAGACGTGGAAACCGCAAAAAAGGCAGACGCCTTAATATGATTGCAGGGCCCCTTTAAAGGGGCACTGACAACCCAAAGGTCGTATTTTTTTTATTGTCTAAAACGATGCAAGTTGTAGTCATAGACACGCAAAAAAAACCGCATCGCGAAAAAAAAAATGTCCCGAGCGCGCGCGCGCCTTTTTAGTTTTGGCGTTTATATTTCCCGCCGCTCACCTCCTCGCTTCTTTTGATCGGTGACGTCAAAAATCAGCAAATTTGGAAGCTTTGTAGGTGACATTTCTATAACATTTAATAACGGCAATCGTAAAACATGTTTTTTAACGCAATTTCGAACGCACTACGGCCCCTCTTTTTGAAATACCAAAAATCAGAGTTCGGTGTGATGTTGCTTCCTAGATTTGTACCCTCCCTCGGAAAACTTGGCGGCGCTTTGCTTCTTGCCTCCTCCTCGCTTGGGGTCGCCGTGGCAACGGCGCTTTGCTTCATAGCGTGGAGTGGAGGTCCCAAAGAAAGTCGAGTCGCAGGAGACCGCAAAATAATTGACTCACTGCACTGGCGCGGATCGCGTGGGAACTTCAAATTTGGCATTTGGAAATTGTTTTTTTAATTCACAAATACTGAATTTTAAAGTTTCAAATTTTGAGGGTAATGTCCCGGCATCGTTTTCAATCGTTTCGGATGTGTCAGTGCCCCTTTAAAGGGACAATGAAGGCGATTTTATTTAATTTTTTTAAAGGGTGTTTTTAGGCTTCTTGGGAACCTGGCACACTGCCCAATTTTTCGTAGACATTTGTGACGCGTATTTCTGTGCCTACGAAAGAACTGAAGAAACCGAAACTGAACTATCTCCATTCTCATTTCTGGACCTCCGAAAACAGAGGTGACGTAGGGAGTGACGTCAAGTGTGAATAGTCGGTATCGGTAGCTTTTAAGAGATCGAAACTGGTTACCGCGGTGGGTTTAGCACTGCGGTGGCGCGATCGTTTCGTCGGATCTGTCAACATGGACGACGATGCCGCTCTCGCGAGCGAGTTCGGTTCGGGCTTCCGTTCAGTGACCTAACACCAACGGAACGGGAGTTCGTGTGTGGTGTTCTTCGCTATCATCCGAGGCCGATGGTGACCGCCCAACCGGCAACGCGGGGGCCCGCTGGCTCCGAGCAGCAAAGCTGTGAGCAACATTCGCACGGGCGAGACGAGAGCGGCGCGTTGCCGAAGGACAGGCCCTGTCCCTGCCCGACAGGGACGCGGGGGAAATGCCGAGGGGAAAGCGACAGCGACCCTGGAACCGGTTCCTCTGTGGGGGACGCTCCCCAAGTAGGAGAAAATAAACAGCACCATTTTTGGTTTTCACCAAAGTCGGACGTCCACTCATTTCGTCGTCAAAGAACAAGAACGATTACTGGTCTTCAGTCGACCGTTTGAACAGCCATCTACGGCGCACAAATTTGGCATGACTACCACTTTGCAGAATCCTTCGAGCACCGTGCTCCCAAAGGAAACACGACATCGACGTCTCTAGCGTGCTCCGCGCTGCATTCCTTTTTATTTATTTTGTTTGCCCATAGTTGCTCGTTGCCCGTTTCGCGTCCAGCGTAGCAAAGAAAAAAAAATAAGTATGCTGTTTTATTTACGGGTTAGTAATCATCTCCGGTCCGATTTATACTTTTCATGGTTATTCAAGCTGAAATTAGAACAGTATTCCTAAAAACTGCGAACCAAAACGTGACCGAGGGCACGTCACTCGTTCCGACCAATCGCTGACGCGTCTTTTGTGACGTCGCGCTTCTTGGCCCCGCATCGGTCACGTGAGCTCCGCTTCTCCTGGCTTCTCCCGCAACTCTCGGGGCGTCGCCCCAGTCGATCCCGGTACGATTATTACCGCGACTGTTTAATTGATTTGAGCGGCACACAAGCGCCGGTTTCGGCTGAAATTTGGGCAACGTGGCCTGAGACGTGCCTGGAACCCAGTTCGATCGCCAAAAAAATATCCGAAATTGCCTTCATTGTCCCTTTAACAACACAACCGCGTCTGTGCTCTCACTTTATCTTTCCAAACTTGTCCAAACTGATAACTGCAAGCTGGCATGGAGCCTAAACACTCCCAGGACTCTTCGCTGACCTTGGGGACTACCTTCAATGACAGCCGTTCTACACCCCAAGAAAACAAAGACGAGCATGACTGGCCAATTCAACTATGGGACCTCGTCTCCGACTGGTGTCTTTACCGCATCCAAAAAAAGTGCTCCCTCCATTTACGATTTCCTCCCGATGACGTCGTGGAAGGGTCAATCCGACATCGGCTGCGATCCTGGCAGTTTCCCAGCAACAGTGGTGAATATGGCGGACACCTGTTCTGCTGCCAGTTGCTCTCTAGTTTGACGGTCCATAAAAGCTTTGGCAGCCAGGAGTTAGGACACTGCGACGACAGCGACACTAGCATTCGCTCGGGCTTTTCGCCAGCATTTCTACGACCAACTGCAAGGATTGCGACATTCGATAGCAGGACATTCCGGCTTCTGCAACGTCATTTGTTGCCACTTCGAGACCACTTCTAATGTATGGCCGGGATAGGACGCTAAACACACCAGTTAGAGATGTTAATCCTTATGCAAGTCCTCGGTGCACTCCCATTCCACAGAAAGGTCGGTGCTGCGACGATAGGACTCTAGAGCATAAAAGGGCTAAGCATGACGAAGGGTGCCACCATGAACCAGAATGCAGGTGAAAAGAGGTCTTAAATAGAAAAAAAAAAAATGCACTGGGAGATTTTTTTAAAGAAATCGCGTGGATTTTAAAGGGTAGGTACTCCGGCGATTTTTTAAGCTAACCCAACTAACTATATTTTTTTAATCCCCGGCCTTTACCCTTTCTGGTATGCCATCTATTATCGCGAAATTCATAATAGTGTGAAATCAGCAAATGAAAATGACACAAAAACCAACGTTCAAATACTATACCCGCACTTTTCAGTGCCGTGACGTCAGTGGTGGGAGGGCTTGCCAGTCGAGCGAGCTATCTAAAAAATAGACTATGACGAACATTTGTTCCGTGCTGGAGCGTGGGCACTAGAGTGAGCTTCCAAAGCATTCACTCGACACCATGAAACTGCTTGGAAACAGTTGGGAGCAAAGTCTGCACTCCAAAGAGTGAACCCCTGCCCGCTGCTGGTGCCACTTTTTCGTTGTTGCCAGTAGAGACTATCAGTTTGAAAAACATGGTAAGGACCAAAATTGTAAATTCAATACCATTGTGAAAAAAATAAATAAATAAATATATATATATATATATATATATATATTTTTTTTTTTTTTACTTGATATTTGGGATACTATTTCAGCTATGCTTGTCTTGCCCTCCTTGTCTTTAGATGGGGAAGAAAATTTTCTAGAATGGGTGTCAGTGAAAGTTTTAGTAGATCATTCCAATAACTCTGATAACGATAACTTTGCCTTACTGGGTATTATTATTGGGTATTGTTATTGGAACAATCTACTAAAACATCCTAGTGACAAAAAACTGAAATAGAATGCGTTTAAATTCCATTGCACTACAGAGAAAAGCAAAATGGAGCTTTTCCAAGAAAAGTTCTTACTTGTGCATGTACTCTTCTCAAACAGCGGCGAGAGCTCGAATTACGGCCGGTGGATGGAAGCGGAAGTGGCAGAACTCCTTGGAAAAACCTCCCTTCTCCACATGTCATCTGTTACCATTTTTCTTCAATCGAGTGCTACATTTTTATGTGCAATGCAGTCTTCTCAAGAAGGAAGCTCGTCTCGCCAGATACTAGATTATTTTAGGGGTGGTAACCCCGATACAGTCGGGCCTTGTTACTAGCAAACTATGTGCCGACAGTCTGTTCTCGCTTGCATCACTTCAAACGCAAAATTGCCGTTCTATCCCAAGGAAGAGCATAAAGAGGCTGGATATTAAGCTCAAATAATTCTCGAGGATTATTTCACTCTAACTGAAAGAGTCCACGAGAATCACTCCACCCTCACTTTTCCTAATTAAAAACTAGGGTGAAAGGACTAAAAATGACCCGCACCAGCACCACCGTGGCCAAAAACAGTCTACGAGAATCACTCCACCCTCACTTTTCCTAATTAAAAACTAAAGTGAAAGGACTAAAAAACAGTGACTAAAAATGTATTTGGTTGGGAAACTTTATTGTCAAGGCGCAAAGATTTTCGATTGAGGTTCTTGCTCACAATTTTTAATGATATGACTGGTATTGATAAAAGCTACTACATAAAATTACCTAACTAGATTTGAAATCGTGTGGATCATACCAGAAAAATAAGGGAAATTTCTTGCAGAACAGATTATAAGAAGTTTTCATTTTTTCTACGCACAATCACACAGTGGAACCTGTTACCAGTCTTTTTTTATTCGTGACGACGTGGGACCTTTTATCTCAGGAAATGGTCTTGATTTTTAATGTTGTTTATGTTCAATGTTCATGTATTTTCTTTATTGACAGCCCAGGTTGTATATTTAAGTGTTCCGTTTTTATTTTATTGAGCGTACTAATCCATGGGCTGTACCTGCTATAATGCCAAAGTTTTCGGCGCTGCAGGTTTTTTTTCTGTAAATAAAAAGGAAAATGGACTGCCGACAAGCAGTTTGGGCATGTCCCCGTGTAGCCAACAGATGGTGCCACCCAATCAGAACACCTCATCCCCCCGAAAATGGTGCGTGCACCGGCCGCTTGGTGCCGTCTTTACGTGGAGAAGGTCCATACCCTCTGGGCAGGGTTCCAGAGTGCGCCACCGTCGACTGATCACTCGCACCACCGTGGCCAAACGAGGCATTACTGGGAAGGCTAAAATCGGGAAGTGGGAAATGCCTAGTGGTCTTGCGTCAACTGCATCTACAGCCCAATGGTCTCGATAAAGTGCCGTAGCCCCGGCTGCCATAGACACAGCATGAACTAACGCGACAGCAGACGGAGGAAGCCAAGAATGATGCCACTTGGCAGCCAGTGAAAGGAAGCACTGCAAGACCACGAAGGCCAGAATTGCCGTCCGGTGGTTATCGGTAAAAGCCGAGAGCAGGGATACTACTGATCTGTCACTATCCCCACTGAGCCTAACGCAACTTTTTCGACTGTGTATTTGCCTTTTCAATACATTTCCGATAGGCCTACCCCGCTGTGCATCCGCTGATCACTAACTTGGTGTTCACCGAACGCTATCTCTGTGTTGTTAGCCCTCGGCTACAAATCACGAGTGTCACTCGTGCCGTCCATTACAAACCAGAAAGCTCAATTACGAGTCTGGCACATGTTTCGGTTTTGGAGCATGAAACAATGTTTGGCTAGGACGCATATGGAGATAATCCATAGCATGCTTTTCGCCCATTTGAAAGAGAACAGCCTACAAATCCAAAAACTAAAGAGGCTGTCCTCAGTGCCGGGCTCTCCTCACCTGACTCTGGCGACAAGTCTCGTCAGCTTCGGCGCTTGGCTTCGCAGAAGGGTTGGGGAGAGCAAAGCTGGCCAGGGTCTCCCTTAGCAGCGCCTGGCTTCGGCGCGGCATCAGCTGCCACTGGTGTTCCAGGTGCTGGATCAGCAGCCTGCACAGTCGCCAGTTTCTTCTGTATGAAAGGTGTCCCTTGGTCTTTTCAATGGTTCCCAAAGGTGCCCTTTAATCTCAATAGTTCCCGAATCTTCTCCCCAATAGCACCCATCAATTGTTTCCAAGGACACCCTTCAATATGTCCAAAAGTGTTCTTCAATTGTTCTGAAAGGTGCCCCTCAATTGTTTTGAAAGGTGCACCTCAAGAGTGCCCATCAATAGTTCCCAAATGTGACCCTCGATAGTTCCCAAAGGCATGTCTCAGTAGCTACCAAAGGTGTCCCTCAGCTCCTTCAGTTGTTCCAAAAAGTGCTTTTTAATAGCAGTGAGCACCAAGTTCCCAAATGTTCCCCTTAATAGTGGTCATCAATATTTCCTAAAGGTGCACTCAATACCCTCAAAAGTACCCCCCAATTGTTCCTAAAGGTGCCTCAACAATTCTCAAACATGCCCCTCAAAAGTTTTCAAAGGTGCCCCTCGATAGTTCCCAAAGGTGCCCCTCAATAGTGCCCATCAATAATTCTCAAAAATGCTTCTCCCCAAAGGTGTCCTCAGTCTTCTCAATTGTTCCCAAAAGTACCTCTCAAACGTCGTACCCATTGAGTTTCAAAATGCGCCACCAAGTAGTGTTTATCAATAGTCCCCAAAGGTACACTCAACACACTCAAAAGTACCCCTAAATTGATCCCAAAGGAGCCCCTCTTTGCTCTCAATAGTTACCAAAGGTGTTCCTAATTCCCACACTACTCTCAATAGTGTATCTCAACAGTTTTCAATGGTGCCTCTTAACCTTTTGAACAGTGCCCATCAATAGTTCCCAAAGGTGCCCCTCAGCCACCTCAATAGTGTCCCTTAACAGTTTCTGAATGTGTTCCTCAGTCCATTCGACTGTTCCCAAAAGTATCTCTCAATAGCAGTACCCATCAATAGTTGCCAAGTGTGCCACTAAATAGTGTCCATCAATAGTCCTCAAAGGTGCACTCAATACCACCAAAAGTACACCTAAATTGTTCCTAAAGGTGCTCCTCTATGCTCTCAGTAGTTCCCAAGGTGCCCCTACTTCCCACAATAGTTGTCAAAGGCGCCTCTCTAGTTCCCCTCAACACTTCTCAAAGGTGCCCCTCAACCTCCTGAACAGTGCCCTTCAATAGTTCCCAAAGATGCCCCCTCAATCCCCTCAATGAGCAGTCTGTTCTCATCTGAACAAGGAGAAAGGCACCGATCAGAGCCTGGTTTCTCTTAACTTCAAAAAACAACAGTGACACAGAGGCTAGCCATCTGTACAAGGTAGTGGCTTTCTGAAAGACCCCTTTGCACTGAGTAGCCAGCTGCTAACATCCATACGACACTCTATTCCCGAATTTCCTTTCGACTCACTGACTCGGCTGCGGATGGCAGTTTATAGGTGCACGTCCCGTTACGACTTGGGTGGCTTGAAGACTGCCTAGTCAAAACCAGCAGACACCGAGTCAAGGAGGGAAGTATGGTATGAATAAGGTAATAGCAAGGACCAGAGGGCATTGTGAGTGGTCTTTCTCTATGATGCACAACTGTCGCATGCAACACCAGCCTAGGTTGCGGGCAGGCTGTGGGCCACGGTGCAAGATACATATATGGGTGTGGATACACGCCACACCGAACGCTGCCACACAATCGACCAAATAAAGTCCTCTTGGCGCACGCCCCAAGAGCCTAAAAAAATAAACAAACAAAAATGGAATAAAATGTCCCAATGCTACGACACCTCCGCATATTTGCTTTCAACTCTATGCATGTGCTTTGTCCTCGACGGATGCTGCCCTGAACATCGGACCAGAGATCTCTCCGCTTCAATGCGTTCATAAAACTGTTCTTGCCGCTGTTAAGTAAAGGGTCAATGATGAAGCTGTGTCTAAGCAATGCGCGTAGCGCAAAAGCCATGTTCTACACGACACGACACATCCAGAAAACGACCTTAAAAACAGACATGTCTCCCATAGAGAAGCATGAAAACCGGGCCCGCAAGAGGAAACCACTACCCAATCATCCGAGAGTTTTCTGGTGGCTGCGACGCGCGCAGCGTTCACACCTACATATACCTTACACCGTGGTCACGGGCACCCACCTGGATGGCACCAGCTGCAGCTGGTAGTGGGTAGACCTCCACACACGGTACGTCTGCTCGTCCTGGCTCAGGCACTCCACGAGACTGGACAGGAGCTGCACAAAGAGAAGCCGGAGTCGGACGAAACCTCCTCAGAGACAAGACGGGCAAGTCCCACAACGTCTAGCATTCGGAGAGATGAGGGCTGCCTAAGCAAACGTGCCATGGTAATTCATAGCGCTAAAACTGCTTTCGTTTACACCATGGCACCGTCCTTGTCTGGTAAGACCGGCGTTGAGTGAAATGCGAGACAGTAAGCCAAACGTTCGACCATCAAGAAACACTCAGCATTCGTGACGAAGAATGGTCTTCCTCATAAACAGTGGTCTGCAATCGCTAGAGAAATGATTTACTGTCGCTAACGTCTTTGTTCTTGCTTTCCGCTTATTGGACGTTGTGACCTTCCCAATGCATAACCAGCGAAGCCCCAAGTCACCGACAGGCGCAACGCTAGTCTTAAAAGAAAAAGTTTTATTTTCTTAGCAGTTGACACGTTTCGAGAAACACAAGACGTATTATCAGATAGGGGCACTAATTTACGCGTCACAGAGGAATGTTTCTTACGAGGGTATTCATCGGCACACTTCGGTACGAGCGTCGAAGCGGGAAAAACTCAATTTTGACGAAACGCTCGGCTCTGGCCAACAACTTACCTCGGCATCCAGGCTGGAGTGCCGCTTATTTCCGCCGAGGCGTCGCAGGTACGAGGGGAAGTACTTGTGGAGCACTTTTTCACGCCGGCCTGCATAGCTGAGTTCCTGCACGGGACGCAGTTCTTAACGGGAAGAAAGCCGACCAACTTTTGCTCATAGAGTGGTACCACCCATCGTCGTCGTCACTCCCAGTGTACAACCCAGTTACGTTCATATTCAAACTGTTCTTAGGTTCACTCATGACACCGAGACTGAAGTCTGGTTCACACTTGCATTTGCTTTGGTCTAGGTTCTTGCAATCTCTTAGGACGAGGGAAGACACTGGTACCACGTATGAGGTCGCCCTGGAACTGCATTTCACTAGAGCGAAGGTTTTGCCCTATTTGCAAGAAACGGTAGTTTATAACGTGGTCAAAAGTTTTTCGATCCAATAAAAGACAAAAAAAAAATTGACCGCATCTCCACGTGGTGAATGATGTTGATTGGGGCGAAGCTCTGGTGGTGCATGTCTGCGTAGACGCTGAGCCGCAGCATGCCGAGCCTTTCGTTCGTTTTCATCCATGTCAGAAAGAGAATGTGTGGTATAGAACGTGGTTGTATACGCATTTGAGCATTTGACCGCAGCGACCTCTCCTCTATAGACGTTGAGCGGCTACATGCAACGTTTCATCCATGACATCCCCAGCTCTTGAGTTACTACTACATCTCAAAGCCCCCTACTCGTCCCACAGTCGTGGCCGAGTGGTTAAGGCGATGGACTAGAAATCCATTGGGGTCTCCCCGCACGGGTTCGAATCCTGTCGACTGCGCAAACATATTTTTTTCATTTTCTCATCATTTTTAATCTTTTTTTTTCTTTTTTTTTTTTTTGCCCTACACGAGCCCGTGAGCTCACGAGCAGGAGCACGAGCATCGGACATACGGACATGGCTAGCCCCTAAGGAGCTTCGCCCCTAAAAAAAAGGAACATACGAGAATCCCCTTCACGGCTACGCAATCGACAGTGCCAGCGTAATCCATTTTACGGATTACCTGGTGTTGCGCTTTTTTGACTCCACTTTTGTAACCCCCAATCCTGCTTGGGCCGCAATTGGCCTGCAGTATTCCTAAATAAAAAAAAATAAAAAAAATAATTGTAAGAGGTGACGAGAGAACGAGAGACACTTTTGTGGCGACGCTTGGGCTCGCCACAAAAGTAAATACTCAACTGGAAAGAATTTCACGCAGTTTACCAATGTTGTTCAGAGCCCGTGCAGACATCATCAAATTATTGCGTGCACTGCGCAAACTGGGTAGCCGGCCCACCTTGAACTTGTAGTAGAGTGCCAGCAGGGTCTCCTGCTGCTTGGGAGAGACCGGCAGCGAGCCCCCAAATGCCAGGTCCAAGATGGCGAAGAGCTGGCGCACCCCTTGGTCCCCAAGGCCCGCCACCTTGCTCGGGTGCCTCCTGCAAACGCAATCTCTCTTAGCGGGGAGCGTGGCGGCAGGGGGGAGTCCCGTCGAACGTTGCACGAATTTGGCGGGGTGGGCCACGTTTCGAGATGTTACGGTGTACGGTCGAGGCCCACTATATCGAACTCGGGTATTTCGAATTGTCGTCCATTTCAAAAAGTTCAGACATCCCCTCGAAAATTTCACAGAAAAGCAAAGGAGCCTCATCTGTATCGAACTCCCACCACACGGGACGTTCCATTTGATCGGACTATTTTTAAATCCCTATTGAATTCGATACATTGGGATTTGACTGCACTGCAAGTTAGTGAGCTTTAGTTGGTCAAATTACAGCTGAGTACCTTATTTAGCTGCGCTTAGTCGATCGATTGGTCCTCATCACCAGTGGATGCTGCACTCTCGAAACACTGGACAACTCGAATGCCAAACTAAAAGATGCAACACCGATGGTCATGTACTAAGGTTCCATCGTTCACGGTCGCACCACGCTGAATTCTTTCAGCTGCAACGGACAAACAATGTATCGTACAGTCAGCCTCGGGCTGCTACTTTCCTAAACACCGTCCAGACACACGGCGTGCCGGGCACAATCTTTCGCACTGGGATCACACCTCTGCAAGTAAAAGGTGGCCACTGTTCATGCTTTACAGTGAAAGCTCGTTAATTCTAACTTCAATAATTCGACTTTATGAATAATTCGAACTGTACGACTTGGTATGGCCAAGCTCCATAGAAGTCGACGTATAAAAAAGCCCGTTAATTCGAACGCGAGTAGGTTCTGCCACGAATAATTCTAACTATGCACCACCGCGCCGGCGGCTTCGCGCCTGGCACACGGCCAGAGAAAAGAGGCTGCGTCACCTCCCAAATGGAGAGAACGGTGAGAGAAGGCAAAATCGGGAAAAATCTAACCGGAGCGGAGGCGGCAAGAAGGCAGCGGCGGCTGCCTCCTCTCCGTTCTACGTGCACGTGACCTCTGAGACTCCTTGCCTGCGCCGATCTCGGAGGCTTTGAAAATCTTGTCGTGTAGCTGCGCCCGGTGCGCATACACAATTGGCCCTCTCCTCCCCTCCCCTCCTCTCTCTCCCCCCCCCCCTCCTTCTACAAGGCCTACACACACACACACACACACATCTCTCTCGGCAGTCTCCGTCGGGTGTGCTCGTTTGTTTTCAGCTTTGCGGAATACCGGCCGTTGCGATTCTTTGTGGTGTTGTTAAGCCTCGGCTAAAGTTCATTTCGGCGGACATCGGTGGTGTGGCACCGGACCCAGAGCTGCGACTTGAAGATGGCGTGTGCCCGCGGCAAACACCGTGCCAAAACACTGCAAGAGAAGAGGGACATCCTGCGGGAAGTGAACGCCGGACTCTTGTCTAAGCAAGAAATTGCGAAGAAGCATGCCATCTCGAAAAACATGCTATCTACTTACATAAAAAATAAGAGGGCTATTGAAGACGCCTTGGCGGCAGAAGTTGCCAACGAAAGGAAGAGGATGCGGCCCGCAAAGTATCCCGACCTCAAGAAAGCGCTTCTGCTTTAGATTAAGGACATGCGTGCACAGAATATTCCACTGAGCAGCCCTGTCATACTGGCGAGGCAGCGGACTTTGCCCAGCAGCTTGGTTACGACGACTTCGCTGCTTCAGATGGGTGACTGCACCGATTCCGCAAGCGTTACGACTTTGTTTTCCGTGCTGTGTCGGGAGAAGCAAAGGACGTTACTTCACTTTCGTTTGTTCGAACTTTCGTTAATTCGAACTGAGGCGGCTTCCCCTTGCGGTTCAAATTAACGAGCTTTTACTGTACAGCTAAAAAGAAGCATGAGCACTGATCAGTACTCCTGGCAAGTGGACCATGAAAAGCTGCGGGGGGAAAAGGGGGGAAGGAGGTGAAGGTGACCACTCACTCTAGCAGGTTCGAGAGGTAGTCCACCACCAGGGCTGCGTAGGGGCGGACCCCGGCCACAGGCAACAGTAGATCCATCCACACTAAAAAAATAAAAGTAACCCGTCCTGAATGCTTGATAAAAAACAGAACTTCGCTGGACCCCAATAGCTCGACAGCTTAAAAGCCAACATATAGTTTGCACTTTTCCCTTTTAGAGCGCAGCTCTTAGGCGCCCGTTTCCGGCTTGAGCGGTGTCGGCGTCGGCGTCGCCGTCGGCGTAACCGCGCGGTGCATGATGGGTAAATTTCCCCGCTAAATTTAGCGGAAAAGTTTCCCCGCTACATTTAGCGGAAAATTTTCTCCGCTAAATCTAGCGGGAATTTTTCCCCGCTAAATCTAGCGGGAACTTTTCGCCGCTAAATCTAGCGGAAACTTTTCCCCGCTAAATTTAGCGGAAAATTTTTCCCGCTAAATCTAACAGGAAATTTTTCCCACTAAATCTAGCGGAAAATTCTCCTCGCCAAATCTAGCGGGAAATTTTCCCCGCTAAATTTAACGGAAAATTTTCCCCGCTAAATTTAGCGGAAAATTTTCCCCGCTAGATTTAGCGGAAAATTTTCCCGCTAAATTTAGCGGAAAAATTTTCCCGCTAAAGGTCGAGGTCACGTGACCCCCCCCCCCCCCCCCCCCCCCCGTGCCTTCCCCTCCTCCTCAAGAGCTGCGCTCTAATTCGGCGTTACAGGGAGTTGTAAACGGCTTTCATTTTTTCTCACTTCCTCCTTTTCCATATCCTCTCCACCTTTCAAATTGTTCCAACACGGCTCCCCTTACTCTTTAGGAGAGGAAGGCACTTTGGGGATTATCTTTCGTGCAGGAAACCAAGGTTGTACGGCGGCCTTTAAGGGGGCACCGAGCGTGGAAGGTGTCCGGGTGAACTGCCGGGGTGATTGTTGCAGTGACCGAGAGACCTGCAGTCGCGGACGCCTCGCTCCCTCACCTGCGAGCCCCTTGGAAAGGTCCGAGAGCCCAGCCTGGCAGGCGGCCCACAGCACCAGCAGGCACTGCGGCTGCTTCTGCTGGTTCTTGCTGCGCAGCTCCACCAGCTGAAACACCCAGGAAGTCCCTAAGCAGGAACACTCAAATTCGTCCCTACCGAAAACTTCTGGTGGTTCATCACACCCAACACTTCTTTTATAAATCCTCAAATTAGTAACCCACCGCCGCTAATGCAGTGAGCCAATCTTGTAAATTCCATTGTTACAAACAAATATTGTTGCATGCCTAGCTACCCAACTTTCTTTCCCAGCTCAAATTCTTATACATAAACAGTGGGATATGTTGCGCAAATCATACTAAGCCGTTGCCCAAAGCTTTCACGAAGGAGTCTTTGGACATGGAGTGAGTAATGTTGTAGGCTATTCTACGAGTTCTCAAGCTGGATTCTTAGAAACCCAAGGGTTCGCTAAAGTACCAATGTGGGTTCCACCAAGCTCCCAGGTCTCCTCCACTGACCCTGCTCCTAAGTAAGCACCTTCCTAGTTTAAGCACTATTGTAGTAGTACTAAACAGATCCGATTCACTCATTGACGTGCAACACTCTTTTCAAAACATCATCGAGCAACATTGGCATTCTTTATTTCTTGGGCACGAAGCGCGTGACTAGACCAGAGTCAACGCCAAACCACAGATGCAAAACTCGCTCGCAAGACGAGCCGAGCCAAGTTCGCACCAAGCTCGGACGCAGCCCTTGTGTCCAATACGAACTCCGAGTATGTGATCGAACAATAGTGGATTCCGGTAATTTGTCAAGTAGGCACTAGATGGCGCAGACTTTTGAAAAAGGTTTATTATGAACATAACACTCCCTAATATGCGCATTATTATCCACAAAGTCTGCGGGGTTTTGAACCGGTTTATCGCATTATTGATGAGCTGTTCACCGGCTGTCGATAAAGTGCGACAGGCGTTCCTCGAAATTGAAAAATTCGAGGTCACCCAAGCTGTACTATTCTATTTGAATGTGGCGAGCTGAAAGAGGGAGAGCCCTCAAAAGATCTGGGACAGCAGGATTCGTGGGATTGGCTACGTCGGCCTACTCTCACCTTTTGCATGCGAGAAGTGACGACTTCCGGATGCTCCGAAGCCATCGTCTGCAAGCACAGTCGATAGCCCATTGTAGGCAGCCCTGGAGAGAAAAAAATGGCAGGTATGCCCCGTCAAAAGTGCGCCACACAACAATCCTTCTCTTGGGGCAGGATGACTTAACGGAGAACAGTGACAGAATTGTATGGGAAATACGTTACTACCATGAAACATACTTTAGGTCTGCTGTTACTAACTCATCGCCAAAAAATCTCTCGTTTGTGTGTTTTTCATAAAATATTTCATCGAAATGTTACCCTTAGTCATAAACTAATTACTCCACCATTCTACATATCAGCTCGCATTGATCATAGCCATAAGGTTGGTATTCCAAATTTTAAAACTTCATTATTTCAATATTCTTTTATGCCACAAACATCTATAGACTGGAACCACCTTCCCGCCTCGATAGCTAACATCACTGATATTGTTTTGTTTAAAAATGCTATTACTAATATGTGCACTTTATCGTTAATATTTTACAGCTCTCTCCCCTCTTCAATGTACTTACCTTGAGGGTATTTGAAATAAATAAAAAAATGAGAACTGCCGTGGAACACTTGCAGTTCCTGTATACTTCCTTTTCTTTTGCGCATCATCCTTTCTTTCTTAGCTCGAAAAGTTTTTGAACCAAGAAAGAAAACTTCTCTTATCGTAAGAGATTGCAAGAACTCAGTTTCAAGAAAACGCAAGTGTGTGAACGAGCCTTTAACAGAGACACAATTTCGGCCGAGTAAATCGCATAAATTTTCAATCTCGTTCGACGCACTCGGGTTTTCGCTTGCTGGCAGCACAAGTCGGTTCGAAGGCAGAACGCACCCTTGGCGAAATCCGTGAGCAGGTTGCTCAGGCAGTGCTCCCAGAAGAGTCCATGGAGGGCCTTGTTGCTCATGGCTGCTCTCAGCTGCGCCCGCACCCCAGAAGACACGCCGGACAGCGGGAAACCTGCGGGGGCAGCACACAAGGCTCGTCTACTCCAGCAAACACACAATCTGGAGAGAAACAGACACTGCACGGCATGGAGTTAATACAATAACCTAGAGGGAAAGATCCCATGCCAGGGGCGGATCCAGAACTCCGTTTTGGGGGGGGGGGGGGGGGGGCGGAAAATTTTTAAGGATACTATTTTCCCATTCTTTCTTGTGCAAGGGGGGTCCACCCATATCAAATTGCCCACCGAGAAGGGGGGAGGGAGGGGGGTCGACTTTGTTTGGGGGGGGGGCGGCCGCCCCCGTCGCCCCCCCCTTGGATCCGCCACTGTCCCGTGCATAATAGCCGCTTCAGAACAGCGGGGCGCTGACATGATCGTCGGTATCTAGTGTTTTTCTCGTTATATTTTTCACAAAATCAACAGCGTCGGGCGATGTATAACAATAGAGTTGACGGGCACTCAAACAACTTTCTCGTCACGGCATAACGAACAAGCCTAACCTATTGTCTACATTCTTCCTCCGCTTCTCGGTCACTATCTTTCTCTCAAGACCACCGATGTTGGCGCTTACGGTTTGCTGCGTTTCACTCCCTGTGGGATGCTCACCCGTGGGATGCTCGGCCAGGTTGGGCGACTCCGGGGTGTGTTCCAGGCGCTTGTTGAGGAATGCGGCCAGGTCCTTGAGCCAGAGCAGCGGGGTGCTCGGGAACCGAAGCTCCACCTCGGCCATCAGCTGGGCTATCTCGTCTCCCTCCAGCTGCGCGCACAGACGCGCACGGTCAACTCGCAGCAACAATGCCGTTGAATCTATCGTATGTAGTCTACCGTAAACTTCCCTAAGAATGCCCACCCAAAATGAAGAGATAAATGGCAAAAAATATAAGGAAAGTGATCTTTGGGATGCGACGCAAAATTGTATTTTGCCGTCGCATCCCGAACTGCTTTTCAATGGCCATTGCCACCCTGAAGAGGAGCGAGTAGGCAAAATAACGTTGGGCACCTATTTAAGGCTTGTTTGGAAGCCTGCCCCCCCCCGCTTTTTTATTATTTGTGCGCGGTATTGAAACTAGTAAAGTTAGTGTAAGAATGAAATTATGGTTCACTCTGTTGAGCAGGCGATAGACCTTTTGCTGCATTATTTAAGCAGCGAGGAGCACGGCACGAGTGTGGTTATATGCGCTGCACGTTGTGGCGTCTCTGGCGGTTCCAGTGCAAAAACGTAACACGAAAGACACTTTGCATGGGCACTTGTCAATGCCTTATTTTGGTGATACACTTAGAATATTTCGTAGAGATAAGGCAAGCACACACAGTACATGTACCTACGTTACCAGCAAATTTGTTGGTGCTTCAGCAATTTGGCAAAAGGCCTATTGATGCGGCGAGACCCCATACTTCTGCTAGCACGGCATGCTGTCAGCACCGTAGGGGCCCCACCTGCGAAAGGGTGTAAGCCAGGCTCCGCGGAGCCTGCTGCTGCTTCTCTGTCTCCTTGGGCTTCTTCTTGGCCGGCTTCTTGGCCGGTTTGGGAGGCGGCTGCTCCTTCTCTTCCTTGATCGCCAGTGCGTCATAGATGGTGCTGCTCTCCTTCAGGGGTTCTGCAAGTGGGCATCTTGCATTCTTGAACCGATTACGCACAGTGGACACCACCGAGAGGTCCCGAAAGGAGAGGAAAGAAACCAGGCAGAAACACTCGCACATCGCTGGGTATCGGTATAGAAATTATTTTTCATCCTCGCAGACCGTTTAGAAGAAAGGTTAGTCACCCGATCCTCATGATTCGGTACACTCTCTTGGGAAGCAAGCGTGCACTTCTCCACGCAAGAGATACGGCCACTGATTGTCAAGCATGAGCAACTACAATTTCTATTGGGAGCACGAACTGGTGGGCTGGGTGCTTTGCGGTTAAGCGCGTGCTCACATCGAGCGTTAGCCCCCAGACTACTTTTGCGCTGTCGGTTGTTCGTAGCGGGGCCGATGACGACCTACAGTCCCTGACAGGATGAGACGCGGCTAGAGCACGACGGCAAGCAACGGACCCGTGCCGGAGACATCCGAGAGAGATGCCGTTCTTATCCCTTCCAGTCGCGAGACGTCGGGGGCGGAGCGCGTGGCCTGTGAAATTCTGCGGGCACCACAGACTGGGCCGCAGCAAGCGTGCCAGCGCCCGAGGAAATATCGTGAGCTGCAATCCTACGTCGCCGAGGCCTCATCGTGTTTCCTCGGTAGGATTTCCTCTGGATTTTCCTTTAGCGGCGACTCTGTGCAGAGTGATTCTATTTCTCGCCGGAAACGTTCTCCGTGTCCACCAGTTTAATTGTTCTAGGGCTCTTTCGCCCTACTCGCAAACTGAGAAGATCTGGAACGAGGATGGAGACCAAGATACGCTCCGCAAACCGGTCATCTTTGGGAGCACGTAGTGCCAGTGACGTGTCAACCGCGGCGACGGAAAGCCCGTTACCGGCAACGGGTTTTTAAGACACCGGCACTCACCCAAAGGTTCAATCCTCGGCATGCTTTCGGCGAGTTTTTTCTTTTGCATCTTGGACATTTTCGAACCATTGTCGCCGCTCCCTTGCTTTTGCTTGCCGGATTTACCCACATATTCCCACTGACCGCCACCAATCGAGGCCATATTTTCGCTAAGCACAGATTGGATTGGATTGGCTAAACTCAACTTTTGATAACGAATTAATTCGAACGCTTCAGCGCTTCCGCTGCACAAATCGCAGCAGTTGCATGAGCGAAAATACTGGCATTTATATTAAATAAATCACGTAAAAATTTGAAATAAACAAAAATTTGTACAAAAACATTAAAGTAAATTAGGCAGTTTCGGTTTCGCATTGTCATTCACTTTTGTGAGCGTTTATGCATTTTATGTGAGCGTTTTAGCGCGAAAAAAAAGGCTAGAATAATAGAGGAGAAATTGGCAGATAAACAACGACGCGGCTTTACAACTATATTTCTATAATACATCAAAATAACGGTTATTCTTCTGTTGTTTTCTTTGCGTTCCCAGCTGACTCCACTGGTGCCCTGGTGCCAAGCCATGTGACACGTGACTTCTTGTTTACGATTGTAAACATGGCGATCCCAGCCGAAGTTGCTTTCGCAGGATGGATCCCTTTCGCGATAGCTTTAGGGGTAACGTATCGACCATTCATCTCTCAAAATTAATGAACTGGTTCTCCAAGCTGTTTATGTTGCATTGAGAGCAGAGTTCGTATAAGTTACCGGTAGTTTAAATTTCAATCGTCGCGGAAACATTTGTGGAGGCTGATGTTGGCTTCACTGTCACAAGACGATGACCGCTAGCCGGTCTTTAACCTTTCTTTTCTTTTCTTTAACCTAAAGCGTGTTTTATTGAACCGATTCAAGGCAGATATTATATTCAAGAAATTGCGTCAGTTGCTGTTTGATGATGAAATGTTTGCTGTTTCGGTGCTACTTTGCTAGGAGAGGGTTCTGACAAACTAGTACTCGGGACCAAGGCGTTTTAATTCGAGCTGAAGGCAAATTAATTTCACTAATGGCAATCAACAGCTCAGAATCCTGGACAGGCGGAAGGAGAGCTGCTCCAAAGTGCCGATGCTTACGTATTGTTTACGTTTAACTTATACAGTCTCTTGTGGGCGTCTCTCTTAGTTAGGTGATAAGCGCGGGCTTTGATTCTCGTCTAGCTGTTCATTGCCCATCTTTGAAAACAGCAGTGTGCACGTTGTTAGGGGAGAAAAACGAAATAGACTGTGTATTGCCGAAGCCCAGACCACGGTGCAAAATATACAGTATATATGTGAGGACAGACAGCACGGCGAAGGCTGCAATTAAATCGACCAGATAAAGTACCCGAATAGCCTCAGCTGACAGCGTCTCCGCCGCCCGAATAACACAACTGAGGAAAAAAAAAAAGACGAACACAATTCAAAAAAGTGTTTCGTTCCCATAGCACCCAGGTGCGCGCTCTTTCCGCACTCAGAACATCTGCTGTGACTGATGGCTTGAACACTGCGTCTGAGACCACTCCATTTCAACACGTTCATAAAACGTTATTGCTGCCGCTGAGGCACGAAACTAGGTTCAGTGACAAAGCATTGTCAAAGCAACACGCATAGCGCGCAAGTGCCAAGATTTACGTAACATGGCACGCCCGAAAAAGGACTTTAAAAACAAGTGTGTCTCCCATAGAAAAGCTTGAGAAACCGGGCCCACAACAGGCTGTCATTAAAGGGGCGGTGCAACGATTTTCAGACTTTGGCCAATTAACTGTGGAAATTAATCTGCGTCACCTATGGAACGAAAAACAGAAAACCGTATTTTCTTGCAAGCGCTAGTTCTCATTTTAAACAAATGAAACAATTCGAAGGTCAAAGGGCCTCTCAACTCTCCACGTCGACTTTCGAGTGACATACTCTGGGGGTGCACGTGGTTTCCCCTTGGGTCCTCTCTTCAGAGACCCCAGCCGCTTCCTCCGCGATTGTCGACTTTTAAAGGATTAGCATCGTCGAAGGTCGCGGCGAGCGATCGACACAAAGGACGGTTCGCCACGGGGCTGACGGCGAGTGTAGCAGTGGAGGGGGACAGGTTTTGTTGACTTCCGCGTATCCCCCAGAAACGCTGTCCTTTTAATTCTCGTAACCGCCACAGGCGGCTGCAGATCGGCAATTAATTTGTTTTTTGCTTTGCGATTACGCCGCAGAATGGCAGTTTCTCGGGGAAAGGTAATGCGTTTTCGGTCACTTGGGCATGCATAAACAATATAAAAAATGTAAACTGCCAACTCTTTCAACACTAAAATCGTTGCACTGCCCCTTTAACTGCATATCGAGGAGCCATCTGATGGCACCGCTTGCAATTAAGGCATGGGGAGGACTCTATCTGGCAGCTGCGACGTGCGCGGTGTACATGCCTAGTATATATACATCTTGCACCGTGGCTAAGACTCTGTCAGAATGCTGCATCAGCAATCGGGATAAGACCTCTGAAAGAGGCACTGGCGGAGATGCTGATGCAAGGTATTCGGAGCTTTGTGGATCCAACAGTGATGACGTTTGAGGGGGAAAGGTCTTCTATGTGGTATAGGTTGTTTTCACACAATGTCAATCTGCCATTTTGTTGTTACATGTCAGCGCAATGACACATATGCGTTTCTGTGCATTACATATTTTATGGCATCTAATGCAAACTTGGAGAGCTCGCGCCGTGCACGCGCCAGACAGCTCATCGCAGAAAAATGGTGGACAATACGGAGTCTGTGAAAACGGCCTTTTGGATAGGATGCCAACGTTTCGAGACTTCTGGTTACCTGGAATCAAAAGTTTGGCACGAAAATGATTTTGCTTACGAAAGGACGTTGTGAGGCAGCGGAAATGGACAGAGTGCATCCTTTTTCCACCGTGTCTTTCGAGGGGGGTTCTTCACTTGTCGCGAACAGGTAGACGAGAACACGGGAACAGGCGCGTAGTTGCAAACGGTAATTTTAGTATCAAGTCCTGTACCTTCTTTGGTACGTCAGGATTTAGATATAGTAGATGTTCCAGATATGAATTGATGCGGTAAACAAGAAAGCTTAGCTGAGTGGCACTTAAATAATTTCATGCCGTTCCAGCCTGTTTGTGAGTCTGGGACAAGTATTGATAGGATGAATGGATGCCACTAAACAAACAGAAATAGCAAAGTCAGTTAGGAGCATGCATGCGGTCTAAAACAAAATGGATGGATGGATGGATGGATGGATGGAGAGATGCTAACGACTGTACCCTTTATAACCGGCGGCAGCTTTCGCAACCTAGCCTAGAAATTAAAAACCAAAAGCATGATTCCTTCCTTTGCCCTTTTAAGCCAATTTGCCTCCCTTCTGAAATTTCGCTAACTCTCACCAGGCGGTGTGGGATATCACCAGGATGACCTTTGGGTGTCATTTTATTAATACTTCATTTCTCTTTTTTTTTGTGTGTGTGTGTGTGGGGAAGGGGAATGTAGCGGCCTTAGCAAATGTTTATTGCATGGTTAAGCCGCAGTCATCAGGGACACAGGACAGTGCAGTGCCAACATCACCTAGGATAATCGAAGCCTGTGATTGGCCTCCTCTATCTCCACTGGACATCGTCACCCTAGGCCGTCCTTTGATACTTGATTGGACATGAGGCCCAGCCAGACGCCGACCTAGTGCTCATGTCTAATCAGTGTCTGCGCTTAATCTTTCTGAGATGACACCAAAAATGTTAGTGTGTGTGCTTTTACTCTAGGTGGTTTTGGCTGTACTCTGTCCACTTCTGTCGTCATTGGTGTGGGGTCTCGCAGCGTCGTCTTGGAAAGGGAGGGGGGGGCGGCACTGCAGCTCTCTCTCTCTCACTTTAGTCTAGTGTAACTACACAATAGTTTCTATACTCAGGGACCACTTTTCTTGGAGTGTTCAAGAAGAGGAGGAGAGTACACGCGCAACTTGAATGAGTGCTCAGAATGGTAGAGGGTATGCTTGTCCGTACCTTTGGCTGCATCACCCTTTTTGTGTTTACAAAATAGAAGCCGTCTCTTGCTTCCCAGGCGACTTCAGGTCGCTCTGTTTCGTTAGGCATTTCGAGCTTGTTTATGCCACGATTTATAGGACGTTTTAAGTGCCACAGAAACGGGAAAGTTGGAGGTGTCGCAGGTTTCTTCCGCGTTATTAAATATGTTCTTTGGGATCGGTCATCTTATAGGAGTTTTCCAAACCTCCCCAACAGATCTCTCGGTAACCGATCCGTGAGATAGGCGCTAGTAGAATTGGTGGTGAAATCTGTTAGGGACGTCGCAAATTGTTTCTCCTCCAATTTATTTTGAAGTTTGCAGGGAGGTAAAGTGCAACGGTGCCTCCTTGGGACATTTCTATGAAAAGTGTCTGTAGATGTACGGTGTCTTCACTCCCAGCTGTGCGTGACCTTGAGCGGGCTGTACGTGCACCACCTGTCGCACAAGCGGGAGCGCGACCTCCTGGCGTCGGTGGCCGGGGTGCTCGCCCTCGCTGCGTCGCTGCTCTCCTCCGCGCTGCTGCCGGTGGACGTGTTCCTTGTGTCCTTTATGAAGGACGCACAGGGCAACTTCAAGGCAAGGCTGCATTTGCTCGCAAATGAGAGCAAGAACTTTGCCTCGCTCCGTTTCACCATGGTGTCTGGAACTGGCGCATTTATTGCGTCCTAAAATGTGGTCCGATGACTTTTGTCCTTCGCTGCGTTCTGTCGTACGTTGAAGCTGAGCATAAAGGGGCACTGAACACGGCTAAGTTAATTTATTTTTAAGATTGTGTCATTTGCTTCCTAGGCGTCTGCAGGAAGACTTTCAAAGACATTCATCTGCATTTCTTCTAAAAAAGAAAAAAACAAATATGAAAGGTGTTTACAACACCCTGTAATGCCGAATTAGAGCGCAGCTCTTGAGGAGGAGGAGGAGGGATGGGTACTGAGGGGAGGGTACACCCCTCCACCCTCCTCCTCACCTCCTCCTCCTCCTTCACCTCCTCCCCCTCCCCTCATCATTCAAGCTCCTCCCCCTCCCTCCTCTCCTCCTTCCCATCCCTCCTCCTCCCCTCTTTCCTTCTCTTCCCCCTCCTCCTTCCTCCTCTTCCCCCTCTTCCTTCTTCCAAATACTTTACTAGGGGGAATACATTCCACTCCTCTCAAATTCAATGGCCTCGGCGCGGACAGGTTCTCTGGGCTTGGCGAGAGCCATCTCTCGTCGGGGAGGTCTCGGCGGTAAATGATAATGATGCAATGGTTTTTCTACACACCAAATTTATTGTTGTGGAAATGCTCGAGACACGTGCCGCGCGCCACTTCTAGTGGTCGCGGCACGTGCATCCACGCTGTGCTGCCATGATCTTCCCAAGGGTTGCACGTTGCGCGTGCCTCGTGCATCGACGCACCTTGCGCTACTTTTGAAACATGAAGGGGCTTTAGGTGGAATCGGAAACGACACCGTCGCGGCCGCCGCAAACATCCACGTGCACATGCGCGTGGACTGGCATGGACCTCCACTCCGTCAGGGCTGGATTCGGCGCTGTAGGCGTTCTGTCTAATGCAAATGAGCGGAGTAGAATGTATTCCCCCTAGTAAAGTATTTGCTTCTCCCTCCCTCCTCCTCCTCCTCCTCCTCCTCCTCCTCCTCCTCCTCCTCCTCTTACGTTGCATCGTGGGAAAGGTCCCATAATGCACCGCGCGGTTACGCCGCTCAAGCCGGAAACGGGCGCCTAAGAGCTGCGCTCTAAAAACCTTCTGCCTCAAAATATGTTGTGCAACATTTCGCTGAAACTACTGAAACAAAACTTCCATTGAAATAAAAGTATGCGTGAAGGTGTGACATTCCTGTCGAACCATCCCTCGCCATTTGACGTGGCACCACGGATAGCTTGGATTTTTTCAATATTAACTTGACTTGTGCAGTGAGAAAAAATTAGTTCCCGATAGAACCTGGTGAGTTCATTGCCTGAATTATACCACTGCCACATAATGCAGGTGTGAAATTAAATTTGAGAAGTTCTTTCAGTCTATTTTTAAAAACAGTGTTTGCTCTATATTGAAGAGACGGGTAATACCTGAGCAAAGTGTTCAGGATGGTGAAATAAATTATGCCACGACGATTGTTGCGCAAACTAAAGTGGCGATTATGGTGTGTGCTGTAATGCGAGAGGCCATTGTCTCGACGACGCTTGCAGGACTGGGCAGTGAATGGCACCGCTCGGGAGTCCATTGAGACCACGGTGCTGACTGCTTACTACGGTGAGTCGTCTGCTTTTTTTCCTCCTTCATTTTTATAAAAACCCGCTTTTGAAAATGTGAGTATTTTAGAAAAATAAAATGAAGGACTTTCTGCTAAGGTTAAATTACTGACTCCTAACGGCGAACCAGGCAACTTGTCACACGCAAACAGGCCCGTGAAGTTCTACAATTACGATAATTGGTTCCGCTCGTTATGCCCTTAATATTGAAGTTGTTCAAGGGAATGGTTGTTGCGGGGTAACGCAGAAATGTTGCACGAATAAAGCCATTCTAGTTTGGTCAAAAGTTCAAGTTTACTTCGTACACGCTGTACGAGTTTACTAGAGTAGTGAAATTGGCCAATTGGATCATAGCGAGTGGCTAGAAGCCGTGCACGAAAATCGAAGAATGTGCAGTAAACGTCCTAAATGCAGAGACTACACACAATCTCGCAATATCAGTGCATCACTACCAAGCGCACATGCACAAGAACATAGCCTCGCAACCGACCCAGTTTACACGAGTACTTGTGCATAGAAGGCCTAAAGGGTGGTTCGCACACTTACGACTGCTTACAGCTGCATGCTTTAAAACCTCCTAAAATCTCTCACGACGACAGAACACACTGGCGCCATCTATGGGTAGCCGCAGAACACTTGTAGTTTATTTCCGATTCTTTTTACGAATCACTCTTTCTTTTTTGGCTCGAGAAACTTTTGACAATGTTATAAAAAACCATTTCTGATAAATTGTACATACATTTGATCTCACAAATACCTGGAAAAACCGATGTTATAGTGAAATGCAGTTCCAGGGTCACCCCATGGATGGCGCCAGGTTACCCATGCATTCTCTCGTCTGATGAGATCACGAGAGCTCGGTCCTAAGCGAACGCGAGCGTGTGAACGGGCCTTGATGCAACGCAGTCACACTTGTACTGCTGGTTCACGAGCTGTCCGCAAGATGCCGCACAAATCTTGCAAAATAGAGAGAGAGAGATGGATGTTGTGGTCGTGGTTTTGTGTCTCGTTTCTGCCGCTTGGCCCTGCTTGTTGTTGCATAATTTCTCTCCCGATGTCCTCCGATTGCAATGCTCTGGCGCAGTGCTGTACGGGCTGCTGTTGGTCTTGGGCTTCCTTGTGCTGCCCTTTGCCTACTTCTTCTCGGAGGAGAAGGACGACGTTCTGGAGAACAGCGCCGGCACGGTGAGGGGGTCGGGGTCGTGCAGTCCTTGCGGTCGATGCAAGAATTTTTATACTTTCAGTACATACAGCTTAGTATTATTCCTTGACATTCATAACCTATTAATCGCGCAACAGTTCTTTTTTTTGCGAGGGCAGTTGCAAAAAAACTAAGAAAAACGAGCGGCACACACACCCTCAACACGCAACTGGAACAAGCGACCATGTGACCAGGAGCCGATTATATGTCGCCATTATTTATTGTAACCACGCGCTGGGGTTTGCAAAGCACCTGGCATGCGCCATGTTACTGGTGTTGGTAAGGTTCGGCGATCCCCGTCATTCTGGCGATTGGGCACAAGCCACGACCTGAATGCTTGTTGAGGCATTCATTGTCACGTGCCCGAATTGAAAACTTTCGCTGTGCTCGTATCCCATGTGGGAGCTGCATCTAAGTATTGCAGTGATGTGATTGCTGCGCCATTTGTGCCAAACTGCGCCAAAGGGCTTACCCTGCTACATCCTGCAACATTTTACCAAAATGTGAGAAATTTGCGCCAACGTTGCGCCAAAACTTAATTGCACTTTAATGATACTGAAAATATTATAGCTCGGGCCTCGCTGCTCGGCCGGGCCGTTACGATATGCTTATGCGAATTCTCAGAACTTTTGGCTATCGTCTGAAATAAAGTACTATTCGATCGCATTTCGTATGAAAGGCTGACAGTACTCGGAAGTTTCGTAATAATTCCCATGTTCCTCATCTGTTCTGCTGGAGGATTAGTTAGTCTCGTTGAGTGCGCTTCTCCTCGCGCGCCGGTGTACTGCAGAGAAGCAAAAACCGCGATGTAAGCATCGCGATTTTGCGTTTCTTGCTTCGCCGCAGTGCACCACCGTGCTAAGGGGAAAGCACTCCTCCAGAGCGAGACGCGACACAATTCCTGAATACAACTTTGGCTCGTATGTACGACAGACTACGATATCCTGGTGGTACCTTTTTCCATATCGAGATTTAGTGAGGATACTTCGGTATTGCAAGAACATTTATATGCGCTCTTTCGTATGTTTATTTATTTATTTATGCCAACTAATTTGTTTAGCTATCACTTTCATATAGATGGGAATAAATTAGAACTAAGTTGGCAGGAGCAGTGGATGGAAGCTCGTGAATTCCCATTATTGAGTTCGGCGGGATTGTTTTTAAGTTTTGTTCACATGCCGTTCTTGTTATGAAGTTCTACACATAAAATGTGACGTTCATAATCGAATAGCAAGTGCTTCGTTTTTTTATCTGAATTATAGATTTCTGTTTTATTACAATCTTTAGAACTCAAAGGAACCATTAATTTATGGGCTCTATGTTATTGTATTATTTCAGTGAGATTCAGTATCTAAAATAACCATTCACAGCAATTTGTGCTGTCCTTCTTCACTCACCTTCTCACCCTGTCTGGTGCTTCTCCACGCAACTAAACGCTAGTTTTGTGTTTGAGGGACTCCCTCCTGCTGTGCAATTGATGCGAACTAAGGGTTGCACGTAAGTGAGAAGGCAATGTAGACATTGCCTTTTAGTTGGACGTGCCGACACATTAATCTTCACAATGTCTGCATTGGTATGAATAAGAATGATGCTACAAAAGTTATTTTTTGCTGCTCCAAAATTGACTTTTGGCTGCTCCAAGAGCTGCTCTAAAATGACTCGGACCAATCACATCACTGGTATTGTCTCCAGGGGAATGGCGAAGCTCGACGACAAAATCCTGTGGTTCGTATTCCTAACAATGCAATCTTCATAATATTGTTGTCAAGTTTTGTGAAGGAGAGACTGAAAGAAAACGTCCGCAATTACGCGCAACAAAAAAGCTTTTTGGTCAGTGCCACTGCGTGCAAGTGCACTTGTTTCATTTCATTTCATTTCATTTTATTCATGAATGCATTACATGAGGGGAGATTCAAAACAAATGACAAAGGTTAAAGAAACAAACACAAAAAGCAGAATAGCAAAACACAGAAAATTGAAATGTGATCGCGGATGCACCCAATGTCGTCGAACAAAGCGAAATAGAGAAAGAATAAAGCACAAACAAAGCACAAAAGCTATTATACAAAAACATAATCAAGGTGAGTAGTTATACAATAGTGAACACTGATCTCTAAATGAAATGGGTGTCCCGCTAGTGCCAGTAAGCTTGTGGAAACTGAGAAACATTGCTACTTATTATTGTTGCACGGCCCCTTTAGGGGACACTACTAAACTCCCAAATAGACATTTTTGTATGTGTGTGCAGGTAGGACACGTGTTGGAAAAAAAGTTTTTCCTGAGAATGAAAGTAACAAATTGAGGCAATATATTTACGTTGCACGACTCTCTTGAGTGACTCAGTCACATGCTTCTATTTTGGGGCCGATTTCTCAAAATAGAAGCACATTTGGGAATCGCTCCTAACCCAAAACGAGACTCGCAACGTAAATGTTGCGCATAATTGTGGAAGTAACAGCCGGTAAAACATAAGGAAAGACAAGGAAAATGTCACCGAAGTTGGATTGTGTTACGAGCCATTCGTCCTCGTTGAGCATTGCGCACACGTTGTGGCATTGAAGGCGGTGAACGGAGTGAGGTTTGCCAGTGTGCTAACGATTGTTGACCCTTGAACTTGGATGGGTTTGTCTGAGATGCACCTGAGAGTAAGGGTGGAGTATAGCTGTGTTGGCGAGCTGTATCCTATAGTCGAAACTGAATTCCGAACTCAAAATTTTGTCGGCCGTTCCTGCCATTGAGTGAGGTGTTTTCCCAGTTTAAGCTCTATTTTAGCAGATCACCCTCCTATGCTTAACTGTGAACTAAACACTTTTTAGTAAGTTGATTGTTTGCGGGTTCCTCGGCTATCAGTCAAGGTGGGTGAGTGTTCCTCGAGGCTGCTTGAGAACCCCTTCTGCTGTTATCTTTATTTTGATGCGTCCACAAACAGCACCAAGCCTAAAACGTGGTACGCTGTCGTAGAAATAGAAAAAAAATATTTGTGTACAAAGCAGAAAAAAAGACGAGCAAAGCTTAATCATGCTCACACTAGTGGCTCGATTTCTCGTCGAAAAGTGTTTGTGTGACAAAAAAATGCCTATTACAGCTTGGTCTAGCTCATTATGTTCGAGTTGCATTCTTGTAATTGGTTAAGTATGGAACAATACTAAGGGAAAAAAAGGCATCGAGAGCGACTGGACCGATAGTATACATGAAAGAAAACAGTGCTTGAAAGCAGCAATGAATCAACAGCTGCATTGACAACAAGTTATGTAAAAAAATGACCGCAACTCCACGTGGTGAATGATGTTGATTGGGGCGAAGCTCGGGTGGTGCTGATGATACTGATTTTGGTCATAGGTATTGCTGCTTGCTGTCGGCGTTGATGCTTTGCCGCCGCTTCCCGAGCTCTCAACTTCGGGTCCTCTTGGTGTTTTTGACGCTGTGCAGCAGCTTCTCGCACCCTGGTCTCCGGAGCAGCTTGCTGTCTACGTAGACGCTGAGGCGCTGCATGCCGAGCTTTTCGGTCCTTTTCATTCATGGCAGTAGGAGAATGTGTGGTTTTCTTCTTTTTCTTTTTTTAAGCAGACAGATGGGATGGCATCTCAGAACCCCCTACTCTTTTTTTTCTTCTTTTTCTTTTTTCATAATTTTTTTTTCATCTTTTTTTTTTCCAATTTTTTTTTTTGCCCTACATGAGCACGTGATCTCACGAGCAGAAGCACAAGCACCCGACGCCGGCCTACGGCGGACGAACATACGGACACGGCTAGCCCCTAAGGAGCATCGCCCCTAAAAAAATTAATTGTGTAAATGACGTCTCTTAAACAAAGAAAATAATCCTAATTTCTGAAGTAATCTGTCGTAGCTGCAGTGGCACTTGCCAGCAAAATATCTGTCGTAGGCAATTCCTATGAACCATCTTTGAGCATGTTCGACAGAGGATGACGCGGTACAGTTAACACATTTCCAAACGATACGAACAGTTGTGAGCAACAAGCACATAGTCATCGACAAAGTGAGAACAGCAGGGAAGAGCTTGAGTCGTCCCGCCTCCAGCGTGAGCTTCCTACCTTCCACAATGCTTCAACGTCTTGTGCACCTCGAGCGCGCATGCAGCCAAAGCGTGCGTTCGAAAGACACGCTCCGCCCTTCTCGTGTCGTCGGTGACTAAAGCGACATTCTTGCTTTGCAGCGTGCCTGCGCCGCCTTCAAGTATACCAGCATCTTTCTCCTGGTGGCTGCCGTGCTGCTCACTCTTGGGTGAGTGTCCTCACCACGCCAACAGAAGTCTCGGGTCTCCGGTGATGCTATGCCACCTGGAACGCGTCTCCGATGCGTTTTTCTCGGAACTTCTACGCCCAACCGTCGAGATTGCAATATCCGACGGCGCGAGACTCCGGCTTCTGCGACGTCATTTGTTGTCGCTTCACGACCACTTTCGATGCGTGGACGGAATAGGATGGAAAACACATCGGTCGGTGACGCGTACCAGTCACCAAAGTGATACGAACGAGGCAGTAGATTCACACGGCCTGTCTGTAGTTTGTGTGACAGTTTTGTGTTAGGACTGGTTTGTCTTCATTGGAGGGAGAAATATAGAGTCGCTCAATTAATATTGATGGACTGAGCAGTTGTCAGGTGGATGTATGTGTAGTGCCTCGTCGCTTTATCCCAGACTTTATAAACTTTTTTTTTTTGTTAAATTTGTCGATGAATGAAACGTCCATCAACGAATGCCACAAACAGTGCAAATGCGTCTGCTTTTTTCAATAATATTTTTAATACTCGAGGTTGCTTTTACTTTTAATTTACCTCGTGGCTGGCATTATGTTAAAAATACATCGAATGAATTTTAAAATCCTCGACGAAACGGGCTCAGGTGTTGCCGATTGCATTAGAGTTGTTATGTGCACGTTCCATCGGTGTGCAGTCAAGTTCTTCCGTGGCAAACTTCAGTGGCACTAGGTTTGTTGCATATCTGACTGAGGGTGGGCCTTTTGTAGAGGCAGTGGCGGTAAGGACCAGCACAATCTGCCTGTCTTGCAAACGTTCAGCATCATTTTCCAAAAATGTTCTTTGTCTATTTTTTTAGAGCTCAACTCAGGACGTATACCCTGGCGAAATTTTTCAACTGGGATCTAACTGATCCCAATTGTAATTAGTTTCGGCTCCACGGCCTTCGTAATAAGCATTCGATAAAAGCGATTTCGACTTCGATAAAAGCGGTAATTCGAAAAAAGCGATTTCGCTATAACGAGGGATAACTGTATTATGTGTGCTGACACCACTCAATGGTAGTATATTTTGTTGCTTGTTCTGAGCGAAATCTTAAACATGAAGGATGATGAACCTGCTCATTGCCGGCCTCTACTATGGCTTTGCATTTTTGCATTCAGCGAGTCGCCCGGGAGTCGGCTCGCAAATCAGTGTGCAGACGACGATCAAGATGGTGTATGACGTAGAAAGTGCACGGCCGCTGTTCTTGCTTCATTATTTAAGATTGCACTGCGTCTGGGCTGATATCTTAATAAAAGATGTGTAAAACTTCTTTCTATATTTTGTTCATGTCCCCAGTTTCAGGTATGTACAGTTTCTCGCAATATGAAAGACCCATTTGTCTGGAAAGCTTATGCGGGGGTGCTAGGCACGCTTTGGCCAGAGGCTCTTTATTTTTAGAGAGGTAAGAGAACAAGTGTGCGTTCATTTTCTCACCACAATCAATGTGGACCTGGCCAAAGCGAATCAAGCAAGGCCCCCTGAGACTGTCTCGTCACGTGGGTCTTTCGTATTGTTGTTGACTGTACGTCTGGAATTCAGATTTTGTAAGGCGTGCCAAAATGTGCCGGTTCTTGCGGCCGCTCCCTGTACCTTGCAAGTCCTGTGCCGTCATTCTCTCGTGGATGCACAATGTGCCATCAATGGGCTGCAGCTTGGCTTATTTACTCGGCCTCATTTTCTGGCAGCAGATTCCTCTTTGCTTGCCATCAAGCCCTGGGATTAAAGCACATTGCCTCGTGAATGCGAGCCGTGCTTCAATCGTAGTGCAACTTTTTTTTTTTTTTTTTTTCACATTGCTTTTAGGGCGGTGATCCCGATGCACAGAACGCCACCCCAAAACAGCACGGAATGGGAAAAGATAGAATTCCTGGTTCACGAGCTGTCTGCAAACAGTGAGACTTCTTTTGTTTAGTTTTTAGCGCCGACCTCGAGGCCAAATTGGAAACTTTTACCGTAATATCCCGAGTTATCGCCCACCTTCCTGCTGCCTGAAATTCATTAAAAAAGCGGGGTGGGGCCACGTCTCGCTGGGCAAGCACAAAAAGTGTTGAAAAAGCTAAAAAAAAAAAAGGCCCATTTTTTTATGTATTTGTGTGGCTGCACAAAAGATATATTAAACTCAAAACTTTGATTAGTTTCATTGTTTTATGCAAAAAATGTTCATGAAAGAATGTTTTACTATCGCAAAGTGTGTTGCTTGCATACAGGCGACGAACACTGCCGATCGGCATACAGTGCAACGTTTGTTCCATGAAAGCATGTTTCCAACACCGCCATGTTCTCTTCGTTAATAAAAGAAAAAATTAACGAGAAAATATAAAAACCAATCAGGCACAACCAGCGAGCTAGCGAGCGGACGAAAGAAGCGACGAAGAGCGATGCTGGGGAAACGGGAAAGCCGGGGATCGCATTGGCAGACACTTTGGCGTCGGGCCAAGTTGGGCGCCAATTGTTAATCGCAAGGACCATGCTCTTGCGCAACTTTCTTGTTTGGTGCATACATGCGTCTGTCCGTGCACGGCGTGCTATCAACGCGGGTTGAGGCGCCGTTGCTGCATGGCGATGGATGGCACCACGAACACGGAGCTCGAAATAAGACGCTCTAGAAACGTCTGTGAGTGGCGTTCCAGCAAATCTTTATTTACCCGCTGGCTTTGTCTTAAACACTGCACAACCTTACCAACTGCGCTCGCGGCGTTCCGGAAGAAGGAGCGGGTTCACGGTGACCTTCTGGTGGAGACATACTTTGACCTTACACTCCGCGGCTACATTCCAGGATATGGAGCGCTCGCTGACCTCACAATCCCTGAATGAGTGTCTGCTTGTGTTATCTTTCCAACTTTGTATACTTATCCGAACAAACTTTTTTGTAAGCAAAACAAAGTTTCATTCTATTATCTCTCTCATTTTCCTTTCGCATGCATGTACTACGACTTCGGGTTCACAGAAATGGGGGAGGAAATGCGTAAACAAAGAGAAGTGTCTTTCCCTTCTTCATTTTACTCTGTCACGGACGTCCTCCAACTGTAAGGTATGCAGTCGCGTCATTCGGGTGAGATGAATGTTCGCGGATCGTGGAGTCCGCATTGGGGTATTTGTAGAAGTTGGCGATCACCAGGTGTTTTTTGGGAAATCAATATTTGCCCCAAAAGTGGGTGGGCGGCGACTCAAGGATGGGTGACGACTCGGGATATTACGGTAGCGGCGCTCTCTCGCTCGTCAAGTGCATGCATCCATTGTGAAGCAGTTCTTTAATCTAATACTTTTTTTTTTATAAGTTTGAGCTACTTCCAATAAATGTCGAAGCACAGAAGTGCCAGTTGACACGTTTCTTATTGTGACGAAAATCAGGGAGTCAGTACGATATAGCACATTACTTTCTCACATGTTAAGGTCCTGCAGCACTATTCCTGCTCTTCTGACGGCGAGCTTAGCCAGATTCTTTATGCAGGAAAAAGCCAGTTTTATTGGTGACCGTCAATTTGTGCCGGCGCGCAAACGGGACATCCTTGCCCCTGTGCACACCACAATGACATGCCTCGACTAAAAACGACGCACTTCGAAGGAATAAGAGAGCACCACCTCATTTGCACCTTTGTACGTAATAAAGCTAACAGTTATAGTATTTACCGTAAAGTCGCTTATTATAGTATTTACCGTAAAGTCTTGTAAGAACGCCCACCCAAGACGAAGAGATAAATGGTGAAAAAGAAGGGGTAGGCTATCTTTAGGGATGCAACAGCAAAATTTTATTAAAACAATCAATAGATTTATTTCAAATTCTGCGCGCAAAGTTCATGACATCACGGAATAGTCATACACTCTCTCCACCTGAACGTGAAGAGGAGGCCGATCCACCTCCTCCATGCGCCCGAAATGCCTAGAGAGAAAACAAGTGAAAAGGAGGTGACTACAGACTAAATCACGTCTCGCACCGTCAATATTGCTCTAAACAAATTTTTTTTCTCATGAAAATTAATTTTTTTGCCACGCGTGTCCCAGCCAATTTGTCTAAAAAAAAAAAAATTTCTTTTCAGTGGTCTTTTAATGCTTTTATTGCAATCAACCTTTTTAATCGGTTGATTTTTGAGTTATGAACTTCGGAGAGAAAGTGAATATGCTTTTTTTTCTGCTTGGTGCGCATTTATGTATTTAGGAGGCTGCACTGTTGTATTCCGCGGTAAAGCATTTGTCCCATGATTGTAATCCAGAGTGATTATTAGGTCTAAAAAGTATCGTAAAAATATTGTATGGTTAGAGTAGTTTACTCGTGTTGTTGCTTTGTTTTTTGTGGCCGTTAAGCATCCAGTGTCAGTACCTGCGCACTGCGCGGTTAATGATATTCCTGTCTGACATTGTGTGATATCCAATGGTCGGCGATTTTTTGGAATTTTTATGTTACAAATATTCAGTCAAAAATACAGGGTGGGCAATCTCTCGAGGCAGAGTGTCCATACAGAATTTCATGGTAGCTATTTTTTTTTTCTTACCTACCTCATATCCTCTGACTTTATGCTTGGTAGCAAGACTGCCATTATGTTCTTTCGCAATGAACATACTTTCACTACGAAGACACAGTTTAGTCAGGCTTCGGACAGCCTTCACTCGACTCTGTCTTGGCTCCCGTAGGAGGAGAAGATGCCCTGAGCTTCATCGTGTCTTTGCTCACGCTGGTTGGCATGTTCGTGATGATCTTCTACACGGTGGGTGGTCTAGTTTTGCTTTTATTTCACATTCACAATAACGTATGGGGTGTACCCAGTAGATCTTATGCCGGAAAAATTGGCGGCTGCACACAGTAAGTTCAGTCTTTCACCGAATCTGCATTGAGGTGGTGCATTTTACCTCGTGAAATTTCCAGGCGTAGTTCGGTTCCTGTAAAAAACGAGATCAACAAACTTGCTAAAGTCAACGGCAAGCACATTCGCAGACGACCGAGCTGACGAATAATGGAACTCGTGGCGCCATCTCCCACTATGCGCAGCGTGCAGACAACACAGTGCTTCATTTGCTTCCTGTTCCTGGCGGGAGGTGTCACACCACAAGTTAATAGCTTCGCTAATTCGGTCATCTGCAAACCTGCCCGCCGTTGACTTTGGCAAGTTTGTTGCTCTCATTTTAATACGACAGCATTAACTGCCCCATGGAGCGAGTTGATGTCATCAGTTTGAAGCGCAAAAATGGCACCTAGTTTCCCTGATCCCAAGGGTCCCATTGGCTGGCATGCGGCGACGAGGCTCCCATTGGCTGGCATGCGGCGACGAGGCTCCCATTGGCCGCTGCGCACGTCACTTTCAACGACCACCACCAGATGGCGCTGCGTGTCCGTGCCGCCAGATAGATTTAGTAAAGTCATTGGGTTTTAGAGACAGCGAAGGAAAAGTGGATTTCAAGACAGTAGAGATTACCAAGCAAAGATTAAGTGAATGGTGGCAGAAAGCGAGAGAAAACTAGGCATTCTCTTATTAACTGATGGCAAGGGGGATTTATAGCCTCACTTTCTTTTCTGGACGGAGTGAATATAGTTTTCACATTTAATTATTCTAAGCCTAAAGGCTAAGACAAAATGGCTAGGTGGCGTAAGCTACCGCCCGATCCAAAGGGCTCAGCCGTATTCATCCATCCATCCATCCATCCAGCCAGTGCGCCAATAAAACTAACCGCCGCAACCCTATGCCACTACGGGCCCCGCTCCAATTACAACGGACACCTTGGCGCGCGCTCAAAGGCTTCTGCTCGTCTTGCCGCCGACCAACATGCTGTCGCCTCCATCATCCACATTGTCGGCGGTGCTTCTGCTCGTCTCGCCACCGACGAACATGGCGCCGCCTCTAGCATCCACATCGTCAGACATTCATGCTTTCGCATTCACACCTCATAAGTGCTTAGGTGTCTTCCGACTTTTTTACAGCAAGAAAGCTACGCCTCAAATCTTCACGGAGTGAAATGCGCCACCTCGATGCACATTCGTAGAAAGTTTGAGCTTCCAGTGGGCAAGCGCCAACTTTTCCGGCTCGTTTTTCAGCGTAAGATTCACCTGGGCGCACCCTATATTTCTACGTTGGCAAATCTGTGACGAATGAGCCCTCGCAACGAGCACGGTGTTTGTGCATCGATTGCTTCTCATCAGGGCTGTGGGCTCGCCGCACTGCCAGTGGGGCTGATTGCGGGCAGTCTGAGCACGTCGCAGGAGCGAAGCAGCGTGGCGGACCAGTTGGTTTCCCTGGACGCGCAGATCGACACTCTGCGTAACAAGGTGGGTGTTCTTCTCTCATGCTGGATGGCAGCCATTGTCTGTTCCCACAGAGTTAAAGTTTTATAGCGGAGCTGTTAAGGGCTAGTTTCCCAGTATCGTGTCCGTGGGCAAACAAATGTCGACACAAAACTCCAGACAGCTACCGCCATCTATGAGCGACGGCGGCAACCAGACAACCAGCTTGCCAGTTGTCTGGTTGCCGCCGTCGCTCATAGATGGCAGTAAACTTTCCAGCCTTTCCACTCTGGTTTTCATCAGAGTGGAAAGTTTGAATTTCTCTAGGCGTCATCATAAAAGTCGTCCTAGAAGTTGTCTTCGAGGTCGTCCTAGAAGTCGTCCTTGAGCTTGTCCTCGAGTTCGTCCTAGAAGTCGTCCTTGAGGTCATCCTAGAAGTCGCCCTTGAGGTCGTTCTAGACGTCGTCCTCTAGGCGTCGTCCTCGAGGTCGTCTTCGACGTTGTCCTTCAGGTCGTCCTAGACGTCGTCCCAAGCGTCGTCCTCGAGGTCGTCCTAGAAGTCGTCCTTGAGGTCATCCTAGAAGTCGTCCTTGAGGTCGTCCTAGACGTCATCCTCTAGGCATTGTCCTAGACGTCGTAAAGATAACAACTCGCCCTTGAGGTCGTTCTAGACGTCGTCCTCTTGGCGTCGTCCTCGAGGTCGTCTTCGACGTTGTCCTTCAGGTCGTCCTAGACGTCGTCCCTGAGGTCGTCCCAAGCGTCGTCCTTGAGGTCGTCCTAGACGTCATCCTCTAGGCATTGTCCTAGACGTCGTAAAGATACAGTGGAATCTCGATGATACGAATCTCGCGGGACCGCGAAAAATATTCGTATCATCCGGAATTCGTATGAACCAACACGGACCAAAAAATTGAGCACACAAAAAAAGTTCATTTATTTCTTTGCTTACGTTCGCGTGAAGAAATCCGTGATGTTTTTCTGCCTTTTTTTAACTTCCATGTCGCCGAGCAGTCCTTTCTGGAGCGCGTAAAACTTGGCGCTCGTCTCCTTACTCACGGTGCCCAAGCTCGCTGCACGCCGCAACACGTCAAACACGTCAAGGGCATGCAGGGTTTCGCTCGTCGACGGTGCTTCTTCACTTCCGCCGCAGTCCTCGCCGTCACTGTCCGACTGCTGCTCCAGCTCCTTCATCTCGTCGACGATGTATTCGATCGTCCGGGTACCGCAAGTGGCGAGGTCGTCGTCGACGGTGATGAAATCGTGCGACGAGCATTCCACGCCGAGCTGGTCCCACTCTTCAATAGCCGGTGGCTCTTCAGGCTCTGGAGACGCTGTCATTGCGGGGCTGAAAAAGCCACACTTGCGGAAGCAGTTAGAGATTGTGGATCGTGGATGGTGCACAACGTCGACGGCGGCAGGCCGAGCTCTTTTGCCAAGTCGCTGCGCATCCTTTTCGGTTCACTGTCGACTCTATTCAAAATCTCCAGCTTCTCCTTGAAGGAAAGGGCTTTCCTTTTGCGCGACATAGCTGACAGCCTGGTTGATTTCGTTGGAAGAAGTCCGTTCGCAGAGAAAACCTCGAACACAAGTCTCAGGCAACAGAACAGCATACGCGGCAACGACGAGGAGCGGGTCCCCGCATTCCGGAGGCTTGGCCCCACACCCAAGAAAGACCAATGAGACGCCAGCAACTGAGTGACGTCGAGCCGCCCAAGGCCATCAAGGCGTGCGCGCAGAGCCGCCGAGCGCGCTCGCGCCACAACAGCCCGCCCGTTCCCGGAGAAAGAGTGACAAAGAGGGGAGAAAGAGTGACAAAGAGGGGAGAAAGAGCGACAAAGAGGAAGGAGGGGCGGCCCGTGCCACCCCGTACGTCGCCGTCTCTTGCTCCCCGAGCCGGCCGAGCCTCGCTCGGAAGTCGGCTCCTCGCCGGGTCGTTCGTATCATCCGCCGAGCTACGCAGGTCCGTTCGTAACATCCTGAAATTTTGCCCATTGGAATCAATGCAATTTCGCCAGGACTTCTCAGAAATTCGTATCATCCCGAAATTCGTATCAGCCCAGAATCGTATCATCAAGATTCCACTGTAACAACTTCTCTGGTCCTCCATCTTCACGGGAAGTGAAAGGGCTTTACATTTTTTAAGTTGCTGCCTATCTAAAGGCTTGTTGACACGCTTGCGTTTGCCCAGGACCGAGGTAATGTAACGTCTTACGACGAGAGAATGTCTATGACGGGACCCTGAAACTGCCTTTCTCTAGAGCTAAGGTTTTGCAGTCTTGGTGAGATCCAATGCGCTTAGCATCTACACATAATGGTCGTTTATAACATTGTCAAAAATGTTTTCAGCAAAAAATAAGAAAAGAATGCTGCTTGAAAATAAATTTATATACGAAAACTGTTTTACGGCTAGCCTAATAGGTGGCACCGGCATGTTCTCTCATCGTAAGAGATTTTAAGTCATCGCAAGTGTGTGAACCAGCCTTCAAGGACGGCCGAGTGCGTGGCTTGAGCACGGGCTCCGCTTGCAGCTGCGTGGCAGCATGGGAGGCGGCCGCCACTCAACCGACGCAGAGCGGCTGCTCGCACTGGAGGAGGAGCGACGCTCGCTCGACGAGCGCCAGCGCCGTCTGGAGCACCGGCAGGGAACCGTGGCGTACCGTCCTGCGCTGCCTGCTCCGGCCGGTCCAGATAACCGTCGGTTGTGGAGGCATGCTGCTCGGATTGCTCGTCTGGCTCTCTCTGCTCCTGGTCAGGTGGGCGGCACTCCTTCGGGGGTTCGGTGCTCCGTGGTAATAGTAACTGGTTCAAATCTTAAAGGGTAACTGCAAAGAAAAAAAAGTGCATTTTTAAACAGCCTAATGGGGACAAGCATGTCACAAAACAATTTTCCAACGAAAACAAAATTTTTTACAGCAATATTTATTGCGCGGGACTGATTTTAGTTTGCGGCTATTTCGTCCGTTTTAAATTGCGCGCCACAAAGTTGGTATTATACGTCACGGAGTGGCTGCTATACGTCACGGAGTGACGTACACCAGCCTCTCCGCGCGCGTCGAAAGAGCGGGAGTTTCAAATGTGGAGAGGTTGTGACTCCGACTAAATTACGTCCTGTGGCAAAAATATTGCTAAAAAAAATTTGTTTCTTTGCGGAAGATTTGTTTTGTGACATGCTTTTCCTAATTAGGCTGTTTAAAAAAACACTTTTTTTTCTTTGCAGTTACCCTTTAAAGGGGTACGGAAACCAAATTCTGGAGCTCATTTCTTTGTTTCAACACGACGCAGGTAGCAGTAGAACCACAGAAACATATATATTGCGCTAGAAAACGCAAGATAACATATTTTAAAGTGAATTAAACGATAATCAAAAACCACCTGGTAGTTGGTTATGAAGCTTCAATGGAATGTCGTGACGACAACATGGCTCTGAAAGCAGCACCACAGCGGTATGTCTACTCACTGGCATAGATTGCCTAGGCCTGAACGCAATACCGAGGCGTCTTGGTGGAAAGAGCCAAAACGAAGTGAGCCACCGTGGTTTCAGCTCTCGTGCGACGCGCAAACGCGTGCGCATGTTTTCATCGCCCGGGCGGTTCGGCGACAGTCAGTTCTTGGGCAGGCGGGTTGAAGAGACTTTCTTGGGCACGAGGAACCTCCGGCGTTGTCGGCGGGGTCATGGCAGTGACCACCACGGCTGCCCTTGCGGCGAAACACAAGCGCGATAAGTTCCTCGTGGATCTCGTCAGGCTTGGCGTGGCCGCCCCAGCCCGGCGGGATTCGGCGGACGTGCAGCCGGTGCAGCGGCGGGTCGACGGAGCGAGGTGATGTTTACGCGAAGATCACGTTCTCGTACTCCGGAGCTCCCGGAGACCGGAGACGTCGTCGACCGTGCTCGCCCAAGGCTCGCAGCAATCTCCCCCCCTCCCCCCGCAAGAGATTGATGCCGTACGTGCTGTTCGGCAGGTGCTGTTCGGCAGAAGGACATTTCGTGCCAATAATTACGGTCAAAATAGCACCAGTAGCACACACCACACAAGTGAGTATGTTCGATTCGATTATCTTCAACGTGTGTCCACTGCGGTATTGTTATCGGAACACGGGAAACAAACTCCTTGCGCCGTACTATCACAGTCTCCTCTACTGCATCTGTACCTTTCTAGTTAATTATATCTGAATTAGTTAGTGTTTGTTTCTGAACAATAAAGTTGCGTTGGACACCCCTGTGTTGTTTCTTTTTCATCAAATAAAGTTCACGTATACAAACCTTGCTGCCGGGAACGGAGAAACGACAGTGCGACGTTTTTCTTCGCCGGTGCCGGTACGCAGTCGAAGATGGAACTAGCGACACTTTTCATCGCTCTCGCGTCTTACGCAGCTCTGGAGAAGGAGACGAATCATTTCTTTGCCTGAATATATTTATTGCGCGCTGCGCCACATTATGAATAATACACAGCATTTCGCTACATTTTATTTTACCGATCACCGCGAAACCGCGTAGAAACCGAGACCGTGCATTGGTTAGGCCTATGCCAACTACACCAATCAGCTCAGCTGGATCTGGGCGAGTTGAAGTAAATAAGGCGAAATCTGGTTATATGCAGTGACAGTACCTAGAAAAAACACAACTGACCGCATTCGCGAGGTTTACGACAAGGTTCACGCTGCCGTCTGCAACCAGCGACGAACCTGACGAATCTCCGAATCTGTCCGAATCCAAATCTCCGGTGATTCGTCCCATCACTACTGTTGACGTCTTCGTCTTCGCTAATGTCATCGTACCCACTGCCGCTGCCACCACTCTCGTCATGTTGACCCGCCATCGCACACTCAAGGCAGCTGAGGCAGCTCTGAGGGCTCTGACACCTCTGCGGCTCTGCGCTCTGCCAGCTCCGCCATATCTACAGCCCTCGGGTACTTCGACAAAGCGAGATTGTAACGCGTTGACGCCTCCAAGTGGCAAAACTCGTCACTACGGTACGCTTGGTCCTCCGAGGCATGATGACGTCAAGACGTCTGCCGGATTTCCCGAGATGCATCGCGCTCTTAGATGGCTGTTTTTGAAGTGCTCGCCAAAATCCCGGCATTTAGAACCAAAAATATAGCCATCTGCTCAAAATACGACCGTGCGATTATTCATTACAGGCTTAGCTGATGATATTGAACTTATTTCTTGATGTTTTCTCTATATCAAGTTTCGATTCTGTATCCCTTTAAAGGGGAGATGCAACGATTTTTGTATTTTGCGCAAATACCGCTTAGAACGGATCCCTGACGTTAATGACCTGTGAAATACCCGTTCGTTTTTCACCACACGCAATCGAAGTCGCAGAAAAAAAATTAAGAAAAACGAGCAGCGCTCACCACCTCAACTCGCAGCCAGAACAAGCGGCCACGTGATCTGGAGCCGATTATATGCCGCCAATGTTGATCCTAGCCACGCGCTGCGGTTGGCAAGGCACAGGACACGCGCTGAGTTCCAGACATTGTTATGGTTCGGCTGTTGTCGTCATTGCAGCGATTGGACACAGGACACTACCCGAATGCTTCTCGAGCTATCGATTATCACGAGCCCAAATCGAGTGTCCACGCCATGCTCGGGTCCAATCTATGAGCCGCATTCAAATATCGTCACTGGGCGGTACTGCTACCACCCAGCTACGTCATCAGGTTTTGCGAAGGAGAGATTGAATGGAAACACTCGGTTTTGTCCTCGAAATTACAGCGCAACAAAGGAGTTTCTTGGTCAGTGGCGTTGCGTGCGAGTATCTTTGAGTCCCACTAGTGCCAGTAAGCTCGTGTAAAGTGAAAAACATCCCAATTGAATATCGTTGCACCGCCCCTTTAAAGGCAGTGTTGTACATGGTCTTCCAAAACAGGAACAAAAGTTCTTTCCTTGTTCCTTCTCTATCTTGGAATGAATGTGCGAGTTTCAGTGGTATGAAAGTAATGCATTCCCGTTACATGTCTTAGGTTGTAATATGTCCTTACAATAACATTTATTTTGTATTATGTGTTCTGTTGAGTTTCTATGCTATTGCTGCGTATAATCTGATGTTGTATGTGCTATATGAAACCACGATGGACCAAGGCGATCCGTCAAGCTGTTATACGGCTTTTTTTCCTCGCTTCTCCCATTTGTGTACCAAAATGGAAAATAAAGTTTTTCTTCTTTAGAAGCATTCACCTCCCAGGTGGCAGTAATGCTGGATTTCGTGGCTAGGTGGCGCAAGCCGACGCCCGATTGAAGGGGTTCAGCCGTATGCATTTCATCCATCCGTCCGTTGGGCTTTTTCCTGCAGCATTGACAAGGCTCTGCATTCTCTGGGCTACAAGATGGGGTACCTCCTGCCCAAAGCATCCTTACCCAACCCACTGGATATGGCTCTTGTTCAGAGCCAGAAGGTGAGCATTGTAACGCTTGATTCACATTGTACAGCATGTTCCAAAAAGTATTTACTGTTTTTTTTTTTTAATCTCAAAAACTTGCCATGCATCACCAAACGCTCGGGGTTTTCTCAAATGTGGGTAAGCGGTTCCGACCAGATTCCAAAGTTTCAGAATCCAACCTGTTGTCTTATTTAAAAGTTATAAGTAATTTTTTTTTAAATTTTTAGTGGGAAAATGGTTGTCGGGGACAGAGCTCTCAAACACACGGAGCTCAATGGCGCAAGAACCAAAAACGGGCCCCATTTTTCTATTGAAATTTTCAGAGAATCAATTTTAACTTTCAAATAAGGTGACGGTAAGTTCTGAAACTTTTCTATATGGTTCCGACCGCTAGCGTTACATTTGGGCAGAGAATGAGCCTTTGGAGATGCATCGTTCATTTCTCGCGGCGAAAGGAAACCCTGTAATCTTTTTGGGGGTAGGCACGCTGTACGATCCAAGCTCTCCAAAAGTCAGTACTGTCGAGACCGGTTATAACGAAGTCAACGGGAATCGGATATCACTTCGCTATATCCGCTATATATCGTTATACCGAGTTCGGTTATAACGAAGTGCAAAAGGGAATGGGAAATCGTGATCGCTTCGCTGTAGCCGCTATTTCGTTATGACCGACTTCGTTATAACTGGTCTGGACAGTACGTCCTAATGAATATTTGTATGGAAAATTGGCCCCCTTTATTCGTATGTGGAAGGTGAGGACTTCAGGGAGGTTTTAGAGAGGATAGAATGCTACCAAAGCAACATATTACAGCAACAGCTGTTATGGAAACTTCTCAGCTGCATTCGCGGCTTCTGGATTGCACTATGGTGCCTGGAACGTGTCTCCAACTTGTGTGTCTTGCGTCCCATTCCGCCCATGCATCGAGAGTAGTCCTTGTAGTGTCAGCAAATGACATCACAAAAGCCGAAGTGTCACGCTGTTGGATGTCGCCATCCTGGCAGTTGGCTGTAGATGTTCCAGAGAAAAGCACGAGAGAATGTGAGTTTCGCTGTCATCGCGGCGTCCGAACTTCTGGCTGCCAAAGCTTCTGTGATCAGTCAATCTGGAGAGCGACTTGCAGTGCCTCCACCACCGCCGCTGTGATGCCACCAAAATCATGGCCGGCAACAGCTTGGCACTTTTACGACATCTGCGAGCGGGCGGGCATGCATGTGTGCGAGCATGGGTGTATGTGAATTGTAGGAGAGTTGTTTCAAGCGTTGACGCATTTTGCAGGTGTTTCCCATCGACTATGTCCTCTACTTGGCTGTGGTCCTGTACCTTGTGATGTGCACGGTGTATGGCATCCGGAAAATGGGCATCTGGTTTGTCTTTCTCAAAGCAAGTACCACTTTATTTATTCTTTCCATCGGTGGAATATTCGTACAGTGGGTTTGACCCATAGTATAATTGCTAATATAATATTGGTTCTACTTGTATTAAAGCAATCAACCATCTTATTGTATCTTGCTGCTGTTATATTGTAGACTGCCACGTAAAAAGCTGCCTGTGATTGAGTTTTCCCATGCAACGTAAACCGTGTCTACCCTTTTAAAAAATATATTCAAAGAAAAAAAATTTTAAACAGCTTGAATGGAAAAAGGAAATTATGCATTTACAACAAAAAGATAAAACTTTTAGAACTATATTTTTGGTGCGAAACGAATTTGTAGTTGGCGTTTGCGGGAGTCCTTGGAAAAGTGGATACTAGAGTCACGTGACTGGCCACTATAGTCACGTGGTGCTTGCGCTCTTTCGGAAGCCTCTAAAAGCTAATTTTAATCCTTGTTTTAAGTGCTACAAAAAAACAAAGATTAATAAGTAACTTTTAGAGCCCATAGGAAGCTCCTGAAAGAGCTTAAGCACCATGTAATAGACCTGTGCACCTGTCAGAAATTAAGGATGGCGGCACGCCAAAGTGTTCCCTTCCGGCGGCGGAGAAAAATTGCTAAGTAATGGTGACAATGATTACTTTTTTTTTGTTTTTTATTAAAAAGGATTTGTGAAGGATCTACCTTTTTATTTTAAACAAATTTTAAAATTATTTTGTGTATAAAGAAGAAAGAAAAAAATGGTTTAGCCGGCGGCCACCACGCTCAGCGTGTGGCGGCTGCAGCGACGGAGGGGTTTTGGGGAACTTCACCGGCGGCGCTGAAGGCATAACTTATGGCGAGCGGCTTCCTTGGTGCACGTTGGTGCACAATGTGCGAGTGGAAAGAGAAATAACGTACCCAGCCCCTCCCTGAGACTGCATCAGCCAGCAGCCTCAAACTACTAGTTTGTTACCCTGCAGATAGCTCGTCAACTGAATACATTAATGGTGACGACACCAGCGAGTGCCGAGTTAAATGTAACGAGTGCGACGCCCTTTTTGAAAGACCCCCACAACACTGTATTAGAGAGTGACATCACTTTCATAGATCCCTTTATTGTGAAACTCAACTGCTCTCCTTTACTAACGATTTGCTTTCTATTCATCGTACTGCCAGTGTCTCGTCCTTGAAAGCTAACCCTTCTTCTTCTTTTGTTGCTTCGCAAAATACCTCAGTTATGTCGTTTTTTATTAAACTTCTGACTCCAACCCTGCTCTAAGTAGTAAATTTCTCCTTCTTCCTCCAAATATATCCCCTCTCATTGATCATTAATTCAAAGTTGGAATTCATCCCTGTTGCACCAATGCCCGCATCGACTCCTTCATTCCCAAAATGTCATCCAAATGGAACTGCCTTCCCGCATCTTTAGTGTCTGTATCATCGGCTGATTCAAATTGCGATAACCAGTCATTATGTTTTGTCCTCAGCCATTCATGCTTTCAGAGCATCTTTGTACTAGACTCGTTTATATCCTATAATTCATTTTTGCTTCTTGCCCCTCCCCTTTGTACTGCCTCCGGGCCCGAGGGTATTGAAATAAAATAAATGATTGCGCAGTTGGTCTAAGCGGACGCTTCCTGCACAGATGTACCGCATCCGTCCCGGCAGGACCAGGCCACAGGGGATCCTGCTGCTCTGCCTCAGCCTCATGTTTGCGGTGCTGGCCCTAAACGTGCTGCTGTACAGCGTCTGCCCGCAGTACACCACCTTCGGCAGCCAGCACTACCTCTCCCAGGCACGGCCTTGCGCAAAATGCGGGTTGGGTGGGACAGAAACACTGGTTGGGAATGTAGTTCAGCCGTCAACACCCTGAATTTTGGCGGTATCTAGAGATTGAATTTCCGCCATAGCAACCCCTCCAAGATAAGGAGGCCATAGTGCCGAATCTTCAACGACTCTCAACCGACTGCTGACATAACACTTGTGTCCAACCTTCGTTCGCCTCCTTAGGGTGACGTTGCAAATTCAGCCCTATGGCCTTCTTTATCTGGCTGGTGTCGGCTATAGTCGGTGACAGTGTAATAATGCGGTAGAAGATCTGCCTCCTGCATGCACTTGTTGCTTTTTGTCGTGTTTTGGGTGTGCAGGCCTCCAGGACAGCAAGTGTTATTGAAGGTGCAAAAATTGTGCCAGAGGCTGAGCTTTTGCTGCTTTCTTGGCGTGTCACAGACAATACATACCTTGCACTTTGAAGGGAAAATTTGACTTGACGCTTAATCTTAACAAATACAATAATCCGTCGTTATAACAAAATCACATTTTTTTAATTATCGCTTTTATCGAAGTTCAATGTGGTCCCGACCAAAATTCATGCATTTTTAACCAGATTATTCCAAGAGTATTGGCGGCCGACCACACCTATTACGAAGGCCACGGTGCCGAAAGCATGCAAGCCTACACGGAGGCACACGGAGACACTTGCGTTCCCTCCCCCTTCTCCACCGAGGCAAATGGCAAACTGGGAAAACGGAGTAAACGAGCGATGGAGGGCAGAGCACCACTTCCGATGTCAATGCGTACACGGGTACGCGGGCAGGGAGCAACGTCAACGTTCCGACGCTACTCACGGCGCCCGCGGCCGACGCTGCCCAACTCCTGTCGGAATCGGGTCAAGGGAGCGATGCAGCCCAAAGGAGATCATCTCTTCGGGAGCCCCCGACGCATGCCTGCGGCGTACTACATGCACACGTGCGTCGTATGGGAGATTTTGAGTGTTAACCGAAAGTCGCTTAGATCTGCGAGGTTGAGAAAAGTTGCCAGCCCAAGTCCAAAATCGCCAAAGAATTTAACATTCCGGCAACGGTTCTTCGACACTGTCCACCATTTTGCAGAACAAGCAAGGAGTATCAGACGGGTTCGAGAAGTTTCTCGTGCAGGAGAAAGCGCGCCCGCTACCCGAAGATGAAAGATCGCCAATTGCTTCACACACGTCGGATTTTCTCTCGCAAGCGTGCTTGCCGAGCCGGTGCTTGATTTCCATAGCTGCAACGATCTCTACGGGAGTATGTGAAAACATGTTAGCAGCGCCACCGAGTAAAACTTTGATTCATTTGCGCTTGTCGATGTGGACGTTCCCATTGTTGCTCCTGCCACGGATTCTGTGATAATGGGCCTTTCGTGCGGCCTGGGTGAACACAAAGCGATGTCGGAGAGTCACCTTGGGAAACACCAACAAATGCGGAGATGCAAAACATCCTACAGCTGCTTCGAAACAAAGTGGAGTGCAGCAGCATTGACAGCGTTCTTGCGATGCCTGGATCAGTTCGAGGAGAACTGATGCCCGGATGAAATTATCGGAAAACTCCACTTAATTACTTTTTTTACTCAGTAGAGCTGCCGCGAGATGTTCATAACCAGGGTTTGTTTGATTAAATGTACGATCATAATGTTCCGCAGTGCTCCCATCAACCTTCGAGGCCGCTGGCACTGTTTTGTTTTTTTTGGCTCAATCACTTTGATCGAATTGCCGCTTATATCGATATTTTTTGCCATCCCATTGACTTTGTTATAACGAGGGATTACTGTACTACGAAGAATATTATTTCTGTCTGTTCCGTCGAGCCATCTGCAAAAGCTCCGGGCAGGTGCTGTTTAGTTGTGAAAGGGAGTTGCAGTGCACATGTGCTCGTATAGTAACTGGGAGAGAAAGACGAGCTCTCGTTTAGATCTTTCAGAATGCTGGAAATGGAATGGGTACACATTTGTGGATCTGCCCAGCTCATTCCTAGCATCGAGAGGAAAAAAAGTGTTATTGTTCTACTTGTTCATTTGTTTCTCAAGAGAGAATATTTTACAAAGATTTTAGCTTGGGTACATGGGTGTTCAGTTGTATGCTGAAATGGTGGTAGTACAATTATTCAATAATAGTAACCCGAGTTGCTGGGTTAGCCTTCTTTAAAAACCTGCAGCTGTGGTGCATTTTTGTAACTTTGGATTGTTTCCATTTCTCTTTTTTTCATCTCAATCTTATATTTTTATGAAATGGTCAGTCCACAACTTGTTTGCTTTTGAAGCATTATTGTTGGGTTAGTACCATACCTTTGACACCATAGTGGAGTGAGCATTTCGCCAATTGCTGGCACGCCCAGCTGTTCCCATTCTGTCAGACTTTATTCGTATATTAAAACTGAGCGGTATATGCGTTTGTTGTACGTAACAGCAAAACTGTGCAAGGATTACACTTTGAGCTGGGGTGGGAAAACGTTTTTTTTGTGCAGGAGCAGAACAGCACAGCAGCCCCCAGTCTTATGCCATGCACCATCGACGCTCCTCCGGGTAGGTTCCGCTCCCACGATTGGGTCGTTGCTCGTCTGCTACAGGTGCCTAAAGCACTCGAGGCTGCCCGGCCTAGAGTGCTTACTGATCGCACTTACTTTTGATTAGTTGCATTGCGAGACCACATTTGACCTTAGCCTGAAAAGAAGCCAGTCCACTATCATTAATCTGGCCCTGAGGAAAAGCACCGGCCTACGGATCTCCAGGTGGCAGGTTCGAATCCCGACCGAGGTGTTCGCAATCAAACGGAAGTTTATTGCGTAGAAGGCGCCGTGACAGTGGCTTAAAGGGATGGTGTAAAGAACGAAACTGGAGGAGCGGCGGCACGCTAAAAGACGGCTGCTTCGCAGCGCTACAAACATGCTCCCATATTTTATTTGACATACTGTCAGTCCTGATTAGGACTTTGGCAGGAGGGGCAACGAGTTACGCTTGTAAAAGCAACAGGTAAAGCAACATGGCAACGAAGCACAATGCAAGGAACACCAAAAAGCAATGCAAATCAAGAATAAACAATAGCTAGGTTGCGTCCGGCTGGAAAAGAAATAATTCAAGGTCAATAAAAGAAACGACATGTTCTGGCAACAGATTTCAGTCCTGCACCGTACGAGGAAAAAATGAATACTTAAAACAATCTTTATTGAACGAAAGCTCTTGTAAGTGACGCGAATGTTTGTTACGAGTGATACGGGATTGATGAAGGGTTAGGTAACGTGATTGGTCAATGAGCAATGAACCAGAAAGTATCATGAAAAAAAGCTTCAAGCGTTTATTTTCCCGTCTAGACTGAAGCAACGGAAGATTACACAGCGCATACAGCTCTGTCGGCGAATCTAATCTGCGATATCTAGAATAAATGAAACGTAGGGCCAGTCAGCTGTACACTTTCTAGGTCAAGGATTAGGCTTTTCATGTGTGGGTCCCATACTTCCGACGCGTATTCAAGCAGGGGACGAACCAGCATTTTGTAAGCGAGCAATCTAGTCTCTGTAGATGCTAGTTTCAAGGACCGTCGTAGAAATGCTAGTCATGTATTAGCTTTTTTAACAATGTTAGTCACATGCATGTCCCATCGAAGGTCGCTCGATATAGTAACACCGGGTTTGGGTAACTGTCGCATTTGGGCAACTGTCGCATTTGGGCAACTGTCGCATCGGTTACAGTGTAGAGCCAAGTGGTTGCAATGTTTATAATATGTGTCATCTAATAAAATCTTAGTTGAGAGTTTGCCTTGAGCTGTGTTGCCTCTTATATTTTAGTCCCTGTGTCTTTTGCCATAAAAACCTCGGTATGAATGAAAACCAACTAGTCCAACTTGCAGTCTTAATTGAGAATTGCTCCTCTACTTCAGCGGATTGCGTCATGACCCGGGCAAGCGCACTGCTGCTGCGGTTCTTCTACAAGGCCTGGGTGTTCGGCGCCTGCTACTTCTGGGCTACCGTGCTCCTCTGCGCGGTGAGTCGGCGCCTTCTGCTTAGAAGTTCATTCTCGAAGGAGCTCCCAACGAAAATGAAGAGATAAATGGTGAAAAACATGGGGTGGGCTATCTTTGGGGATGACACAGCAAAACTTTATCGATATTTAATAATAAGCACCGGTGCACCCGCTATAAATCACATGACGCGGAAACTGATACCGCAGATCGCAGACAGGGCAAATTCGCGTTTCACGATCGATAAACACGCGGCAATTCGCTACAAACTCCTGTGTCACGGGAAAGGATACCGCAAGTTGCGAATGCGGCAGATTCGCGTCTCACATTGCGGAGGACCCGCGAAACCCGCCGAGAACTTGCATCTCCCGGGAATGGATACCGCAGATCGCAGACGCAGCAAATTCAAGTTTTATGGTGAAATAGACACGCGGGGACCCGCTACAATCTTGCCTGTCACAAAAACCGATATCGCGCGCGCAGATCGCGGACAAAAACGCGGGAATCTGATACAAACTCGCAAGTCACGGAAACAAATACCGCAGATCGCGAACGCAGCAGATTCGCATTTCACGATGCAATATACACGCGGGAACAACTCGCGTGTTACGGGAGCCGATATCATGCTCACAGATCGCAGACAAAAACACGGGAACCCGCTATGAACTCGCTTCCTCGACGCACCGGTACCGCAGATCGCGCCGTTGATGCGTGATTCCCGCCGGACATAGCTTGACGTCCAACGGGAATCAGGGAGTGGGCGATGTTTCGGAAGTATTATGTTACAGATATTTAGCCAAGAAAAACGGGGTGGGCAATCTCTCGGGGAAGGGCATCCTTACGGGCTTTTACAGTAGGCTTATTTACTCGGGCCTTTGTATTTGCAGAGTTTCTCCACTGTTTTTCAAGTAGTCCCTTTTTCAGTATTGCTTGTTGGTTTATTCATCTCTGTGCTAGTTCCAGTTTGACACTGTGTTGGGTAGAAAAATTGGTTACAAGGCTGCTGTAGTAGATCAGGAAATTAGTTTCATTATTGAACCTAGAAGTTTGTCTAGCTATCGAATATATATGTTGGGAGTTTGGTTATTTAGGAGGTAAATTAAAAAAAAGCAGCTTGCTTACCTTGACCTTGCTTCAAACATCATTTCTATAACTCTTAGAATTTGTTTGACCAAACATTAACAGAGTAACAAGAACCGAAACATTATTTGCTAGGAGTACTGTACAGTCAACTCTCATTAATTCAAACGTGCGGATAATTCAAACTAACATGCAGGTTCCATCCTATGCGTCTCTACAGGAGAAAACTCCCGATAATTCAAACGTTCCTTTATTCAAACAAATTTTCGGTCCCCCTCGAGTTTGAATTAACGAGATTCGACTGTATTTGTATAAACTGGAGCAGTGGCATAGATATTTTTTTTGGAGGGGGGGTATTTTTGAAACCTCTTTCTGCCTACTCCACTGTCTTAGAACCGAAAGACCACTCCATTTTCGGATTGTCCTCTGGGCGCTGCCATTTTGCTGCCTAGTGCATTGTTGTGATTGCCGCTCACAACTGCAGAGGACGCGATTGAGTCCGAGCTCTAAGCAACTCCTGCCAGTCGAATGACGTGAGAATGCATACAGAGCAACGCTGGATGCGATTGTTAAGGTGCCGAACCTTTACTCCGGAGCGAAATCGAGAAACACGGCCACGAGAAGGTGCAGACGCGATTGAGACGCCATGGGTGCATTGGAGGAGGTTGGACCAGGTGGCGCTTCATTATGCGAAGTAATGCGGACGCTGTCACGGGTGGTGCTGCCAACCAGCTGCCAAGGATGAGCGGTGCACCCCCTTTAGGTGTCGTGGACTCCCAATACTATTAGTAAACTAAGAATATCTTTTAAGCATGCTTTGCAAAGTGTTTCGTAAGAGTGCAGAATTAGTGCACGTTCGGTTTACGTTACTTTTTACCGAGGGCAGACGAGTTCTCAATTCCACCCTTCTAAAGATTCCCCTTTCTGTTTCTGCTCACGGTTTCAGAGCTATGTGGTGGCATTCGTGGTGGTGATTGCTCGCGGCCGACAGTCGGCCGTGGAGGTCGACACCGACGACCTCGATGGCAGCGACAACGAGGACCTCCTCCGCGCCTGATTCGTGCTGCAATTGATCCGGTGGGGATTTATCGCGGATCCTCGAATTACTGGAGATTACTGCAGTGCCTGGGATGCATCTCCGACGGATGTATTTACTGCGTCCTAGAAAGTGGTCCCTCTATTTCCGCCCAATGACGTCGTCAAAGTGTTGCGTCGTCGCCGGATGCGCGATCCTGGTGGTGTCGCAGCAGCAGCAGGGGTGGATTTGGCAGACGTTCGTTCTGTTACAGCTTGACATTCCACGGACGCTTCGGCAGCCAAGAGTTGGGACTCTGCGACAACAGCGGCGCTCGCATTTGGTCCTGTTTTCTGTCGGGACTCGTAGCACCGACCGTCAGGATCGTGGCATCCGACAGCGTGCCACGCCGGCTTTTGCGACGTCATTTGTTGCCGCGTGGGGGCCACTTTTGATGTGTGGGCAAGAAGACGAGTTCCAGGCACCTTAACGCACGTGTGGAGAGCGAGTGCAGAAGGAAGCTCGAGCCGAGTTTAGCTTATTCGTGCATAGAAAAGACCCAAACAATCTCGAAGTATAGCGTATGTTTATGGTTTGCTATGTCTGTCATTATGCGGGACGTCGACAGCGTTTGAGCCCCTTTATTTGTGCCGGGTCCGATGGAGGAAACAAAACCCGGTTTTTCGGCCCACATATATAAACGAGGCATCACTCAAACTGGAACTCTGTGAGATTATGATAGAATGAGAAAGCTTGGGAACACGACGTTACCTAGGTAAAAGGATACGAGTGAAAAACAAAATTTCTCTGTCAGCTGACGTCCACCTAAGCCTAATATATGACATTTTGGATGCCTGTACTCAAGCTTCCTTATTATACCACCCCTGCTAGCGTCAGATTCTCGCCGAGTTTCAGCTTTCTGCAGTATGTAATTCACTTATGCGAGCTGAAAAACCGGGTTTCATTTTCTCAGTCGAACCCAGTAGCTTGTTCCCTAGCATCGCTCTGTGCTCTGTCTTGTTCAAAACATGTTCAGCTGCCGATGTGCCACGATCTCTAAGGATTAAGGATTTCGGAGAGTGATCTCTAATCTATTAATAGGCGGTGCCAAAGAAGGTAAGGTCTATCGAGGCCAGAGCTCCACGTAGCTGTTGCATTCTGACATAGAGTAGCAGAGCTCCATTCTTTTCCAACGCCCTCAAAGCAAGTACTTGATGGGTGCCACTTTTGGTTTCGGAAAGTGGGGCTGTTACTCGAAGTAATGAAAAGTAGGATTGGTGATGTGGTTTAAGTGTGGTACTGTAGGACATTGATTTTCTTTATTTAAATGACTTTTTGTATACTATACTCTGTTGCAGGTTACAAGTGGAAAGGGTGGGGGGCATTGTGGGAGTAGCTTGTCCTGCTTCTCTTAACCTGCAACAGAGTATAGTTTTGTGTACTATGCATGTTTGGGTGTGGTGCTGGGAGGTATGCAAAAAGGGATGCAAGTCCTTATCCCCGGACATGTGCACTTATTCGAGAATACCCTGGCTGCCTGCTCGGAGGCTGAAGGTATATGTTTGCAAATTATGTATAAAATTGTTTTTGGAGCCTTATACGTTGCTTCAAATAGTTAGTGCTGTTTAAAATTTCCGAGAAATCCTTTGTCTGGGACAGTGGCAGAGCTGTTGTTTACGAAGCGGTATTCGGTTATTTGATGTTGGAGCTCTGCAAGGCATGCATTTCATTGCTGTTCTATAGAAGGCGAAAGGACAAGAGTTCAGGGGAAACTTTTCCCAAATCTTTCCACAGTTAACTGAGCATATGCTGGAGAGGAGGTTGCCTCCACTCCGGCGTTCGCCCTGCAAAAGTGGAAAGAAGTGGGTGGGGTTTCACCTGAACTCCTAACCTGTCACCGACTATAGGGGTAGCCCCCTGGTTGTCCCCCAATGTTGCCAACATATATAATAGTTGGACGCCTTTCGAGCTATGGAAAGCCTCGTCACACAGCTGGAGTCTTTGTTCTGCACTATAGCTTCCTCGCTATGCAACATTTAATGACAACTCAAAGGCGTGACGTCGAGCGAACAACTTAAAATGGTGTACGTGGGCAAGTGTCACGGGGTAATATATTAAGAGGTTTTCCAATTCTCTAGTCTTTTTTTGTTTCTTGTGCTAGGCACGCTGCCATTAAGCTACTTTGTTTAGTTGTATTGTTGGATCGTTACAACATTCTAATGCCCTGGACTTTGTAATTTATGTCTTTTCTGGGACATCAAATAAATAACCTTTGTTGCGTGCAATTTGTCCTTAGTCAGCTGTATTTGGCTGTTTCGATAGCTTACGCTCTTATGAAATTGTATGTTCTTCTATTAAATATTTTTCAACGAGCAGAAAGAAGAAAAAAAATTGTCAACGACCTATACCTTTAAAGTCTTATAATGTGTGAAACACAGTTTTTAGGAGTGATTGTTTGAATTGTTTGGAAGACATTAAACAGTGGTTCCGGGAGTGAAGAGCCTATATCTTTATTGATTTTGGGGAAACTCAATCGGTGTGTCACGTGACCAGGGGGGAAAGGGAGGCAAATGGGGAGGGGGAGGGGAGGTAGGGAGTGGAAGGGAGGGGGAGTGCACTGTAGAAGGTTAAAAAGGGAGGAGAGGAATAGGGAGAGGGCATTGGCGTGTCACGTGACATATATTTCCCCACTAAATTTAGTGGGGAAACTGAATTATTGTATAGGTGTGGCAACAATAAATGAAATTAAATAGGTCATGTGACATCCGGTTACGTAACTTCGATTTCCCCCACTTAATTTAGCAGGGAATCTGAACCGGTGTGTCGGTCACGTACCATCAATTTTCCAACTGCATATACACAAACACAACTCGGTTACGTCATGGCACGGTGGTGGCGCTTCGAGTGCACTTCTGGCCTGGGGCTGTGGGCAGAAGTCACCGTGCGAGATGTGCATTCCTGCATTGTTTTGAAAGAAACCAGACAAAAACCTGCCTTCTCGCCAAAACGCCTCGACTGGGGCTGTACCAAAAGAGTCGAGAAAGGTTTGAAGGTCAGTTTTCATGTGCTTGGTTCATCCGAGAACGTGGATATGTGCCGTGAAAAAGGAAAAACGGACGCCGTCGGACCACGATTGCTTTGGCGGGAAGCACTTTTGATTGAATTCACGGATACTTGTGGTCATCAGATTTATTTGTTTTGTTCCAACATGTTCACTGAAAACCATCAAGTTGTACGGACCACCTGCGGACTACGTTCGGTGCGTCTTCAGGTTCAAACAGCCGCCTGATCGTTTGATTTGTCGTCGGCTCTTTCAAACGTTTCTGCTTGTCGTCTGCTCTTTCAGACGACACTGGCCAGCAGACCAAACATTGGCCCGGTAATTGCGATAAGTAACTGCAGGCCTCAAAGGAATTTTAAGTTTGAGGGTTGGTCGGAGTAAGTAGGCTCGATGTGAACAGTAGATACAAGGAGATGTTGATCATTGTTACCAGTGGCCAGTATCGACTTGTTATTCCTGATTCACTTGGTTCGATTCTGCTTGCGATTTTCAGTACCGACGTCTACCATCTTAGCTACGGTTCACGCTTTTGCAGCCCATGCGACGTCAAGACTGAGAATTGCGAGAGGAATCTCATCATGTGAATCGGGCTTTTGGGTCCATTCTGCGGCGTCCACGCGGAATGAATCACCGCATGTCACATTATTCACACAAAGTTTTGCTGAGGCCGCTCAAGTAGTCGGACATTGCCGGCAAGATTTACAACAATTCCAACACGAAAAAGAGCACGGGGACTCCTACCGACGCCGACAACGTCGCATTTCAATGGTTTGTTTATGGGTGACAGCGAGTTTCTTGCCCACAACACTTCATTACGCATGCGCGGCGCCAGTGGCATTCGCTTTTGGCGCTGCAGTTTGTTTGTAAATATGAGTTGGTCTATAGATCACTTGACGTCGATTTCCCCGCTAAATTTAGCAGAAAATGCATAGACCGATGGGACAAAATTTTGGGAGTGGGGGTCCCGTTGAAATGCATCTTATGCTTTAATAAGCACCTGTACGAAGACTTCCCAGTCACTTTGCACAAACTTTGTGCTGTCGCTTCAAGATCATATCCCGAGATATAAGCCAAAACACCACCATACCTTATTGTTTTGAACTCTGTGAACAAGACCAAGCCAGATTTCTTGTTTTTCATCTTTTTTTTTTATTTAGTAGGATAAAATAATGCACACGGCTCCTTGATATTTAGTAGGATAAAATAATACACATGGCTCCTTTATATAGACCAAAAATGTAGGAACACTTCATTAAACTTAGAAGCACTTGATATGCGAAATGGAAGAAAAACCCTATACTCTACGAGGGGCGTTCATAAAGTTTGTATTATTGTCACAAAGGAATAGAGATTCAGCAATCAAACTCGAGTAGGAGTTGAGACTTTCTCTACATATTCGCTACCAAAATTTACCCACTTTTTCTAGCGATGCACCACATGCCGGAGGCCATTGTTATAGAACTCCTCGTTTTGAGGACTCAGGAATCACTCCACTTGAGCAATCACTTTGTCGCCGTCCGTGAAATGCTTTCCTCTTATTTGGCCACACTGGAAGTGTCTCCGCCATTTAACCATAGTGTCATAAACTGGGGCGTTGTCCCCGAACAACACTCCCAGATTGGAATGAATATCCTTGGCATTGCTTCCCTTCAAATGGAGAAAACGGATCAGTGCATGTGCTTGGTACCGATGGGCGGTGCCATTTTTGTTTCGACTCCCTAGCGGCGTTCCGAGCTACTATAGCATGCGATGTTTATCCTGTGCGGAAACTAGAGGGACGCGCGCTCATGTTGATGCCTGTTTTGTTTCATTTTTTTCAATTCTTTGTGCCGATAATACGAATTTTATGAACGCCCCTCGTACCTCACTAGCTGCACATAGCACTACCAAAGGTACAAGAGGGAAAGTGTAACGAGTGTAACATTAGCAGTTGGAGAGGAGAGGAAGGAGGGACTCCCCTCTTTTGTGTACCACTACATGCCTTTTCTTCCCCTCGGAGATTAGCCTGTTACTCAAAATTATTAAAAATGCAGCTTTCCTCTCTCCCGCATGCGGCTTTCACAGAACTGCGCGGAGCTAGTGAGATAAAGTATTTGTGGCTCTAGTAAATCTTATGCTGGAAAACAAGCTGGAAAAATCTATGCTGTACAAAGAAAGCTCAAACTTTCGCCGAATGTGCTTTGTGGTGGTGCATTTTAGCCGATGAAATTTAAAGAAATAGCTCCCATCTTGTGAAGAGTGAGAATCTGCTCGCCGCGCCTCTGGAGAATGCGCCATGTGCTACAAGCATCGCTAATGGCGCCTTACACTTGCGGATTTGCAGGCGAAAAAATGATTTTGGAGCTGGGTGGCGAAATCGACTCATTGTTGGCGGAAAATCTGGATATGGGTCCCGGAATGATCCGGATTTTTCTGCCAGCGACGATTCGATTTTGCCACCTGGCTTTAAAACTTCACTTTTCGCCTACTCAGAACCGCCCTCGAGTGCGCAAGTGTAAATGCATCATAAAGCGGGGGACACTTGAGTAATAAAAATTGGGTGCTGCACGGCAATTTCCATGGCATCCCTACGCATGCCGCGCAGTGCTCGGTTTCACCGCTCATATGTCCCGTCGTCCGTGAACCCGTCTGCCGTTGCCCTAGCCAAGCTTGTTAATCTCGCTTTTCGCAGGACAGCAGCTATGCCTTAAAATTGCCTCAGCTGAAATGTACCACCTCAAAGCACATTCGGTGAAAGTTTAAGCTTTTTATAGACCGGCATCGATTTTTCTGGCTCTTTTTACGGCGTAAAGAGGAGAGAGGAGGAGACGAAAGCACGCGGGGACGTCAGAACGCCAACATCTGGTTGGAATAGTTAATGGGTAGACGCAAAGTCATCAAGCTTTGCGTCTACCCACTAATCATTCCAAACAGAGCTCAATGTTCCGACCGACCCGCGCGCTCTCGTCTTCTCCTCTCCCTCAGCTTCCGCCCGTATAGGACGACCGGATGACTGATAAGGGTGTTTTTTTTCACGGGTCTTCAACGTTATTTTGACTGTCGGGGTCCTCCAACATTGCACCATTGGAGTCTTTTTGAGGCCAATAGGGCCTCAAAATTCGGTCTGATCCCGCTTGTAGTCAACAGTGGTGAAGAAAAGTAGGGAGGCCCAGTACCAGATGACGAAGGTGAAGAAGAGGCAGGGGAACACCACGCGGCTCAGAATGTCCATGGATATCCTCGGGTCCCCAAACTTCCACTTGAGCTTGAGGTAGCTGACCAGAGTGCTCATATCGAGGTCTTGCTCGCGCACCTCTGGGTCAGGAACGCCTTCATTGTCGTCCTGAGGTGCCTTCAGCAGCGGACCTCCAGGGGCGTCTTTCGAATCCTTTGCTGCACCCTGAAATGGCGAAGAAATAGTGCTGCAATTAGCACGGGGAACAATACATGTGACCTGCTTCATGGGCATCTGCAGAATTTTACCTTGAAGACAAAGGCTGTGTCTTTCCCCAAAGAACATTGTCACTGGATGGATGGATAGATAAGGCTGAACCCTTTAAATCGGGTGGTGGCTGGTGCCACCTAGCCAAAGCTTTTAATTCAAATGAACTAATCTCCGATTAAATTCGTAATCAATGGAGAAGGACAAAAGAATCTCGTATCGCTGCTAAGCACAAGCCTTGATCTACCATTCTCCACAAAACTTCATTCTTCCCTTCACTTGGTGATCTCCGCTTTCTCGGCATCTATTGTTCCATTGCTGCCTTTAAACCTCAAAGCCTTCACTAAATCAGTATTGCCTCGAACAACTGCAGGGTGAAGCCCTTTACGAAAAAGGATTAATGTTCAGCCATCTCCTTTTCCTCCCCCTCTGTCCAACACACCATATTAATGTCCTGATATTTCGCTTTGTGCATCCGAGTTCATAATGCCCCTGTCCTGGCTTCAAACAACAATGAGCTTTGAAACCGCGCCAAACGGCACCTTAAATCCTTTCTCCAAGTGAAGCCAGCTCCCAGCTATGAAACCACGCGAAAAGCCTAGACAACGGCACCTAGTTTCCCCGATCCCAAAGGAGCGGAGTAAAGCTGATGGACTTTGGCTTCGGTCCTGTTGGCTGGCGCGCGTCGACGAGGCTCCCACTGGCACCTCGGCTGCGCGATCTTTCGCTCAGCAGGAACCACTGCCGAAGATAAAGCGACCTGGTGCTTCTGGCCGTCATAAAATACCTTCAAAATACAGTACTTTTTTTTATAATGCCGATATAAAAATCGTCAGGAATGCAAAAACAGCCGCATGAAGAGGTATTGTTTATGCCTTTTGAGCCATCGTGTGACAGGGCAAGGACACTGTGCTTGCTCTAGTTCTATCAGCGTTTATTTCAGCTTGAAACACAAACTGAGGGTGGCGAGAAAAAAGCAGTGTCGTCCACTGCTTGACGGGCCTCGCCACCCTTAAAATTGCCTCAGCTGAAATGTACCACCTCAAAGCACATTCGGTGAAAGTTTAAGCTTTTTATAGACCGGCATCGATTTTTCTGGCTCTTTTTACGGCGTAAAGAGGAGAGAGGAGGAGACGAAAGCACGCGGGGCGTCAGAACGCCAACATCTGGTTGGAATAGTTAATGGGTAGACGCAAAGTCATCAAGCTTTGCGTCTACCCACTAATCATTCCAAACAGAGCTCAATGTTCCGACCGACCCGCGCGCTCTCGTCTTCTCCTCTCCCTCAGCTTCCGCCCGTATAGGGTGACCGGATGACCGATAAGGGTGTTTTTTGTCGCGAGTCTTCAACATTAGTTTGACTGTCGGGGTTCTCCAACATTGCACCATTGGAGTCTTTTTGAGGCCAATAGGGCGTCAGGCAAACCAGGTCTCGAAGTATTCGGTCTGATCCCGCTTCTAGTCAACAGTGTTGAAGAAAAGTAGGAAGGCCCAGTACCAGATGACGAAGGTGAAGAAGAGGCAGGGGAACACCACGCGCCTCAGAATGTCCACGGATATCCCCGGGTCCCCAAACTTCCACTTGAGCTTGAGGTAGCTGACCAGAGTGCTCATCTCGAGGTCTTGCTCGTGCACCTCTGAGTCAGGAACGCCTTCATTGTCGTCCTGAGGTGCCTTCAGCAGCGGACCTCCAAGGGCGTCTTTCGAATCCTTTGCTGCACCCTGAAATGGCGAAGAAATAGTGCTGCGATTAGCACGGGGAACAATACATGTAGCCTGCTTCATGGGCATCTGCAGAATTTTACCTTGAAGACAAAGGCTGTGTCTTTCCCCAAAGAACATTGACACTGGATGGATGGATAGATAAGGCTGAACCCTTTAAATCGGGTGGTGACTGGCGCCACCTAGCCAAAGCTTTTAATTCAAATGAACTAATCTCCAATTACATTCGTAATCAATGGAGAAGGACAAAAGAATCTCGTATCGCTGCTAAGCACAAGCCTTGATCTAGCATTCTCCACAAAACTTCATTCTTCCCTTGACTTGGTGATCTCCGCTTTCTCGGCGTCTATTTTTCCATTGCTGCCTTTAAACCTCAAAGCCTTCACTAAATCAGTATTGCCTCGAACAACTGCAGTGTGAAGCCCTTTACGAAAAAGGATTAATGTTCAGCCATCTCCTTTTCCTCCCCCTCTGTCCAACACACCATATCAATGTCCTGATATTTCGCTTTGTGCATCCGAGCTCATAATGCCCCTGTCCTGGCCTCAAACAACAATGAGCTTTGAAACCGTGCCAAACGGCACCTTGAATCCTTTCTCCAAGTGAAGCCAGCTCCCAGCTATGAAACCACGCTAAAAGCCTAGACAACGGCACCTAGTTTCCCCGATCCCAAAGGAGCGGAGAAAAGCTGATGGACTCCGGCTTCGGTCCCATTGGCTGGCGCGCGTCGACGAGGCTCCCACTGGCACCTCGGCTGCGCGATCTTTCGCTCAGCAGGAACCACTGCCGAAGATAAAGCGACCTCGTGCTTCTGGCCGTCATGAAATACCTTCAAAATACAGTATTTCGTTTTATAATGCCAATATAAAAATCGTCAGGAATGCAAAAACTGCCGCATGAAGAGGTATTGTTTATGCCTTTTGAGCCATTGTGTGACGGCAAGGACGCTGTGCTTGCTCTAGTTCTATTGAGAAGTGCCACTACGTTGGTGTTTTAAACCTTATAACATCAGGGTGAACCCAAAGCAGTCCTATTTGCACAGTGTTGGGTAAAGTACATCTTAAAGGTACTTCAAGTAAAGTACAAAGTAAGTGAGACGTGATGTACTTTAAGTAAAGTATTAAGTACTTAAGTACACTGCCCGCTGAACCCAAGGTCGTCTATTAGACGTCTAAAGACATCTTGGCAAGATGAGCAAGAGGTCTTGTATACGTCTTGGCAAGACGTGATAGCCTAAGACGTCTTGAGTCATCTTGTAGCCGCCCTGTAGACTTTATAACGCTTCCTCTTTTTTGGGCTACAAGACGTCTTGCAAGGCGTCTCCTAGACATCTTAGAGACAGCTACAAGACGCCCATGATGTGAGTCATCTCTTTGAGATGTCTTTTAGACGTCTACGTCAAGATATCTTGAGACGTCTTGTAAAGATATCTCATAGATGTCTTGCGTAGCCCAAGACGTCTCTAGCTTAGTCGAGCCGTTTCAAGCCGGCTACGAGACGTCTTGTGCTCAGTGGGCTGGGTGCAACGTACTTGAAATAAAGTACCATAAATACAATGTACTTTCAAAGTACAAGTATTTTTAACATAATCTTTCATGATGGGCTTTCATTCCCCTATACAGCGAGTTTTTACCTGGTATGCATTGCCCAGGGGTAATCAGGGGTGCATGACCTACTGTATTTACTCGCACAATGAACACACTCGCGTAATGAACGCACCCCCCCCACCCAAGTCGGCTCTCAAAATTTAGACTTTTTTTAACTCGTATTAAACGCACCCCCAACTCGGACGTCAAATTTTTTACCCCCTCCCCCCACGCGCCCGAAATGAACACACTTTTTTTTTATCCTGGTGCAGCGAGGTCGCGAATGCATGGGCAGCGTGGGTCAACAAAATGCCTTGCAGAAGGGGTTAAAAAATAAGAAAGATCCAACCGAAGCAAGAAAAAACATGGAGGAGCTTTTTTTTTTGCACAGCACAGTCTGAACTTTGGGTCGCGCGCCGCGCGCAAGGAGATAAGAAAGAGAAGCGGAGAAGCCCTCGCCTAAGCAAAGCGAAACGAAACAGCTTGCGGAAGGCGGCAAAAAAAAAAAAAAGAATCCACGGAACCAAGAGAAAAGAAAAAAAAACAGAGGAGCCTTTTTTTTTTTCTTTTTTTGCACAGCGCAGTCTGGTCCTGGGGTCGCGCGCCGCGCGCAAGGAGATAAGAAAGAAAACCGGAGAAGGGAGAAGCCCTCGCCTAAGCAAAGCGCACATAATGAAGGCATCCTGCCCTCGCCTCCTCGCACTTTGGAAAGAGAAGCGAGAAGCCCTCGAAATGAACGCACTTTTCTATCCTGGTGCAGCGAGGTCGCGAATGCATGGGCAGCGTGGGCAAACAAAACAACTTGCAAAAGGCGGAAAAAAAGAACAAAAAAAAAAACACGGAAGCAAGAAAAAAACAGGGGAGAATTTTTTTTGGGCGTCTTTGCAACTCAAAACACCACTGCCTATTGTTTGTTTACTTTTTGTCTCAAAAAAGCAAAATAGTGCCCCCTTCCCCAGTTGGCCCTCGACCTTTTGGGGGTGGGCTATCTGGCCTTTACACTCGAATGAGTTTGAGGCCGCTGGCGACGTTGCAAAAAAGCGCAGACGTCGTGTTTGCACCAACAATGTCGTGCAGTGTACGTCCTTCTCCAATCATCACAAACGCTCTGTGCTTTTCAGATCTACCAAGCGGAGGCATCGAATGTGGGAGGGGAGCTAAAGTGGAGACAAGGGGAGGGGGGGGGTGCTTAGTCTGCGTTGCAAAAGGCAGTTAATTGGTTCCATTTGGGTGACAATATGTGAGGGAAGGTCGTTCCAGTCTACAATAGTATGGGGGAAAAGGAGGAGTTAAAATATGTTGTGCTGCCTGAGGTGTGGGAAACGTGACAAAGGTGATTCAGCCACGAAGAGGATCGCCTGGGGGAAAGAAGGAGAGTTTCAGAGCGAACAGCGAAGTATAGTGGTAAATCTTGTTAAACATAGAGTAACTGTACATGTTACTCTAGTTCAAAAGGCACGCTATCTTGCGGTGGACGTTTAGTGAAGAAAGGTTCAGTTCATTCATGAGGGCGGATACACTAATTGACCTATTTCGTTAAAAAAGCCTAGCAGCGCGCTTCTCGACTGCTTCGAGATGGTTTGATAAGTAAATTTTGTGAGCACTCTAAATGGCCGCAGCATATTCCGATTTGGGTTGCCCTCCAGAAAGGGGTGTTTTGCGACAACGGCGACTTTTGGGGGCTCATGGACGCACAACGAATTCACGAGTCACTTGAACAATCCTTCGATCTTGTGAGAACAGCATCATGACAGCCCAAGTAACATCAATGCGGCACGCCGTGGCTCCCCGTACGAAAATGTCAGATACAGGCCGGAATGAAACATGCCGGTTCCGGCTGGACCCAAAATTGGGGCACCAGTTTGTATCCAGCCTGGAATTGCGCAGTTCCAGACGGGATACAAACTGCTGCCCCAATTTTAGATCCAGGCGGAACCGACTGGTTCAGGTGGCGGTGCCCCAATTTTGAACCAGGCGGTATGCCGCCGGAATTCCCGCTGCGCTACTACAAAAGTATTTCGCGCGATGCCCTTAGCCCTTACAACCGAGAGATTGTCGCAATTTCAGACCCAGGCGGACTAGGTCTGAAATCGTGATGATTTCTGGCTTGTAACAGCTAAGGGCAGCACGCGAAATACTTTTGTAGTCCAGTGGTGAGCACAGCGGTTATTCCGGCGGCGCACACGATCGTCCAGGCGTCGTCGCCAAACACAATGCACGGAACACACACACACCGCGCACGGAACACACACACACCGCGCACAAGCACAGTATCCAGTGTTGAGTGCATCGGGAAGTTCCGGCGGGCAAGCGGTATTCGAGTTGTCCAAGTATTGTCACCAAGCACACCAGCGCCAAGCGCATCCAGATGCCGAGCCAAAGTGCAATGGGTCGGCAGCTTCACACTATATGAAGATTCAAAGCCGAGGTCAGTGGGTATCCATCCAGGGCAAACAATGGGCGCGTCAGTATCTGTGCGCCCACAGCGCGAATGTCGCTGCCGGGCGAGCGCCGACCGACAGTTCGACGAGAGGGAAGAACCTAAACTCTCGGGAGCGCTGCCGCCGACTGCAACAGACAAAGCGAGGCGCCTGCATAGCGGATGCGCCTGTCCCTAACACGTGACCTGCGAGAGACGGAAAAAGTTCCCTGCCGACCCCCCCCCACCTCCCCCTCCTCCAGTCACTCATGTGCACGCCCGTTGGCTGAGCAGACCCTATCTGGAACCAAGGGGAACGGATTGGATTCATTCATCACCATGCGGTTCCAGTGCATTGCGTCTCACTGGATCCAACTGGTTACACCCAGAACTATGCGGTACCAGATAGGATTCGCGCCGATCTGAACTGACCACAAGTTTAGAACCACGCAGCTCCGAACTGGAACCGCTCCGATCTGACATTTTTGTACGGGTCCCATGACCATGGTGCGTGGGCCATACAATACCATGGCCACTCAGATTGCATCTTGTTCTTCCATCCCAAAAGCCTCGAGCTCTCTGCCTTTGATAGCACTTCGTCTGTCGACTCGGACACGAGTTATCAGAATAAAGTTTTCCTTCTCTCTCATCGCACACGCAGCCCAAAGCCCGGAGCAAGCCATTGAGCGCATGGTGGAGGCGGAGCGAGTTTTAACAGTCATCGAGTGTAGTTTATTTTTCGATGGGACACATAAAGGTACACTATTATTCACTGCGAGTGCGAACGAAGAAGGAACGAGCACGACGGCTTCGACTTTGTCTACCCATTTAACTGAGACGAAGCTCCTCCTTCAGCACGAGCTTTCTGCCCTTGCTAACACAATTGTGAACGCGAAGGCGAAACCAAAGCGCTGTGGAAGCCAGCGAGCTCGCGCCAGTATGCTCGGTCGAATGCAACGCTAGACTCTTCGTAAATATTTTCTCATTAGAGAGTTTTAGTATTGCGTATAGAAGCAAACGCAAGTGCTGTGTGTTTGCATCACGTGCTTTAGCCTGCGCACGCGTGTCGTCGCCCCAGGGGCGAATCCAGAACTCCGTTTTGAGGGGGGGCGGGAAAATTTGTAACGATACTGTTCTCCCATTCTTTCTGGTCCACCAGGGGGTGCACCCGTGTCAAATTGCCCTATGAGAAGGGGGAGGGGGGGGGGGGGTCAACTTTGTTTAAGGGGGGGGGGGGGGCAGCCACACCCCGTCGCCCCCCCCCCCCCTTGGATCCGCCCCTGCATCGCCCTTCGCCAATCCAAGACGCAGTTTGAAGCTCCGAGCACGCTCGGTGTGGAACACGCAACGCTAACGCAAATGCCCAGTCCCTTCAGTGCTTGCGTTTGCAACTCACTAGAGTGTTTTTAGCGTTAACGCTGCGTCCTCCACACTGCGCATGAGCCATACGTACGCACTGCAGCGAGCTATGCATACGTACGTAGCGGTACCCTGCGTGCCATTCTCGTTGCTCTCGTCGCGCATGGGAGAGCGCAAGACTACTTCAGTTTGAAAAATGGCGGCGGTGAGGCAAACCATTGGAAGTGCTACGCGCGTTGTACGGGTTCGCTTTACCATTGAAGATGACCTCAAGCTTGTGGAAGAAAGAGAAAGAAGAAGAAAAAAGGGTGAGGCTCGTGGCAGGCGAGGACACGCGGAGTTCGGAGCTGGAGCCAGACGAAAGAGTCGGGGCCGAGCAAGGCCTCCAACAGAAGACCCGGACCACTAGACCGCCTTGGCCCTCCTCTTCATCGGACTCTGAACTTAAGTACAGATTAAACCTTTTCCCATTGGTAGCGCTTCCCCGTGTGACTTCCGCGGAGCGAGTGGATCCTCGGCCTGATCGAGCGTTATTGACAGGCGACCCACAGCATCCTCAAAGAAATCAATGCGACAAACCCTTTCGAGTGCCCACAAAGATAGGTGTCAGTAGCCAAGAACGTTGGCGACGCCGTCGAACCAAAAAGGTGTTTACCCTGCAATTGGTACGCGAGCGGTGCGACCTATTGCTTGCATACTTCCAAGCAAATGACGAGGCCAACATAAGGTAGTAGGGATCCCACAACACACTGGAGCGAACCCTAGATTGAACTGCTGGTCGCACAGTCCTAAAAGGAAAGACAAAACATGTTTACAACAGACAACTGGAAAGAGATTCACGCACTTCGTAGCAAAGCGAGGATATTCGCGGTGTTGGATTGGCTTGACCGAATACCCGCCTTGGATTGTTTGAAGCAGTTCGCAGGAGCATGTCTAGATGGCGCTGCAAGTCTTTCCTTATTATGTATGTGTTTGCCTTCCGCTATACTAAAAGTCCGCGTTCAACGCGCTCCGTAACGTTACGTCGACAGCTTGCGTGCGTTGTACGCAGTGCTGACGCAAGCAGGGGCGGATTTAGAGGGGGGGTCCGGATGTCCTGACCCCCCTCTTGATTTCTGCCTGTGTAAAATTTAGGGCGTGAAACGAGGGAGAGGGGGAGGGGGTTCCTAAACATTTGGTACACTGACCAACACCTGACCCCCACCTCAGGAAATTCCTGCATCCGCCCCTGGACGCAAGGGTCTTTACGCTATTCTACTGGGTGATTCAAGGAGAGGCCAGGCTCTTTAAATCGACCGCAAAATTCGGTTTCTTAACTTATCGCGTTACGACTTTGTGCAGCGTTGCCCACAGATGGTGTTGTTTTTTTTGTAAAATTTGCAAAGAGCGAACTTACCTGAGGAAAAAACTAAGAAAGAAAAAGGCTTAGCTCCTATGGAAACGCAGCGACGCCACCGGTCTTCAAACAACACGGCGCCGTTTCGCACGGGAGACAAGAAGTGGCGCAACGAACGCCGCCAACAAACGAGCATACGGCACTGAGAGCCGGCGTCTTTAGCAGACAATCTTTTCGACTCAAAAGCGGCGCGCGTTCCGCAGGCGGCGACAGTCGCAGAAACAAAAACAGCCGTGGTAACAAGGAACTGCAGTTCCTTGTCTGCTAAAGACGTCGGCTCTCGGCGTTGTATGCTCGTTCGTTGGCGGCAGTTGGCGTCGCGACCGCTTGCGCCATCTCTTGTCTCCCGTGCGAAAGGGCGCCGTGTTGTTGGAAGACCGGTGGCTTTGCTGCGTTTCCATAGGAGCTAAGCCTTTTTCTTTCTTTACTTTTCCCTCAGGTAAGTCCGCTCTTTGCAAATTTTACAAAAAAAATGCACCATCTGTGGGCAACACTGCACAAAATCGTAGCGCGATAGGTTAGGAAACCGAATTTTGCGGTTGATTTAAAGAGCCTGGCTTCTCCTTGAATCGCCCAGTAAATATGCGACAGCGCGCAGTTTCTGAACGAGTTTATTGTTCGCTCAGCAAACTACCTGACACGGGATGAACTTGAAAGCGTACAAGTACCTCGAAGCGCACAACTTCTTGACAATTCCACCCCTCCCGTGTTCGTGTGGCACTGGTGCAGAAAGGATCTCGGTCCTCTTCAAATCCTCCCCCCCCCCCCCCCCCCCCCCCCGTCCCCCATGTTCATTAAGACATTGTAGACGGTATGAAGTTGTCGCAGCTGATGGGCAGTTTTGTCAGCGCATGCAAGTACCGTGCTCTCGTTTTTGGACCCTAAGGTTCTAAACCGGGAAACTCGTTTATAACGAACAGCAGGAAATGCTACGATCCGTTCGATATAACAAAAACCTTTTACAACTTTCTTCCACAATGCGTTCGTTGTAAGGCGAGAGCTTCTCTTTCTTTCTCATCTCTTCGTTGCCGTCTTGTAATAAGGCCTGGAATTTTTTTTATTTTTTTGCATAATACAGTTTTTACAAAAATTATCAATTAGTTTCAATTGAATTTCTAATGTATTCTTATAGAATACATTGGAAACTCGATTGAAACTTGATGATAATTTTTGTAAGGGAGATTTTGTTATTTTAGCTTATCTTTCCTTCTGAATGGCTTCTCTTCTTGGGCGACCGCTTTGGGATGAAAAGTTTTTCATTTTTTTCTGTGCGTGCGTGCAGAGTGCTTGTTTACAGCGGAGCTGTTAAGGGCTAGGTTCCCCAGGATCGTGTCCGTGTATGTCGACACAAACCTGCCTGGACAGCTACCGCCATCTATAAGCGACGGCGGCAAGCACACAACCAGTATGGTTTCCGCCGTCGCTCGTAGATGGCGGTAGCTGTCCAGCTATAATAGAAGAATGGATAGTTGGGCACGTTGGTGGGAATTCATCGCAGGAAACAGCGCAAAAAAGAGAACGAAGAAGCACACAGTGTATCGAGTACAGCTCCGCTGGTCTTCCTTCTTCACGAGAGTGGAAAGGCTGAACGATTTTTTAGCTTTCTCCCCTTCTGAATCGCTTCTCTTCGCTCAATTTTGTTTGCGGGTTGAGTTAATTAAAATTTTCTTTCTTTCCTACTTGTTTTCCTTTGTGTGTGTGTGGTTGAGGGGGGGGGGGCAGGCTAGAAGACGATTGTTTACGCGTTTTTGGAAGCCTTCCCGGGGGAAAAAGTTCGATATAGCCAATATGTTGTTCATTATAAAAAGTGCTTTTTACATGCATTTTTATTTAAATTTTCTGTGAGCTCGATATCGACAATAATTCTCTGTACGTGGGTTCTTTCTAAACGGGTTTCACTGTACTCGCAAGCAATATTAACTAGAAAATTTCTCTTCTCACACTGCTGTTTTGTGATGATTGTGTTGTTTTGGTTACATCTTTATTTTGGAGTGAAATCGTGTCACTCGTCTTGTGTTTTATGTTTTGCTACTGTTGCTGCCAAAAAGATGGCATGGGCCTGTCAGGCACTTCTGCCTTTAGCCATGTCACCTGAGACATTTCTGTACATAAAGGTATAAACAAACAAACAAGTTCCTTTTTTTCTTACACTGTTTTTCTATGTTTGTCTTGTTTTTGGTGTGTAAATCTCATTGGCTCTTTTTTTTTAAATATACTTTGAGTTTGGGACATTGTTCCAGCAGATTAACTCGTTGTGCACTGTAAATCGTTAACAAGATTATAATAACGCTAGATGTGAACATGCGTGCATGTTTTTTTGTGCAAAGTTTTGATTTGTGAACCCATATTTTCAATAATCAAGATGGCTGCCATGGCGAAGTTCGTGACACCCCTTGGTGACACCCCCCACTGATCTCTATGTCTATTTGCAATTGTCATAGAGATCAGTGACACCCCCTGACATTTTCCTGGATTCACGCCACTGATCGTCACCAACTTCATTCAACGCAGTCGCATACTCTATCGGCAGGAAGAACTAGGGGTGTCACAAACCGGCCGAGGTTCGAGTTCGACCAGGTTCGACTTTTTCTAACTTTTAGTGGAAAGTTCGATGAACCTTGTATTGAGGTTCGACTCGTGTGCGCATGCGCGACAGGCTGGCCTGTTGGCTTCGGATTGGATGGTGATGGCTAAGGGATGAACTAAGGGCAGTGCTGATTAGTTATTTCAGTTAATACAGTACAAACAATTAAGTTAACTTCTTCAGTGATTAGAATTAGTTTTTTTTAATTGCAGCTGTTCACAAAATTAAAATAACCCTTTGCATAAAAAAAAATTCTCCAAACCTAGACATGCTTGTATCAAGGTCTGGTTACACTGTCCACAAAGTCGAACCGGTTGAATCTGGTGAAAAGTTCGAAGGTTCGTCGAACCGGTTCGACCCAGTCGAACCAAGAAAGTTCGACCTAAAAATTTGGTTCGACAAAAGTTTGCGACACCCCTAGTCTTGACTAACATGTATTGCTTCACATATACACTTTGTGCGACGCGACTGGCGCGCCGCCGCGCGGCCGGTACCGAAGGTAGGCAGTGAGAACCCCAGAGAAAACGAAACCGAAACCACGCCGCATACGTTGGTATGCATTGAAGTCCGAGCGGTGCGGTTGCGCTGGGTTCACAGCATGAAGTGCTGCCTGTGCTGCGTCATTAAGTGCTTCAATAGTTATGCGTCGTATCTCGTGGGGACAAAGTTTTACAGTTTTTCACCTCGCCGATGTTTTGTGGGACAGCGACAACGATGGACCCGTGCCGTACGACGCGAGAAATTTGGTCTCCCGATCATGTCCGCCACTGTGTCGGCACGGCTGACATATTCTACACTGCCGCTTTGCGCTCTGCGTTTGTTCTCGTACCAGTAACGCCTACGTGTGTTAGCGCCGATGGGACGAACTGAAATGCCATCCCACACTAGCGGGTATGCAGTGCCAATTTCGTTGGAGGAATGCCCTCCAAAGAAGTTTCGTCCCCATTGTATGTGTCGATGATATTTCCGGACAAGTATGGCTTGCAATCTGTACTTCATGAAGAAAGATTCGAACGGTAAAAAAACAGTCACAAATATGAATCTAAGGAAAACTACAATGAAACTCGGAATCACTGAAGAATCGACGTTTGAGTATGGAAGTTTATGTGGTGTGCTTTCTTTTTTGATCAGCCTCATTTTGTAGACTGTAGACAACAATTTTTTTTCTCGGCTTTCACCTATCGCAAAGTGGTTCGAACTGGAAGTACCGTCCACTGGTCCCTTCCTACCTGTGAAGTGTGCACCTCCCACGACGAGTGGTATTCTCTTGACATTTTTTGACGGTAAAAACCAGTTCCCATTTAGTTACGTCACCCAAACTAAATTTCTACCTGATTTCGCTATGCCACCTCTTTTTGGTATAATAAGTTTTGTGTCAAGTTACGGTCATGTCAAAGTATCTGTGCGCCGAAAATCCGCACCTCGCACAACAGGTTATTACACAACCGCTGACCGCAGAAGCCCTTGACGGCCAAACCGTGTGTTGGCCGACAATTTTGTTTTCTCGGCTTTGGAACCACCTTTCGTAAAGTCGTTTAAATTAAAAGTACAGTCCACTAGTCCCTTCCTACCTGTAAAGTCTCCACCTCCCACGACGAATGGTATTCTCTTGACAGCCCTTTCATGGTCAAAACCGGTTCCCGTTGAGTTACGCCGCCCAAACCAAATTTCCACCTGGTTTTCCTATGCCACCTATTTTTGGTATAAGTGCTGTGTCATGTTACTGTCAAGTCCAAGCACCTGTGTGCCCAAATCTGCACTTTGCACAGCCCGCTATAACACAACGTTTTGGGTCCAATATTGGATATCCCGTACAGCTTTATTGCTTTATTCGTTAGAAGCATAACTTTCACACCTGCTGTCTTAATGAGTTGGCACACTTCGTGCACAAACTTAGTGAACATCTCACTCGCCTCCAAATATCATCGTTCCAGCAGTCCTATGTTTACAGCGACGAGCGAAATAAATTTCCCACTCAGAGCAATTATGGTGGCAGCCGTCTTGCTTTTCGGAAAATTGCTCTAACTCCTTTTTCGGACGCAACTAGAGAAATTACCCTTATAAATGACTCAAACTCAATATATAAGAAGTGGAGAACAACTAAATGCCCTTCTGCCCCAGCACTCGTGCAACGTCACCCTCAACGTATCGGCTCAAAAAGCAAACGTTTCGTCCGTGCGCGCTTCCGCCGCCACAGCTTGGCATGCGAAAAGGCGCCGCAGGCTGCTGAACGCGCCTCACTGTCGAACGCCAGTTCCTCCGCTAGCGGCGCTACGCGCATTTTTCAAAGCGCCCCCTATTGTTCCCGCACGGAGCGTACACACCATTCCATTATGTGCTCTCAGGGCAGCGCCATTTTGTTAGACCGCAGCGCCCTCTCCACACATCCGGGAAGTTCAGCAGGTTCAGCGGGGTAAAACGAGAGAGAGGGCACGCGCCCAACTCTGCTAGCAGACGACAAATCGGGAGGTTGCCGTTCTCCATCTTTGGACTGTACCGGCGGGCTGTACCGAACATCGAACTCTCGCTCGTGGCTGCCGTTATGAAGTGGTTCGCATTCTTAGAACATTTATGGCTACTCCAAAATCAGCCTTTAGCGCTCTGTTGTTTTATTTCAGTAAATGATCAACTAGCGTACCTTTGTTCCGTTACTTCAGTAGCAGTGGAGTCAGCCGACACCTCAACCACTGCGTCTATTGCGCCAGGAAAGCATGTTTTTATTTATTATTCCAGACTTCCACTCATTGTCGCTAAGGGCCTACACCAGTACTAACTTCGTATAGTAAAATAGCTACAGCAACCGGATTTACTTTTCGTCGGAGCGACCGACCACTCTGACACAGTTTTTCCTTTTTTTTTTATTCGCAGGCAGGTAACATTGCAATTAGACTCGGTTAGTATTTTTATTGAGCATAGCATTACACGACAACTTGCATATCAAAATCCGTGCATCTGCGCTTGAAATTTCTAAAATGACGCGATTTTAAACCGAGTTGGAACGCCAGCCGGATGTTAGGTACAGCCCACTCGGCGGAGCAGACGACGCTAGGGGTGAGAAGGGGAGGGCATTTTTTCTCTCTCCGCTCTTCCTAGTGGAACGGTCTATAGCCCCGAGAGCGAACACAAGCGTCGCTGCGGTCGCCGCGCCCTGATTGGGTGAGGTGTAACGTGATGTCAGGGAAAGGACTCCTTTTCGCGATCTTCGCATCCGGCTCGCTTCCCTGCACCGGTTTCCTGGTTTGGCCGTTGTGTGCCGCAAGCACTTCTAGGAGCGGGACCTCGTTTACCCGGTGTACAAGACGCTGGGTTAGGCTGATACCGACGTGCTTCCGTACCTTTTATAAGCATACTTGTCACTTTTACCTTTGTGATTGGGTTACAAATCCCGAAAGCTATCGGCGGAGGCAATTCCGCCGATGAACCTCCCTGTCCGTCCACACGACACAAGGCAATCTTGCGAGGGGTCGGTGAAGTGGCGGCGCAAGTGTAATTCTGTTTCTTGCATGTTCATGATTTAGGAGAATATTACATCCTGCCTTGCAGGCATTTGAAATGGCATTTATATCGGGGGCCTCTGGGTGGTTGGCAAATTAGCTCGTGACCCCGACTCTGCGCGTGCCACTCTGCATGCGCTGGTTCGCAGATGTTTTAAGGGTAATAACTCTGAAGACCTTTGAAGTGCTCGTGGAACAGGGTTGTTTTACATAAATGTAGCTTCGTGAATTAATAATATAGTTCATACACGTATGCAGGCATGTTTTATTTTTTAGAAGATGCACAATTACTGGAAATTAGCCTCGTACTAGCAGGAAAAATGGCCGAATTGCCCCCAGTTGCCTGTATGAGATGTATTGAACTGCCCAAAATACGTATGCACAGCAATAGTACTGTAATTTGGAATTTTTATACTTTTTCCTGACATTATTTCTTTATTCCAGCCTTGGTATTCGGAAAATACACCGTTTAGTTTGAATTGTCATTTCCAATTAAAAAGAGAAACTGCTGCAGATCCTTAAAAGCTTCCTCAGCCTCCAAACTCCCTACAGCTGGACTCTCTGACAACAGAGAAAAACAGGAGGAACAGCAAACATTCGAACGGCTGTCCAGTGGTAGATGCTGCACTAGTAGCGGAAAATCTGGAACCTGGAAGGGTGACAGTGTGCGTGAGAAAAGCTTCTGGTATTTGAGCTTCAGGAATTTTCGATTTAGCTGAAGTCTCAATTTTAAAGCCTAATTGGGACTAATAACGGGCTAGACACCTTCGCTTACGTTTGTTGTACATTACTTGAGGGATTATATAAACAAGTCCGCAGATACCACCACGTTCATTGAAATACTATTCGAATCCAGCAAAGGTCAAGTGCGAACAATGTATATAAATAAATGTTCCTTCTTTCTTTACTTCGCCGCTGTACTTGGGCTGTCTCTCTTGTGATCCTCTCTCCATGGCCCAGACTGTATTTAACATATTGCTCGAGCAGCATGCAGCTTTTCTGCTTCGGCGATCTTGTTTAAAAACAGAGACAAAAAAAAAAAAAAACGGAATAGTGCACACAATTTGCCATATCATTCAGATCATCAGCAGCATTTATTCTGTGAGATGTAAATCTATTGTGATATGCTCCTGCAATTGTGGCCATATTTCTTTATTTTCATATACCAGCTGCGATTCATGCGTTGCCTGCCTTGTCGACCATGCCTGAAATATTGGTTGAAGTTCTGCCTGCAGCTACAGGCCGTGCCTCAATGGAGCCACATATGAAAATTTACACTTCCTACAAAAAACGCGCAGCAAAAAAAAAAAAAAAAAGTGAATAGAAACTAGCGCGCTGTTCGAGGCGGGGTTTAAGCCGCACGTCCGAAGGCCTCCTGGCCTTTGACGACGTCCATTCCCCGTAGTGAAGAACCCAGGGGTTCAGTGGAGGTGGGAGAATTGGTAACGTAATGAACGGTTTAATTACATGGTTGCGATACAGTCGACCAAATCAGAGAGAACATCGGAGCAGCCTCACGCTCCGCCTTATATAGGGTTCGTTTCTTCCTCACTCCCCGCCGGGCAGCAGGTGCGACGTAGCAAACCGCCGCCAAGTGCGTTGCAGCAAAGTTCGCCGCCATGTGCGACGCAGCCAAGGTCCTCCGCAGTTAGGCCATGCCTCTCTCCCTTTCCTGAGCGCACGAACCCACACGCACACACACGCGTCCCGTTGAAGTCACGGACGCATTCAGACCTGTCTCCGCAGGCCCAGACACGCAGGCGACGGTCCCGGACTCGTCGGGACTCGTTTCGCCCAGGCCCCGACCAGCGGGCGACGGTCCCGGACAGATCGTGACTCATTTCTGCAGCGTTGAAACTCGGAAGAAGGTCGCCGTAGGTTCCATTCTTAACAGCCCCTCCGAGGCCAGGGAAACCTCGAATGGCCGGTGGTACAATCGCTGGCCTGAAGAGGTGGGCTTGGAGTAGGCCTTGAGAAGACTCTGCAAGCACTAAACCAACTCCCAAACCTCTTACAACGGAGGCATTAGCGGAAACGTCCCCCACAACACCACACCACAGCGCAGTCAAACGCTCGGAATTCGCCAGAGACCCGCCAGACTGGATTACGGATTACCATAATTTGCCAAAATAATGCAAATTGACCCGCTGTCGCCAAAACAAAACTCATTTTTCCAAAGAGGTCACTATGAACAAAATACTAAAGACAAAAATTCTTCGCAATTTGTGAGGTCCTTTTGAGGTTTTAACGAAGTGCCCCCACTTGATCCTCATTCCCGTGGATGACGAAGACCTCTGAGATCATCTCTACCGCTTTTCGTGATGTCAGAAAAATCTGCTCAACCCATCGGCATTGGCGTTAAATTTGCCTTTCCTGTTTCTTACGCTGAAGTCATAGTGATCGATTTTCACGTGATTTCTAGAAGTGAAAATGCGGTTCTTATAGCGCCGATACAACAATCCGCCTTCTTCATGCACCGTCACATTGGTCCTAGTAATCTCCTTAGCTGTATCGCGCAACCTTGACCAACTAGGGTTGCTCTTCTGCTCGGCTGTCAAAGGCACTCTGTCTACTCGCAACAGACGATCAAGATTACGTGACGTCGGAGCTACGAGAGATCCTTTAATGATCCCGTCTTCTTCCGCCTTTTTCGCCGGCTCGTTGGGACGGCGTACGCTTTCTAGTGCTACGAGGTCAGGCTGTTCTACCACCTGTTCCCCCTCATCCCGGTTCTCTGCCTCCAACTCTGGGAGTGCTTGCTCCCCGTCAGCTGCCTCTGGCTCTGGATCACTCGATAACAAAGGGGCGAGCTGACGCGATTTGGACCTCGTACACAACTAAACTAGTCCTTCTCCCAGTTGTTGACCCCTTTCGCGCAGCAGGAAATCTGACTGGTTAAAAACAAATAAGGATACTCCAACGGCCGGGACTGTTTGCGAGACAGCCACCTCGGTTACTAGCTCTCCGAACGGGCCAGTTATTAAAACGTGACTCGTTTCCGCAGCGTTGAAACTCAGAAGAAGGTCGCCATAGGTTCCATTCTTAACAGCGCCGACAGCTAACGTCGTCACAGCCTCCACAGGGCGAACGGGGAGAGTCGGGGAAAAATTCTGTCCTCGCCGTCACGTCACCCCGGTTCGCCGTAAGGGGGCGCCACGCGAACTTCTCGGGGCTATTGTTTTGCTGTTGTGTGTTTTTATATGTGTTTTTTTTTTAAGCCCACTCCCCTCTGTAACGCCTTTGGCCCTGAGGGTAAAATAAATAAATAAATAAATAACACCAGCGTATTTCACTTATTTGATTTTTAGAGTGAAAAGCAAAATTCTAGTATTGTCAGCTACCGCCAGTTGAGTTTTGGGACGCGGCAGGGCAAGCGCGCGCTCTCGCTGCGAAGGGCCGTCGAGTCAACCACCAGCATGGTGGATACCGGTGTTCGACGTCATCATGTGACGTAGGTGCAAGGCATGTATATAGCTCCTTTGGAGCAGAGTAGCGCAATCTAGAACGCCATCTCTTGGCAACTAGCGGTGAACGCCCGGGGGTTCCAACTCCGATCAGGAATGCATGGGGAATGTGAGAAAATCAATATTTCTTCAATATTGGGGGGGATGTACGGAACGTCAATAGTTTTTGACATAATAAAGGAACATTTTAGAATAATTTGCGTTAAAGGGGCCCTGCAATCATATTTAAGCGTCTGCCTTTTTTGCGGTTTCCACGTCTCTTGGGGTTCGGGAAAGCCAGCGGGCATGAAGGGAGTAACTAAATATCAGTGCGTCATATTTTAACCGGACGACGCGGAAACCTCCTCCGCCTACGAGGGCGACCCACGTTGCCGAAAGCGCGCGAAATGTGACGTCTTTGGTCCTGGGCTTACTACTGGTCAGAGCCGCTAAAAGCATTTTTTTAGTCGAGATACAAAATATAAGTGTCGCGAACCGTTTCAATTATGTATGAAACTAGTTTTTGTTCAGTATTTTAGATCAGAAAAGAAACAAATGCAGTTTGTAAAGTACGGAAACAAGAAATGATCCGTCGACGTACCCGCCACCAAGCGGCGGAAAAAAACGGCGCATACTAGAAAGGGCTAGTGGGATGAGGCCCGACAAACGGCGAGCGTAGAAAAATCCCGGGTGTACGCGGCGGCGCTGCGATCGTATACCGGCTCGAGCATCCGACCGCTTCCGAGCGTTCCGAAGGCCTTCGGGGCGGGCTTGGTTGGCGATTTGGCCATTTGGCGGTATGGCAGCGCGAAGTGGCTCCCGTTCTGAACTGATCTTTACCCTGTGTTTGCTGTCGTTTGTGGCCAATGAAGTGTTATGCCGAATTAGTCTTTAATCGCGCAGCAAATGCAATGCGAGCCGCCCTGGCCGCCCGCTTCATACAGCCTATCCAAAACATGCTTTAGTGGCGCCCTTTCGAGCCGTCGACACGGAGTGCGGCAGCCGTGAACGCTCGATGAGCCCACTATCCTCCCTCTAGTTCACGGCCACTCAAGCCAGGACCTACGACGTCATGAAGGAGGTTATTTTTTGCTTGTTTTTGTAATTCTAATTTGCCTATAACTTTTAAAATAAAGCGAAATTTAAGAAAAGAAAAGTTTCATTAAGTTACTACGTTCAGTGCGCTCAGGTTCGGTGCAAATTAAAAACCAGTAAAAAAGTCATTGCAGGGCCCCTTTAAGTTGCGTGCCATGTAAGGACACAACTTTTTAAAAAAAAAATTGCCTGAACGGCATTATGCAGCAGACAACGCGGCGACGTCACAGCGACGTTGCACCGTCCACGTGACCCGCTCCGGCCAACCCAGAAAGTTCCTCTCCGCTGCGCACAAAAATCGTCTGCTTCAAATGCCATTGCCTTGGAAATTGCCTTCTCAAAATTTTCACACGAATCCAATGTTATGAAAACTTTGATAAAGTGTTTAATGCTTTACCAACTTCACGACAGACTATAGTTTCGAAAAGTGTGAACTCGGCGTTTATTTTTTAATTAGCCTTGTTGCGTTGATCTCCATGTGTTCTCCCATAGGGCGGGCCGCCTCCTGGAACCCTGAGTACCACGTGACTTGTGCGGAGCTGCTCTGTCGGTCATGTTGTCGGCAAAACACGCGGATCAAAGGATTGCGCTACTCTGCTCCGTAGGAGCTATAGACCTTTTTCGCAAGGGCGCCGCCATCTTGAATTGTCGTCACTTCCAGTATGGGCGAAAACATTGTTTTGCCGTCGCCACGCCAAAAGAAGGCATTTGGGACATAAGCGTAACCGTCACCCATTCTCGTTTTGCCTCCCCTCTATTTTTTTTACTATTTGCGGGTTGAAACGTTCTGATATTTTTTCATCGCCCATACCGGATATGCCTACTTGGCGGTCGGGGGCGAGAGTAAGCGGAAAAGGTCTATAGACCAACATGCAGCCCTGACGTCACACAGCTGCGGTGGCGCTGTCGACGGCACTGCGCATGCGCAGAGACCTCACTTCACCCGAATTCGCTTTCTGCGCACGCGCAGTGCCCACACCTGGTGTGGGCAAACGCGGGCTTGTTTGTAAACAGCGTGTCCGTCTATAGACCTTTTTCGAGTACTCTCGTCCCCAGTCACCTAATAGGCGTATCCGGTATAAGCCACGAAAAAATATCAAAACGTTTCAACCTGCAAATGGTAAAAAAATAGAGGGGAGGCAAAACAAGAATGTGTGACGGTTACGTTTATGTCCTAAATGCCTTCTATTGATGTGACGACGGCAAAACAATGTTTTCGCCCATACTGGAAGTGACGACAATTCAAGATGGCGGCGCCCTTGCGAAAAAGGTCTATATAGTGCTCTCAGAGCCGTATATGCAGAGTTTGGCCATTCGTTGGGAAGTATAGGAGAGAAATGAGGAGGCGCCATTGGCCGAAAGCGGGCTGGGCGTGTTCCAGGGTGTCTTCAGAAATTCGAATGTGACCAACCAGAAGCCGGAAATAATACCCTGGCGGTGGTCGTGAGAAACAAACCTAATAAGTGCACCGGAGTAACTCTTGGTGACTGAAAATATGCTACACGTGATGTTTCAATCACGCTCATCCAAAGTGATTGTGGAAGAGTGCGACTAGCGGAACAATCAACGTAATCTTTGCGCCAAGGGCCGGGAATCTGCCGTCCGAGTGGTCACACTCTGTCCGAGCAAAACAGAGTTGAGCGGCGCATTAGTTTCTTACATCTTTCTGCATGATCATGATCGAAACATCACGTGCACCCTATTTTCAACCACAAAAAGTTACTACACTTCACTCTTGCGCGCTTATTATAACCATATACGAACATACACCTTTGATCAGAACTGTTTCTCGCTACCACCGGTAGGGGATTCTTTTCGGCTTCTGGTTGGTCAAGAGAGCATGCCAAGCCCTCTTTACGAGTCTGGTGCACGCCCTGGCCCTGCCCTGCGCCTCCCATTGACCAAACTCTAAATACACGGCTTTGAGTGCTCTAGTTCTAGTAACGTTGGCTCTAACACAGCTGTCCTCGCGCAGAAGATGGTAGCTTGCGCCATCTATCTAATGTGTTTAATATAACTAATCAGACGGGAGTTTAAATTGTGTTAGATGGTTACGATTGAACTTTATTTTTAAGTAGTTAACAACTTTATTGAAATCAGTTTTTTTTTTTGTTTTTGTTTTCTTTACCTCCTAATTCCCAACTAATTAAACACTTGCTAGGTGGCGCAAAACATTTTTATTGTGTTTGTTAGTCTAGCTATTCAACCACCCAGCTTCATTATCGTTCATTATTGCATGCATCCATCCAGCCTATGCAGCAATGGCGGCGGGCGGCCTGAGGCAGTATTTTTTTACCTAGTACGGTGTACGGGTGTACGGTTATCGTTGGCTTCGCTCGCCTCGCTCCCCTAGCCTGTGCCTCGGTGCTTCAATTCGATCCTTGAAATATGCTCCACGAACTTTTTTCTTTTTTAAAACTTTTCGCTAGCCAGTGGCGTTAATATCGCGTCAAAGAGGGCTATATCCGGCCGTTCGATGCACGGAAAAATGTTTCCTGTCAACCATACTGATCGCACTGTGATAGTGCGGCAGGGCGCGTCGTGGCTCGTCGTGCGCTATCCTTACACAGCGGTTACAGGAGTCCAACGGTGACGTGAATTCGCAAATTCCTGTGCGAGGAATGAGGCATGAACGTCCTCGGCTGTTGCCCTTATCGCACGCGGTAGCGCTGGATGTCCGCTCTTCAAGGTAAGCTGGGCGCTCGACGTCATGCTTCGTGAAAGGCTTCGAGAAGCATCGCTGGAAAAGCTTATCGCCCTTTTCGCTTCACACAAGCCGCACAAGCGAACCACGCAGAGTTGTCGCACGTTTGTGTCAGCTGTCACCGAATGGAAAGGCACGAGCAAGGATGTTGAACTTTCCGACTGTTACGTAACGTTGCGAGTTTCAAATGTGCGGGCCCAAGGTATGCACATTTTGTGTGCACACCTTCACTTTGTGTGCCGTCTGCTACAAGTAAACATTTTTTTTTACCATTTGTTTTTAATTGAGAGTACACATGCGTTTATTGACAAGGGTGTGCCTCTCCAAAACTATTTACTGGAAGAAAAAAAAATGATTACTTAAAATTATTTTTTTCTTTTCTCCTTCAAAGTTGGCCACACTCGATGTCATACATGTCAATGTAACAGTAGTATTATTGTGTCAGCTTTGGAATTTTCCGGTGGCAATCGCTTGACAGGAACATGTGCTACTACTAAGTCGTCAGTATTGCAGTCATATGCTTGCACCATGACGGTTGATGTTGTGAACTGCGGAGTAGATGCTTTGCCTCCAGCGTGAGCTTTCTGCCTTTGATGACGCCTTGTCACATGCAAAGCCTAAGCCGACGGAAGTCAGTGGGCAAGTTCTGCAAGCGGAGCTTCGGTATCGAATAAAAGGTGAACTGAGGGGCTATATTCGACAAATGTTTTGTTTCTCCTAAAAAGAAACAGAAGTGACGCAACTGGCTATATCACGTCTGATTGGCCAGAGACTCAAATGACAAAAAAGGGAACTTTCGTCATGTGAGCCTCTAACATATCAGACGCGATATCGTCAGTTTCGTCACTTCCGTTTCTTTTTAGGAGAAACGAAACATTTGTCGAACATAGCCCCCCTGCTGTCTTTCGGCTTGTGGCAGTTGTCGTTGCCCTAACACGATGGAAATGGTAATTTCTTCGCTCTATCGTCGCTGTGCTTCCATCCGGCATGAGCAGCATGTTCGTGTACATTTTGAATAGACGTGCTGTATTACGATAACGAAACTCTGCTCAAATTTGTAACCATGTCACTCTTTCGAGCCACTGGTGGGCCAACTACCAGTGGCATCAGAAGTATTTCGGAGGTGGAGGAGCAACGGAAAGGGGGGGGGGGGGGGGGGAAACACTCCAGACAATATGGAAATATATAAACGAAACACTCGCAAACATGTATTTAAGCCCGATTCACATGTTGCGATTTAACTTGCAATTTCGCAGGTGCGACGGTGAACACCGCTGCTTCCACCACACTTTTCCTGTCGCACGAGGAACGTCGCAACTACGGAATCGCAAAAAAAAAAAATCGCACCACGTGAATCGGGCTTACGAATGAATATATGTGTCCTGCTCTTTTGGGCTGTGGCAAATTTATTTTTCTCCCATGTTGATGTCTTCGAACAGCGTGAAACAAGGAAGAGCTTAAAGGGGCCTTTAAGAGGATTCTGCGATCGTCTGTTCTTGGTCATAACTGACTACCAGCTTTAAGCATCCTAAAAATCTAAAAATTACAATCACGCGACGCCGATTTCCCTATTAAAACGTGATGAACGGTCGGGACACACCACTTTCTGAGCCGATTTTTCCACTCGGGAAAGGCGGGACATACCTCAGCAGCGGTGTCAGCGCGGTGATGATGGGTGCTCGTTGGCCAATCGCAAGCCGACTCTCTGGAAGAAGTGGCTTTCGAATGGCTGATCAGGCGTATGTCGTAGATTACTTATTCGATTGACTCACTTTCCTGCAAAACGACTTAATCCACCTTTTTCCGAAATGTGGCTTGGGCAGTAAATGGATCTGTTTCCCTATCTCTCTTCGCACTAGTCGAATAGAAAGAGTAGAGCACTTTGTGGTGACCTCGGAGTGAGAGGTAATTCACGATGGGAAAAAGGACTTTTGGGACGCCACTCTAGGTCACTGCAACTCAGTCAACTGGATGTCGCTGACGGGCTACTTGCGGCCAAAAGGCGCTCGTTTTCTAGCCATGTATTAAGCCAAAATTCGGAAAAGCGTCCTTTTCCGCGAGCACCTCATTCTTGCAAATTTCGTGATTTTATAATAACTGCAAATAATTGAGGTCTCGAAGAATGAATTCCATGGTGGTGAGTATTTAGCATGTCACTCGGAATTTGGAAAATTCTTGCCTGCGAAATATCTTGAAAACCGGCACTTTGAGAAATTTGCAAACTGTCGAGCTCACGAGTCACCGTTACTATAAAATGTCTTGGGGGGAGGGAGGGAGGGAGGGAGGGAGGGAGGGGAAGAGGGATTGCCCCCCCCCCTCCTTGTTCCGATGCTACTGCCAACTACTGAACTTTTTGTGAACTGTTTATGGTGGTGCTTGTTTGAGCTTGCTAACAAGTTGAGTGGCACTGCAGGCAAGCCTGAAAAAGTGCCACCTCCCTTTTTTGACATAAATAAAATACTGCCACCCCATTGAAAGGTCTCCTACCGAGTGGGAATGGTTTTTGCAAGTTTTTTTATGTTTTGTTTGCAGGGTCTCCTGAGGAATTTGGGGTGAATCCAGCCCCCCAGTCACCATCTCTTCACTGAAAGACCAGTATTTTGGTTCATAGTGCTAGGCACAGGCCCTGCATACTCCGGCACTGTGTTTCCATTTCAGCACCAACTCGAGCGGCTGGAAGCAGTTGGCAAGAGTGCATTACAAGTTCCAAACTCTAGACAAGCAAACTGCAGACAACAAACTTGCGACCAGCTGCGCTTGCAAAGCGGGCACTGATGGCCATTCAAGAACCTTTGCACGGTGCTGTCGAAGTCCCGGAATGCACATGTGCAACTTTGTTTGCTCGTGCATTCGCTCGAGGAAACAAATTTCACGGTATTTCTCCCGTCACACGCGCCTCCCACAATGGTGCGCAGCATGGTCCAAGTGTAGGAACGACACTGCGCCGGCAGTCCCGAAATCTTATTTCCCCTGCCAAGTTTTTTTGTTAACTATGAAGTTTGGGAATGCTTGCCATCTGAAACTTGCTACAAATGCTCGTGAATGTCGAGCTTTCATATAATGTCTTTTGCAGTTTGTAACTGATCTCGAAAATCGTTTCTCTATTTACTTTGTAGATGCAAATATTCCTTAAACAGTATAGTTGAATATTGTGTTTGAGTGTATGACACATACTGTATGTGTGTGTGACCCCACTGATGAGATGTTTACGGTACTGGTGGTATTAAATCAGCTTGCCTGAGAAGAAATGTACATTGTTGCCTTTTGCCCTTTGAATATACTTGTTTAATGAAGTGGCTCCTTGAAGGTCATCCACGTTTGCCGAGATTTGCAGCCTAAGACTCGAATCATATGGTCTTTAACACTATGCATTGACTGTGTCTGTTTAAATTACCAGCATGTGCTCCAAGCAGGGTACACCACGGGCGTTGTGCACTCCTTAGTTTGCACCAACATCCCTGTCATTAGTGCTTGCATACTTTTAAAAGCCACATCTAAAGCTGTATGAATCTGCACTTGTAGCTTCCTTTGCTCTATCTACTTGAGTACCAACAGTATGGCTTTCAAGCTGTGGTAAGGTGGGCCAATCAGGTTCTATAATGGAAACCAATGTGCAACTTTTTCATAGTGTGTATTGTTATTCACGGTGCATGTTTGTTCATCACATTCAGCGAGTTTCTGCCTGGATGTCTCATTTTTTTTTCTGTACTTTGATGTAATGATTGCATCGAACGAAGTGTTCACATCTCGTTTGACTATGCTATTAGTATGTTACACGGTACTTGAGTAGTATTGTTACCACGAGTATTAATGCCCGGTCACACACTCTCGTTTGCTTAGCACTGTGCGCCTTAGAATCTCATACGATGAGAGAACACACTGTCACTCTGGGCCCATCTATGAAGTGGCCCTGGAACTGCAGTTTGCTAGAACAATGCGAGTGCTATCTACTAGAAATGGTAGTTTATAACATTGTGAAAAGCTCCTCGAGCTAAGAAAGAAAGAGTGATGCGTGGATAAACTTGGAAATATATAGGATTGCCGAGTGTTCCACGTCTACCCGACGGACGACGCCAGTGTGTTCTCTGGTAAGAGATTTCAAGAAGTTGCAAGGTGCACGGTCGTAAACGGTTGCAAGTGTGTGAACCAGCCTTTGGGACGTAATCGAGGACGGTACTAGAGTCCACTTCAGTTTGAGAACTGTTCGACCGACCGTCGCGCTGGGGCAAGTTTGAGGACGTCTTTCCTCGCAGAGTTTGACGTCGGTACGGACGGGATGCTGTGGTGCCGCTACTGCAACTACGTGAGCAAGAGAGGCTTCAACATGAGGCGGCACTACCAGAGGAACCACCTGGGTAACCCTCTCCCGCACCTCCCGCACGGGACACAAACTACTACAGGGAGTATTCGCTGGCAGACGTAGCTGCGTGCACGACCGCCGAGCACGTGCCGACGGCGAGCTTCCACGGTTTTTTTGCAACGTGCGTTCCACACCATCGAGATTGCCGGTCCTGGCGGCCTATTAATGCGAGCACGTACCGAGTACGCCCTCTAGATGGCGCGCTCAAATATGGAGTCCAGCGAATACTCCCATAGTCGGCGAGGAATGAGAACGGCAGGACATGTTTTTCAAGCGCCCGGCCTCCAGCACGGGCTCCATGCCTTCCGACATGCCTTGGCTGCACGTGCGCGCTTGAGGTGCACGACACACTAAAGACTCGTTGAAGGTAGAAAGCTCACACTGTAGGCGGGACAGCTGAAGCTCCTCTCTGCCGTATTTCCCTCGAGAATGACTGTAGGCAAGCTTTCGGTGCCTCTTCACTGTGCCACCAAGACAGGAAACGCTGCGGGTGGTAGTCTTCCCGTGGTAAACGGGACACAGTACGTAACGACGTATAGGTATAATTAATCGACCAATGGAAAAGTTTTTGAAACTTCTATTTGAAAAGTGGGGCATAGTTCGAACGCCACTCGATCGCTCATGCAACTTTGCGACTTTTCTCTTCCGTAAAACGCGGCTCGCAGGAAACTCTGAACGTTGTAGGCTTCTCTATCAGTGCTGGGAAAGCGAGCAACATTTTTAGCAACGTCGAGAGGCGATGTTCAGCCGCTTGCGCGTATTGGCAGGTGAACGGGTCGAGCGAGGCTCCATGCGCTCGAGATTTCTTCGTGGTGTCGCGACCGACTCCGATGTTAACTTCAGCATCTGGCTGATCTGTGCTTCCACAAAGATCCCATTTGCGTTAAAGCTTGGGTGGAATTTCCTCTCGTACCCATTTTTGTCGATGCAGAACTGGGAAAGCACCCAAGGTGTTTATGGTAGAGCCGAACGGGTGAAGAAATAACGCCGATAGGTCGGTAGGTTATCGGGAACTAGGAGGGGAGGCGTGGCGATTGCTCGCTTCTCCCAGTGGCCAAGGGTGTTCCCATGCTGTGTGCATCGCTATTGCCATGGCACCATCTGCAGGCTGGCAGCGGCACCATGACAGCAAAGACCAGTTAATTCTTTGGAAATTGGCTTTTAAGTGCAAGATGGCGCTGCTATCCGTATACAGATTAGACAGTGCTCGGTAGGTTAGAATCGCAGAACCACTTTTGCCCGCGCCATTGTCGCACCTCCCCTTCTACCCCACAATAGGTAGGTAATTCATCGTCTTCTTTCATTAACCAACTTTGCTTCTTTATTTTCTTTGGACCAAAACAAAAACCATATATGAAATTTGTGTTTATGTAGCGTAAGGTCGGTCTGCCTTTCAGTTGCGATGACACTGCTTTAGGCAGTAGATGAGAAATTTAGCCAGTCCAATACCTCTGCTAGCTTGGGGTCTTTTAACGCGCATTACACAGCAGTGATACACGAACGCGTGCCAGTACAGTGCCCATCGAGGAAACGGGTAGGCGTGGGGATCGAACCCTGGATCTCTGGATTCTGCAGTGCGAGCCATGCGCTCCGCCCTGGTTTGTGCTGACGCGCTTGGCCACCATTCCCCATCTCTTCATACAAAACAAAGTTTCTGACTAATGTGGGCAATCAATGCAGTAACGGGCACCCTGTGTTTCAGGCCTGCTGGCTCCCCGGCTGGTATCGAGGGCAGAGTTGGTGCTCCTGCCTCCTGTTTCTGAAGGATCCCACAGGTGAGCAGCCACCAGGGGGGACAGCGTCGTCCAACTCCAATTATAAACACCTCCATAACACATCCCCAGGCTGAGTCCAACCCAGGGGCAGAACTAAGGGGTGGGCAACTGCCCCTCCCCTCTCCGCCCCCTTCCGCAAGCCTGACTCGCAGATCTGCCCCAGTTCCAACCCCAGAATGTTTTACACAGAGCACACGGACCTACGCTGTAAACCTTCCCCCCCCCCCCCCCCCCGTTGACCTTTCCGAGAAATGTTTTTACGTGCCCCCCCCAGATGGATAATCCTGGATATTGCCCGAGGCTCCTTAAACGCCAGTACGGCATTTGATGGGGCACCATTGTCTTAGTACGATAATACCAATCTCACGGACGTCTTTGTTGCTTCTGACATCTGTGCAGGGGCTGGATCCTGCCCTAGGAGCAGAGGAGCTGCATCAAACTTCCCGCCGTTTGTCTTGGACGCCGTGCCTCACAGTGTTTGAACTTGGAAGAAAAGAAATTACGACCCTATTTTTGTATCACTCGGGAGCCTTAAAACTGCAGCCACTGCCAGGACAAGAATGACAAGGGGGAGCTCCGGTCCTCCTGCGCGAGCTTCCCACCTTAGGCAACGCTTGGGCGTCCTGTCGGTGGCTGTTATGGGACGGCTGTGGCTCCCCACTGGACTGCTTGCAATAAAATATGCCGGTCAACGTTATCGTAACCGAAAAATTATTGAGCCGAGTTGTTCCATGTCTTAGTCTGCCCAAATGTCGAGAGTGTAGCGAAAGCTTGTTCTCGTTAGCCGATCGGGCAGTGCGCAGCTATTTTGGACGGGTGTGTTCTCTCCGCAAAGCTTTTTTGTACAGTGTGTGCGTATACCTATACCACAGAGGAGCGAGCAAATATGGCATAACCTCGTTAAAATAGATCTGGTTAGAGCAGACATCCAGTTATAACGTACCTATTCGTGCAACTTCAATTAGTGCAGATTTTCTCATAACATACATTCGGATATAACGGATTATATTAGGAAGTTTGTTAGTAGGTAGCTCACCATTCCATTATAGCGGACTCTTTGACAGCAGTGATTCCGGACATTGTGTGGCTTTGGTTCGGTAGCGGTGGCATTCATTTTGCAATCTGTGCAGCTCAATAAAAATAATTGCTACCTTTCAAAAATCAGAAGTTTCGATAAACCAGTTCTTTTCTAATATCCATTCACATTTCGCCAGTCTCGCAAGTTAGAACAGACTACAGCCATAATTCACATCAAAGCCTCTACTGTAATAAGAGTATCTGCATATACACCTTTTAGAACAGACCATGATCTGTTATAACGAGTTAATACTGTATAGGGAAACTGTTTTCAAGTGATACTCCAAGGTATGATAAAGATGCACCACACGTTTAAAAAACTGCAATTGTGTGCTCTTTCCAGGTTATTGCTTTAACCCTACTGGCATCGATATGGCTACAAGCAGCCAAGTATTGGATTTTATTTTCGTTTCTAGTATACACTTTAGAATGACGTAATTCAGTGAGCTCTACACATAAATGTGGTATTGTTTTGCACTTCATATACATAGTAAGCTATGCTTCAAAAAGGTACCACAGGTAACGTAAAAGACAAACATTCTTCGTGCCGGGGACTTCTCTATGATGCAGGTGCAAGCAGGTGCAAGGTCATTTGTTTAGTGTTGAATGCATAAAACAGAAGAGACCAGTCATCACCAGACAAGAAGCCAATAATCCCATAATGACTGGCTTGAAACTGCTAAAGCCAAATTAGCCGCGTAAAAGAATTACAAATGCGCCAAAAACGCCAGAAGCCGGCGATACATTAATTTCTGACCATGTGCCTCGTACGCATGGTTTAGTGTAGTCAATGAATGCCAATAGTAGTGCTCGGAAATTGAAGCAATAATGACGGACGAAATCGAGGCAAAATAATACTTTTAATAACTATAACAGGCTCTTCCCTGTATACAAGCCTACAGACTTTCATAATTTACAACTTGGTCATTACAAAATTCTATCTTGTTTGTAAAGTGAAACTCAAACCCTTTGGTTGCTCCACTCCCAATCAGTCTAGATAATATTAAGATATCATCAAATAGCAGTCACAAAATTTCCAACACGAGTGAACAATCTGATATTTATAACTGGTTGCTGCCGAGTGTGCTTTTACAAATGATGACACGTGCACACTGCGGCAGAGAAACTCGAGCGGTGGCAGTCTTGCAGTCATCCGGCTTGTGCGCGCACATTTTTAAAAAGCTTTATTTTCATTTCTGATTGCTTTACAGTTCCCTCCGCTGTGGGAAAGAAAAAACTTCGCTGCAACTATTGCAAAAGTGTACCATAGGCACTTTGTTGCTCTCTCTAGATATAGTAGTACAGAATTGGCCAATGACAATGTAATCTCAACTTCAGATCCTTAGGTTTTTTGTTGTTTTTTTTCTTCTAGCAGATGACTAATGTAGTAAGTAATGTGAAGCTATAAAAATCCTATCAGCCGCTGAACTGTACACATAACTCTCGCATAGGGGTGGTAGCCTCTACGATTTTGGCCGAGTCTCTCATTTGGAAGAATACTCGAAAACCCTATCCCTGCTCTTGTATTGCAACGTTACTGGTGACCAAGATACTGCGAAGAAGTATCGTTACATGAAAGACTCTCCTCTGAACCCAGTCAGGAATGGCGTTGGGTTCCTTGGACGCAACCCCAGTGCCTGGAACCCACCTCCAACTGTTGCGTTTACCCCGTCTTCACCCTTGTCCCCACGATTCCTGCCTCGCGACGCTACGAGCGCATTGCGCTACTGCTGGCCAGAATCCTGGCGGAGGCAGAGTGGCGGACGTAGAGACGGCAGATGCCCCTCGTGCCGCAGGCTGCCCTCAAACTTGACAGTCCACGGAAGTGACGATCGCGTTTGCTCGTCTATTTGCCGAAACTCCCACGACCAACTGCCAGGATTGTGACACGCCGGCTCGATGCATGGGTAATATGGGACGCCAAACACACCGGTCAAAGAACCGTTTCAGGCACCGTAGTAAGGGAGCCCACACACACCGGTCGGAGACGTGCTCTGGGCACCACAAAGCTATGACCCTAGGTGCGGTTCTCGCGAGTGACGGCTCATTAGGCGACCAGGATGTCGCAACGTTCACACCCACTGCTGATTGAGTTTCCCGTCGGTTTCCTGACCTCCTCGGCCGGTCGTGACAGTGGAACGTCGGCGGACACAAATCTGAAAGACGCGTTGCCGTAGCATCATTGCTGAATAAAGAGGGGAACAGCGAACACACCCCTCGAAGACGCATCGCCGCAGCATGTTTGCCGAACGAAGAGAGGAGCAGCGGACACGCCCCTGTAAGACGTGTTGCTGTGGCATTGTCGCTGGAGATGAGGAGGAGAGTGTCTTTGACTGCAATGTCACCGAACCTCGTCAGCCCTGGCGGGAGTACAGCTGCTGTTCGAGCAGCCTCCGCCGGCAGGCCCGGACAAACTCCTTCTCGGTGGCGTTGAGGAGGTACAGGGAGGGCAGGGCAGACTCCCCCGCGCCGGGGAGTGCTCGGAGGGTGCCGAGGCGGCGCTCCAGGCGCCCCAGGCTGCAGCTCAGCACCCGCGGGAACAGGCACACCTGCTCCGGGGTGTAGCCATTCGCAAACAGCAGGTCCAGGACCTGCGGCCGGGACCAAGGTTACGTCGGCGTTGAGTCGGCAGTAGTTCTCCTAGATTGCAGAGTGTTTCCAACTGCTCGATCAGGGTCGCACGGTTTCATTTCACTTAGAGGAGGCTTTACGTAAGGGGGGACAAAACATCAAAATACATGTTAACTAGCACCAAGAAAGAATGAGGTAAAACAGTTGTTAGGTTGTTACGTTTCAAACATGGCAGTGAGAGCACTTAGAAAATTGGGGGGGTCCTGTAAGTTTACAATAACATACGGCAGTGAATTGCCCTGATAGCTGCAGTGGAGAAAATTTGGCCGCGTTTGCAATAGAAGTTGCGAGGAGGTGGCAAGAGCGTTGGTTGTCTGCTAGTGTCCGTCTCCTCGCCCGCATGTATTGTACGCACGCCTGCAACCATTCTGTGCTTGATGCGTCCACCATTAACCGCTTCACTGGGAACTTTTTTGACCAAAAATATTTGTAAAATAGGGAGTTTTTTTTTTTTTTTTTTAAGTGTTTCAAGCTTTCGAAGGTATATAACAATAATCTCAAAACCTAAAACAAATTTATTTATATCAAGTTGAATGTGCACCCAGGCGCTTCCTACAATCCGAAATGGATCTTTCACCGTGCCGGCGTTTTGCCAGGTTGCAGCAGAACCCAAAGTCGACGGTGTTGCCATAAACAATTGTTCCGCTGTGTCATCTTCAATTTCCGCGTCGAATCCAGAGGAGCATTGACTTGAATTCGAGAAATCAACATCGCAGTCGGAGTCCTTGAGAGTATTTTGCAGCAGCTTACCGATTTCTTCGTCGATCAAGGGACGCCGGCGTTTGCTGGATGCCATTTTCCATAGAAACAGTCAAAGGTGTCATACAGAAGTCTTCAACCTTTTTCTGTGCTGCCATATATGCGTCGTTTTTAAAACAAAATGTTTCCTATGCACGAGGATAGATGGCGCATCCTCCCCGCACGCTAAAACGAGCGAGTGTTTCAAGACGAGCTTCCCAACAGCAAAGGAAGTGCAGCGCGTCTATAGATGCGCCCCCCAAGTTGCGGTAAAAATTGAAATGTAGGCTCTCTAGTCTGGAGGCTTGACCAAGACACGACTGCTTCCGACAGGATCTGTCTGTCCCCTCCACTTCCTTTCTTATATTCGGACCCTCTAAGCACTATTCAGGCACTTAAAAAAAGTTTTGGGCGGAAGTTCAGTGTTTTTTAAAAGAGAAACTTCGGCGGTTTCTTTACCTGCCCGAACTAACTCACCTTTTTAGAATACCCGGGATTTACTCTTCTTGGGTATTCAGAATAGCTATTGAGAAAACGGTAAACGAAGGCGACGCCAAAACCCACATTCGAATTTCCCCCGCGCTTTCTAGTGGAGCGACGTTGCACGCTGAAAAACTTGCGGGTTAAGCAGTTGGTCTAGGAAACGTAGTATGTCGAGCATTGTTTTCGTTCCGCTAGAATAAGCTCCAGAATTTGTTTTACACCCTCGAGCTTCTTGTAACCTGTTGGGAAGAGGTTGTACTGCCCAAATTGCAACATCTGAGGCCCTAACATACGCAACAAGACCAAGTGGAACCGGGACACTGCCGCCTGCTGCGATTGGTCGGCGGTGCGGAGCTGGCCAATAGCAGCAGGCGGCGATGTACCGGTCCCTCCGTCCCGCCTAGGCTCGCCACATAGATTAGGGCCCCTGTAGTCCCGTTTTCAGTGTTGCCAGTAGAACCTGTCTCGATAAATAAATGTACTTAATAATTGAAGCACGCTACAGCTTTTCTGCGCGGGACCAAAATCTGCATTCTACATGTGGGAAAAAGAACCCGGCTCTCCAAGTGTCAAAGGATGTGGAGATGAGGTGCGAACACTCCCGCACCTGTTTGAGCTTGGGTGCGTTGATGGTGAGCAGACGGGGGTTGCGGTCTGCCAGGAAGCGCACGTAGGCCCCGGAGCAGCGCAGCCGCTCGGCCAGGTAGTGCAGCGTGTCCGTGTGGGGTCCCAGAGCCGTACGCCGGGCGCTCCAGCGCTGCAGGTGGCGCTCCAGGGTCTCCTCGGGGCAGCGCAGCATCCAGGGACGCACGGGGGTGCCCGCCTGGGACACGCGCTCCACCCGCGCTCGCATCACCTCTTCGTTGTGCCGGAACACCCAGGGGTCCTGGGGAGTGTACAATGTCGCATCAACACGCTCGCACCCGATCGAAGTAGCTGGAAGGGTGGGAGGACAAGCGGGGACAAAGGCTTTCAGCGCTTCTCTTCTCCTCCGTTTTATGCATTTATGTGGGGATTTCTCTTCCCTTTCCTAGAATTTCTTACTACAAATGCGCAAAATGTTAAGGGTGGGCAACCATCTTCCTGTTTTGATACCACCAATCTGTCGCCACCTGGGGACCACTTTCGATGCAGAGGCGGTACGCCACTTACAACGGTCATAGACGCGTTCTGCCCACCGTTCCGTAAGGTCGCCCACCTTGAGGATGGCCTCCCTGGAGACCCCGGCACCCAGCAGCAGCTCCAGCACCCTCTCCAGTCGGCCGGGCTCCTGGGTCAGCAAGCACGGATGCTTCTCGACCAGCTGGAGCGCGCCGACTTCATCCAAGCCGAGCCGGCTGGCCAGGAGCTCCGTCGTGCGCGACAGCTGGCTGCGCAGGCCCGTCAGCCCGAGCTTCTTCACCACATACTGCAGCAGGGACTCCGGGTAGGAGAGCAGCGTCGGGGGAAGCGCTTTGCACTCCTCGAGCAGCGAGAGCCTCCGTTCCAACTGACGCCTCCGACACCGTCAGCAGAGCTGGATGGGCCCGGATGTGCGCTGCAGAATTCGGCCGAATCTTTAGGATGAAGCACACATCTTTAAAAAATTCTATTGCAAAAAAAAAAAAAAAAAAAGAATAAAATAAAAGCACGCTATATTTTATGTGATTATTAAAAAAACTATTATACTTTTTTGTAAAAGGATTTGCGCATCTCCACAGCATCGGTGACAGCCTTTTTACAGATAGTCGGGCTTTCCTGAGCTCGATAAAGTCCTGTAATGTTGGAAAGTAAAATCGAAACCAAAATAAATAGTTACTAACGGGCCGTCAAGACGACGCCAGCGCACAATCCTCCTCACCCTCTTTTTGGGGAAAGCGGGTTGCCCTGACCCCCAAAATTTCAACTCTCGTGGCAATGAGGAGGGTATATTAGGAGCCACTCAACGGAATGGGGGGCTCGGTTCTTTGCGATAGCCGGTGATGCGTCTTGACCCAATCCTGACCTTTGCTGGCTGAAGCCTTTCCTAGGGAACTTAATCCGCTGTCGCATGCCTGCGAGCTGGCAGCTCTGTCCGCCTGGAAGCAGTTCTAACGCATTCTTCAAACTCGGTGTTTCACTCTGTCGCATTTTAAATTGATAAGTAGTTAAGGTTACTGCATAGGAGGCTTCAGTAGGGCTAGTTAGTTAATTCCCTTTGTTAATGCAGGTAGCGCCTGAACAATTTAGGTGCATATACGAAGGTATATGAAAAAGCGGTGTCTCGATCTATTTTTTATTTCCGTGTACTCGACTGTATAAATTGTTCAATCCGTCCCCACTAACGAACGATGAAGGGTAGTTTGACTTAAGAACCCTAGCAAAGTAAAAATGTAGCCTCGATACAGTTAAAAACAGCATAAATTTATAGATAAAACAGCGCATTAGAACGGTAGATCTCTCAACGCAGAAAAATGCCATTTGTGTCCCGTTAACTTCGGTTTCAGCTGCCTTGGAGCCAGCGATTTACCCAGGCTCCCTAAAGCACGGTAATCCATACAAAAGACAGCCTGCAGATGAGGCGCGTTTTTTCCCTGAATGACGGTAACATTGGTCATGCAAAAACTGTCTATAGATGCATGAAGCAAACACACTTCGAACAACTTCTGCCATCATGTCTACAGCGAGTGTCTTTTGTATGACGTTTTATCATACTGCGTGTGAATTTGGGGAAGGGGGGACCACGTTTGATGAAAGTGACGATGAGAAGAGAAAGCGTGGAGGGGTACACGGTAGTTTGAAGGGACGAACCCACAGACCTCGTGCCGCAGGCAGTCGAGCCAAGAGCGAGCGGCACGAAGCGGCCAATCGCTCCTCGGGGAGCTTGCTCACTTCGGGGTGCCGCGCGCACCACGACTTGTACTCGGACTCGTCGGCGAAGCCCATCAGGTCCTGAAGACTGCTGCAGTAGCGGCGCGACGCTGCCAGCCACCGGGCTCCCGACGCGCGTCCAAGGAACATAACCGCGCTCCTTCCTGCAGACGACGCTCAAGTTGGGGCCGCCGGTCGACTTGGACAACGGAGCCGCATGCTCTTGGACACTGGCAGTTTCACCGAAGGATGGACGCCTCACCACCGGCTCGAATAGCCGGTTTGGGAGTGAATTGATGCGAGATCCGATTAGAATTTAGAACGCCTTTTGCTCCATAGCGTGCGTTCGTAGTTCGACCATTCGACCACCGTAAGGTTCGACTGTGTGGATTGTATCGGGACTGTCTTGACCTGTAGGTGGCTATTTTGTTTTTATAGGTTGCGTAGAAGAGTAGAAGCTTCGTTAGTTATAATGCGGCGAACCCCAAGAAAATATCGCGTTGTAATTTTTTTGAAGTTTGTGAATAGATTTATGTTTTGTGTTTTACTTGGGATTTAAGTTTGAATGTGCACCACGCCAGCCCTACACCCAGACCCGATCGTTGCGCCGCCCGCCGCTGCGCCAAAGCAGTCGCGCGGGTGGCGCGGCTTTCAAACGTAGCTCAGCTTGGTCGTGGTCACGGTGTAACGGCACCACGCTCTTTTCGCCGAACAAAAAGTTTTACAGTCAAAGCCACGGTGTAATATATATTTTACACCATAACAGTGGCCGACTCGGAGTGTTTGTGACATTTTTTTTTGTCAACCCAAACTATCGAATATTCAGCCTACGTCTTTCCAGGATTCTAGTAGAGATAGAATGCGTAATAGCTTCTGCACCCCCCCTCCCCATTTTTTTACTTACCTCACAATTTCTTGCACGTAAATAAAAAAAAGAGAGCTTTTTACGCCAATTGCGACTTTATGCAAACGTAGCAACGTCGAGACCGCGCGATTCCTCCGGTAAGAAGCTCTAGGTTATGCAGCGGTCCAAGAAAACATATATCCTTATCAATTTTCCTAAAAGCACGCCCCAAGTTCACTTCACGGCCTGGTTCGAGATGACGCACTCACTGACACGCACTTTATGGATTGGGGTACAATATATAATCAGAGCACAGCTTCGCCAATGCCAAAATCGGTCGGTTTGACGTGAGCTAGGGGTTGGGGCGGCCAAAATTAGTGTGAGGTTCACACACTTCGAAAAGTTCGCGCAGCTCCTCTGTTGCTGATCAGCTCATTGCCGCAATCACAATTTTCTCAATCCAGTTTTTTCCACTCTCTTCGCTCCACCGGAACCAGCTCATTCGTTGCTGCTGGCAATTTTCACCCAACAAAGTGTTGAGGGCGTTCTTTTATTTCAAGAGTTTTCGGTATCACCACGCCACCCGAAACCCGAACGATGCCGCCCAAATGGCCCAAACGGCCCAAAACATAGCCCCATCGCTCTAAACAAACGCGAAACCGTCAGCCTGCGCGAACCACCCTCCCCCTATTGGAAGTCCCTTTCCACCACGCGGCCACGCCCACGATGGCATCACGAATACCTGTCGAGCTACGTCACACTTTTCCGCCTCCCGTTCCACTTGCAGTCGTTTTGGCTAGCAACGGCGGCAACGGCAGCAACGGCTCCTGCCTGCCGAGCGGAGAGACGAGAGACGCCGTCCGTACTGTTTTTGTTTGGACGTGGAGGGGAGTCGCTCGAGCGGGGCTCGTGTGCAAGCTCCGTCTTGAGCCCACCCTGACAGGACCCAGGTGCCCCTCCTTTTTGTTTTCATCCCCGGCCAACGCCGCCACGATACCCCGAGCCGTCGCTCCCATCGCGAAACTCGCAAAGAAGCGATCGGATAGGGGGGGACCGATTTAGGCTTAGATCTCGTCATCGGTGCCTCCTCCGTGAGGAACGCCGGCGGTTCGCGGCGGTGCCAGGCGGAGTCGGAACTCCGGCTCCCACCTGTGCTTTCGCAATGGGATCGCGACTGCTCTCAAGGACTGCCGCAGTTGGCGTCGAACGGCGCTCATTACGTACGGGGAAGCCTCGTCTGTCCGTGCGGTCGACATGGGGTGCGGTCGGTTTTCAAACATCGTTCGCGCTTCTCAGATCGTCGTCAAAAAACAGCAATTGCTCGCTTCTGACGCTGTTGTTGGCGCGGTGTTAGATCAGGCGCTATCGTCGTCCTGCTTCTGTGTGCTTGGGGAACGCGGGAGCGCCGACTGATGTAGCCGGTCGCTCTTGGGGACTGAGAAACGTTCCGCTTTTCCAGGATGCCGGCAGCGCGTTTGCCCTGGCTTCTGGCGTTGGTCGGTGCCGCCGCGGCGGTGGTGCCGTCGCCGCCGACTATGATCAAGCAGCCCAAGCATGAACAGCTCTACCAGGTACCTCGATCGAATCTGTCGGGATTCGTACGATTTCAACGAAGCTCGACTACCTGCCTATCGTTAACTTGCACTGCTAGGACAGAAACCGTGTTTCCTATCATTATGTACTACCTTTTTTTTTGTAAAGATTCACAATGCGCTGCCCGGGTGAAAGCTGTGACCTTACTGTTTAGACTCTACCTGATCTCATTTCGTGTTGTCAAAAGTCGTACATGGCTGTTTTTTTTTTTTTTTTTTTTTTAAATAGGGCTTAGGTTATGCGACCGTGTATAAACGTACATGTATTCAACGCTGAGTCAATTTCAATACCCGTATACGTTTATATACAGTCGTCCTGCAAGGTCATGGAAATTGTAGCGGGGTTGTATTGTGGCCACGGTGTTGTGACCAACAAAACGGTAGAGGCTACGTTATGGTACCTATCGACTGTCTGTCAACCATTGGGCCCATCATCATTGTTGTGAATAGTGTTCTAGGGTCTAGGCACTTCTCGTTTTCAAAATTGTCTAGCAAGCTTCGGAACAGCGTAGGAAATGCTTTTTTCGCAGCTCGAAGGAGTGCTTACGTTCGCTTGCTTGAGCGTTGTATCAGTCATTCTGGGGAATATGTTTTGAGTCGACTATATTGTGGTGACCCTGCTTATCTAACTATACTTCGTTTCACCTTATCTGCGAGCAAAGCCAAAGCTAGAAGCGCGAGACCAGCGCTTTTTGCATTTCTTCCCAGCTCGCGCGCTCGAGCAAATTTGCCTGAACGCACGGAGCTTTCGTGCTCGCGCTTCCAGCTTTGCCTTCGCTCGCACATAAGGTGAAACGAAGTATAGTTATTTCTATTTTAAACTGAATTCTTTTCTCTCTTCCTCTGTGGTGTCTGCCTGTTAAAGACCAGAAAAGAATTCAATTGAAATAGTTTTGGCTGCGAAAAGTTCTTATTAGGCAGTCGATACTCGTACTGTTCCGTTGAAATGCCTGGACGATCCAGTCCTGCGAAAGCTTATTTTGTAAAAGGACATACAGTAATGAAGTTGCCTAAGTAGTTTCTCGACGGGCATTCAGAAATGAAGAATTCTTCAGAAAGATTCCTCTGGTGTGTAATTTCTCTGTTCTTTGTCATTTGAATCAATGAACGCGGAATTTTAGTGTAGTTAAAGGAACTTTGTTTCGTCATGCTAGAGGAATTTTATACAATAAAGGAAAAAAAAATGGAACCCTGGAGTGGGCCTTTTTGCATTCCCAAGAGTATTTGCTAATTGTTGGTCGTAGTTGCATATACAGTAAAACCTCGTTAATTCGGATCTCATGGGACTGGAAAAAATGTCAGAAGTATCTGAAAGTCGAAATATTGAAGGACAAAGAAAAGTGCGCGAAAACGTTTCCCTGTGACATACCTTTATTTTGAAAAGAAATCTGTCATTGCCGCCTGCTTTCTGGACGACAACTTTCCTTAGCGGTTATGTGCTCCACCGCACTCGCACTGTCAGAGCTACGCATCCCGTGCGCTGACGATTTACCACAGCAAGGCCTCTTATACAGGGTGATACAAGGAGATGCCAGGCTCTTTAAATCGACCGGAAAATTCGGTTTCTTAACCTATCTCGCTACAACTTTGTGCAGCGTTGCTCACAGATGGTGCATTTTTTTTGGACAATTTGCAAAGGGCGAATTTACCTGACGAAAAAGCAAAGAAAGAAAAAGGCTTAGCTCCTATGGAAACGCAGCGACGCCACCGGTCTTCAAACAACACGGCGCCGTTTCGCACGGGAGACAAGAGATGGCGCAACGAACGCCGCCAACGAACGAGCACACGGCGCCGAGAGCCGGCGTCTTTTCTTTAGCAGACAATCTTTTCGACTTTTCGCCAACAAACGAGCACACGGCGCCGAGAGCCGGCGTCTTTTCTTTAGCAGACAATCTTTTCGGCGTCGTATGCTCGTTCGTTGGCGGCAGTTGGCGTCGCGACCGTTTGCGCCATCTCTTGTCTCCAGTGCGAAACAGCGCCGTGTTGTTTGCAGACCGGTGGCGTCGCTGCGTTTCCATAGGAGCTAAGCCTTTTTCTTTCTTTACTTTTTCCTCAGGCAAGTTCGCTCTTTGCAAATTTTACAAAACAAAATGCACCATCTGTGGGCAACGCTGCACAAAGTCGTAGCGCGATAGGTTAAGAAACCGAATTTTCCGGTCGATTTAAAAAGCCTGGCGTCTCCTTGTATCACCCTGTAGTTTCGGGTGCACCACATTCCACAGCTACGTTCCTTGTGCGTTGAACTTCTCGCTCTCAAAAGCCTGTAGGATCTCGGCCTCAATTTTCACATACGTGGTCAAAGGGCTTCTCTTGACGTCATACCTTTCCATCACTTGTTGTCGAGAGACGTTGTCCTTCAAGGCCCTCAGTATTTCCCCTTTCGTCGCTAAATTCTTGGCCTGGTACAGCTGCAACGGAAAAAGAGTAGCACAAGTGACCGATGACCGGAGCGGCAAAATCTCGACACCCGGCGCTATTTTTCCCGAGCGCTCCAATAGCGAGAGTGGCAGTCACATTGCATGTTTCAACGTGGGGGTGGCCGCCAAAAAATTGAGGGATAGCTGTTAAAATGCGGGCTTTAGGATGGGCTGCTTTCTGCCGGCCACCCCGCGTTGAGGCACGAAACGTGACTGTCACTCTTGCTATCAGCGATTTTGCAGCTGTAGTTCTGGACTTCTGCCGCTTCCATGCCAGAGCAAAACTGGCACGAATGCGAAACACGGAGAACCGGAAGAGCGAAGAACCATGGGAAAACCGGAAAAACCACGTGTGCACTTCGGATGGATAGCGGTCATCCCTTTGGAACAGACGTTAGCCTGCGCCACCTGCCGAATTCGTCCGAATTAACCATAGCTCGCCACATTCCCTCCGAATTAATGAGCGTTTGGTGCCATTGACTAATACACACGTTTGACGGGACCAGATCGGCAGTTCAAATTATCCGAATTTCGAATTAGCGGGGGTTGAATTAACGAGGTTTTACTGTAGACATTTGCATACCAGGCCTCGAGGCGGGTATGCAACTGGCGGTGCCCTGAGGCCGTACTTGCAAATGTGTATACAGTCAGTTATTTTTTATAGTTGTGAGTTCTTTGCAGTTATGGTAAAATCACGGGACAGGACAAAGCTTCATCTAAACTGGCAGACATATTTTAAATATGTTGGCATTTTGCTCTCCAACATGTTTCTGTCGAGGAACGAGCCCTTTTGTTTTTCTTAAACTTGGTTCTGGAGTCCATCCTCTGTCTGGGTGCGAACCAAAAATACCGGGAAACTTCCACAACAGCAGATGCGAGCAGCGCCTGTGTCAAAATGTTTTGCGACTAGTTTGATTTCTGGAGCTCTTCTTTGTTCAATTTTATTTTGTTTACTCGTGCCTCTTATAGCGCTAAATGCTCTCCTGCCTTTTATTTTATTTATCAGTTTTCTACAAATTGAATTTGCTTGATAGTGTTGATTTGATGCAAGTAGCCATTGTGGGTTGAACATGGTAAAAATGTGAATAGACCGTGGCATGTATGAGGGTGCATCAAAAAGTAAATTTTGAACAAAACACAATGAAGAGATATGCTCGCATGTTGTACGTTTGTTTGAACTGGTTGCACATAGCTAAAGGGAACTTTTTCTACACGGGTATGGAGAAGTTAATCATACATTCCGTTGAGTGCTTGTGATCTGGGCGAGTACTATGTAAAAAAAAAAGACGTCGTAAGAGTGTCCCTTTGTTAGCTGCCACGATCCTGGCAGTGATACAGTAGACGAGGTGGATTTGGCAGACGCCTGTTCCATCGTAGGTCACTCTCTAGCTCGAGATAAGTGTAGCGCAGTGCAGACAAGCGCAGGGCAATGTACTTTGGGTTGCGTCTTGAGATGGGCTGCGCTCATAAATCGAATATAGCAGTTTGCGGCTGGTGCAGGAGGTGCTGGTAAATTGAATGCAGCGAGTGACTAGCTGCAGAACCGCGGAATCTGACTGCACGACACTTCAGCTTTAGTGATGTCGTTTGTCGCCGCTTTGGGACAACTTTAGATGCCTGGAGAGAATGGGACACTAAAGATATCAGTTGGAGACACGTCCCAGGCGCCGTAACGGGGCATTGGTGCGGCCGCTGAGCACCTCCGGGTGTGTCGCAGGTGTCGGTGTCCCAGGACGAGCTGGACAAACCGTTCCTGCTGGAGTGCGAGGCCCAGGGGAACCCCGAGCCGGAGTACAAGTGGACCAAGAACAACAACGAGTTTGACTACGTGTCGTACGACAAGCGCATCTCGCAGCAGCCCCGCCGGGGCACCCTCATCTTCACCAAGCCGGACGACGTGGACGAGGGCCTCTACCAGTGCTTCGCCTCCAACCTCCACGGCACCTCCGTGTCCAACTCGGTCTTCCTTCGCAAGTCGGGTTAGTGGCCTTTTCATGGCGGCCGTCGTCCGTCTGCTTGCGCTCCGAGATGTTCAAACGACGGGGGAGCTTTGTGGAGTTCTGGATTTTCTTGTTGAGGTGCAGGAATGTGTCGGGAGGGTGGTGCGAGTTCGGGACTGAGAAACCAGGTTGCTAAAGTTTAGTGTAACAGGAGACTTCTACCAAATGACTTCCATACCTTTCCTTAGATCATTAGAGTTTTACAAACTTCATTTTGACAAAAAAAAATCTTCTTGTTGACTGTACAACTTTTTTGAGTTTCGCTTTAAACAAAACAAAACTTGTGTCTTTTTTTTTTTTTTGACTTGGGACTCAGATTGCTTTTATAGGAAATATTGACTCAATTGTTCAGGGAAAAATATTTCCTGGTTTATTTCTCTCTATTGATACTGAGCATCTTGGGGATGTCTATTTGCATACTTTTATTGGTTAGAATCCAGGTAACAATAGATATTTAATATGCCTGTCACATAAAGTTTTCAACAGATGGCTCTTTTCCCGTAGTTGCTTCCATGAATGTATTTTCCTTCTCTTAATGAGAACTTTTTTTTTCTCATTAAGAAGAGAAAGAAAGTACACATTCATGAAACACATTCACTATGGGAAAAGAGCCATATATTAAAAACTTTATAATTACTTCCCACTCGTGTTATTTAGCTATAGGTGTCCCATGTATTGTGAGCCACTTTTAGTGGGCCTACCACCATTTCTCCGTTTTGCCAGGTGTTTTTGTGCTTGTTTTAAGGGGATGCAGACGGCCTTTTCAAAACGTCTGCCTTCTGGAGCGTCGGGGCTGTCTGTCTCTCACACGGGGTGACGGAGGTTCCCTTGCCCGCAGAGCTGAACTCTTTTGCGGAGGAGAGCACCAAGGAGGTGTACGTGGTGGAAGGGGACCCGCTCTCGCTGGACTGCAACCCCCCGACGGGCTACCCCCGACCGAACATCTTCTGGCTCATCCAGTACAGCAGCGGGGCCCTGAGGAACGTCAACTCCTCCCGCATCACGGCCGACCCCGAAGGGGACCTGCACTTCTCCAGGGTGGGTCATCGGCCAGGCGCCCTCTCCCTCCTTTGCTCCTCCTACCGCTGCACAGTCGCGCTTGGAGTTATTCTTCCTCTCATCCTCGACGTGGACAAACTTCAAAGGCTCAAGCGCGAACGTGTCACGCATCAGTTTTTCGAGTTAGTCCGTATTTAGGTGAGACGAAGTATGGTGCCTGCAGCTCTTGCAAACCATGTTGCCCAACCTCTGCGCCTGTTGATTAGCCAATGCGGAGGGCAAGTTCGTCTGCTTCTTGCGCAGGGGATAGCGGTGTCGCCAGAACGCCGAGCCCTGATTGGCTGATCGCGACCCCCTATCTGAGCGTCGTCTGCTCCTTTGCAACGTCGTCTGCTCACAATGTCGTCTGCCTCTGTCTTACCTTTCCTGCGACTTTCGGAAGTGTAGGTCTTTACGAGCGAGCTCGACTTCGCCTTTCAAAGAGGGCAGACGAAATAACTCAAGCAGTACGTTGTTTTTGCCTAACAACTAGCAGACGCGCATCAAGGAGAGAAGTCAAAGGACTCACTGGCGAGGTGTCCCGAGGCACGGAGGTTTGTTTGCTAAGAACCGAGAGTGAGGGTGGCTAGTGTCCGCAAGTTCCCCCCCAAATACTTTTTCCCTCCTTTCGTGTGCGGCGAGACTCCTCACTCTTTAACGGCGTCGGTTGGTTGGTGCGGTTGGCGCAGTTAACATTGTCTGCTAGTCAAAGCGATGGCTGCTTTACCTTTCCTGCGTCTGTCGGAGATTCACCGCTTTTTCATCAGCGAGAACGCGGCTTTCGAAAAAGGCGAAAGGAAATACCTTGAAGGATACAACTTTCTTTTGAGGTGAAGGATTTCACTCTAGTTGCGAATGTCCAGGCGTCCGCTGACGCCGTTAAAGGGACAATGAAGGCAATTTCGGATATTTTTTTGGCGATTGGACTGGGTTCCCGGCATGTCTCGGGCCACGTTGCCCAAATTTCAGCCGAAACCGGCGCTTGTGTGCCGCGCAAATCAATTAAACAGTCGCGGTAATAATCGTACCGGGATCGATCGAGGCGACGCCCCAAGCGTTGCGGAAGAAACCAGCAGAAGCGGAGGTCTCGTGACCCTGCGGGGCCTGGAAGCGTGACGTCACAAGAGGCGCGTCAGCGATTGGTCGAAACGAGAAACGTGCCCTCGGTCACGCTTTGAATCGTGGTTTTTATGAACACTGTTCTAATTCCACTTGAGTAACCATGAAAACTATAAATCGAACCGAAAATGATAACTAAACCGCAAATAAAACACCATAATTATTTTTCTCTTTGCTACACTGCACGCGAAACGGGCAACGAGCAACTATGGGCAAACAAAATATATGAAATAAAGAACACAGCGCGGAAACACGCGCGAGACTTTTGGTTCTGGTTTCAGATATCAGTGCCGTGTTGATTCGGCAACTATGCTTATTATTCAAAACGATTAGAAGACGATCTAAAAAGGGGACACCCAGCGAAGTCTACATACGAACACAAACTACGTCCTTACCATTCGGTGTTACCGTAACGACGTTGCGGTGGCGTAGGCGAGCTGGGCGCCGACGAATTACTCTCGGACGGCGGCAATTCTGGGGCGTCCTCGTAAAGAGGCATTCCAGAGTTCCGCATCCTCAAGAGCATCTCCCGTTCTGTTGGTGTCAGATCACTGAACGGGAGCCCGAATTCACTCGCGAGAGCGGCATTGCCGTCCATGTTGGTCCAACGAAACGACCGCGCCACCGCGCTGCTATAACCCACCGCGGTAACCAGAGTCTCGATGCCCTAAATGCTACCGGTACCGACTATTCACATGTGACGTCACTCCTACGTCACCTCCGTTTTTGGAGGTCCGAAAATGAGAATGCGGATAGTTCAATTTCGGTTTCTTCAATTCTTTCATAGGTACAGAAATACGCGTCACAAATGTCTATAAAAAATTGGGCAGTATGCCAGGTTCCCAAAAAGCCTAAAAACACCATTTTAAAAAAATTAAATAAAATCGTCTTCATTGTCCCTTTAAAGAGTGAGGAGTCTCGCCGTACACGAAAGGAGGGAAAAAGTATCTGGGAGGGAACTTGCGGACACTAGCCACCCTCACTCTCGGTTCTTAACGAACAAACCTCGGCGCCTCGGGACACCTCGCGAGTGAGTCCTTTGACTTCTCTCCTTGATGCGCGTCTGCTAGTTGTTAGACAAACACTACATACCGCTCGAATTATTTCGTCTGCCCTCTCTGAAGGCGAAGTCAAGCTCGCTCGTAAAGACCCGCACTTCCGAAAGTCGCAGGAAAGGTAAGGCAGATGCAGATGACGTTGCGAGCAGACGACGTTGCAAAGGAGCATACGATGCTCAGATAGGGGGTCGCGATCAGCCAATCAGGGCTCAGCGTTCTGACGTCACCGCTACTCCCTGCTCAAGAAGCAGACGAACTTGCCCTCCGCATTGATCGTTATGATTAGGCCCCTATACTATGTCCTCCTGGCCGTATAACTCACCTGCACAAACTGCATAAGTGTAACTTTAACGGTTTCTTTAAAAATAAATTTGTTGAGCTTAAACATTTATAATTCTACGGAATGCCGAATTAGAGCACAGCTCTCGAGGGGAGGGACGGAGGGAGGGTATGCTCGTGTGACGTCATGAGGATGACGTTACATGTGACGTGACCCTCATTACCTTTGTGACATCACTCGTCACGTCACGTGTGACATCATTATGGGAAACGTCCTATAATACAACGCGCTGTTACGCCGCCGTTTAACCCGGAAACGGGTGCCTAAGAGCTGCGCTCTTGAAAAGATATTGTATTTGTGTAAGATTTCGAAGGTTCACCTCGTGACTGAGATGTGACAGTGTCTTTCATGTAAATTAGGCTAAACGAATCAAATGCACCAACACCTTCCCAGGGCAGCTTTGAACTTAAAAGACGAGGTGTGCGCCTTGGCCTCTCACCCAGCCGGGCTCGGGCCGGGCCTGATCGGGTAGGCATCCAATCGGACCGGGCCTGGTCAGGGAGGCATCCCATCTGGCCAGGGTACGGGTCGGGTAAAACTAACAACCAGCTTGCCCGGGCTGGGTCGAAAAAAGTAGGCCCAGGCAGTGCTCTAATCAGCATCTGTCTTTGCTTGTTTTTCGTCTTTTTCAACAATGCTTTTTCGAGCGTGGGTAGCATGGAGCACTAAAAGCAATGAAAAGCGATACAATGCTTTGATGCTAATGTTTTCTGACGGACAGATGAACATCGTGCTGCCCTTCATATGTAGTTAGCAGACAACCTCCCGGATGGGACTCGTTACTCGAAAAAGGCTCATTGTGAGTCGGCGCTTGTCCTGTCTGCTTCTTTTCTTCAGTTGTCCCACGTCTTCTCTCAGATGCTCTGCTTTTTAGGGGCGAAGCTCCTTAGGGACTAGCCATGTCCGTCCGTCCGTCCGTCCGGCGTCCGGTGCTCGTGCTGGTGAGCTCACGTGCTCGTGTAAAGAAAAAAAAAAGATAAAAAAATGGAAAAAAAAAAAGGTTTGCGCAGTTGACAGGATTCGAACCTGTGCGGGGAGACCCCAATGGATTTCTAGTCCATCGCCTTAACCACTCGGCCACAGCTGCGGGACGAGTAGGGGCTCTGAGATGTGGTAGCAACTCAAAAGCTGGGGATGTCATGGATGAAACGTTGCATGTAGCCGCTCAACGTCTATACAGGAGAGGGCGCTGCGGTCAAATGCGTATATAATCGCGTTAAACTTCGCATGCATTGGCTCAACGTTTATAGACGAGAGGGCGCTGCGGTCAAATGCTCAAATAAATGCGTATATAACCACGTTCCATACCACACATTCTCTTTCTGACATGGATGAAAACAAACGAAAGGCTTGGCATGCTGCGGCTCAGCGTCTACGCAGACAAGCACCACCAGAGCTTCGCCCCAATCAACATCATTGTGGTCAATTTTTTTCCCTTAGGCGTTCGAAGTGCAGACATAGAGCGCCAGAGTATTACAGATTGTTTTTGGGAGTTGGCTTCACAAATTGAAAGGCTGCGTTGCACGACATCGTCTGCCAACATCTGAGCATCTCGCGCGGTCTTCTTCGGGTGGCGCAGGTGGAGCGGGGGGATGCTCTGGCGGATGCGGTGTACACGTGCAGCGCCACCTCTGTGTTCCGGCGGGAGTACAAGATCGGCAACAAGATCCAGTTGCGGGTTGAGCCCGTGTCGAGCGCCGGAAAGGCGGAGCACGCCCCCATCAAGCAGTACCTGTCGCCGCCCAACCTGGTTGCCCTCAAGGGCCAGGAGCTCAAGCTTTACTGCATCTTTGGGGGCTCGTACGATACCCTTTTCTCTCTCTCTTGTGGGAACCTCTTTCGGCGCCGTTACGGTGCCTGGGGTCCGATTTTGGTCGAGGCGAGAGCGTCCTCGGCTGCCAAATGGACTCGGCGCTGTAACTTGCATGTAATCAACCGGTGGAGACGTTTTCGTCCAGTTCGCGAGTTCGCAAGCGCAAAATATTTTGGTGAGAACATCTCGTCAGCAGTAATAGCGAAAGCGGTCTCACAGCCTCCGATGTACTTGTCCTTAGTAATCCCTTGTGCACTGGTCGATGTTAGCTTGTGTACAACAGCGCAACCACTCGAGGTTTACAAACTAAGCGCGAGTTGTCAGTGGCTTCCAGCGTGAGGTAGCAGACAATCGCAGTTTCAGCTTGCATCCAATCTGGCTCAGCTGCAGGTTCATTGCAGACGATTAACTTTTTTCCCGGTTTGTTGGCAGACAACAAACAATATTTTCTCGTTTTATTTCCCTCCATGAACGGCGCTCTGTAGCAGACAAACCGCATTCTCCTGTTGCGTTAGTCAACGAACCACCTACGAACGCCATCTTAGCTCTCTCCACTCGCGGCGTCGATGAGCTGAAGGGGCATGGCGTTTCTCGCAGGCCCCTGCCGCAGATTTCGTGGAGCAAGCGGGGCTCGAGCGCGGCCTCGTCTCGCTTCACCTACACCAACTACGGCAAGACACTGGAGATCCGTTCGGTGGGCTTCGAGGACGAAGGCACCTACGAGTGCCAGGCCAACAACGGCGTGGGCGTGGCCCAGTCGCACGCCATGAACGTGAAGGTGGAGTCGGCCCCCTACTGGCTGCGCTCCCCCGAGAACACCAACGCGGCCGAGGAGGAGAGCGTCTCCTTTGAGTGCTCGGCCTCGGGCATCCCGGAGCCCAAGCTGCAGTGGTTCGTCAACGGCGTCCCCCTCCAGAGTGAGTGGTGCCCTTTTTGGGAAACGTCTGCGCTCGCGGACGGCCGAGAGACTAAAGACACTTTCGCACGCTTGAGTTTGGTTACGACAGAGTGCTTGCAATCTCTTACAACGAGAAAAGACGCTGGCGCCGCCTGTGAGGTGGCCCTTGAGCTACTTTTCACTAGAGCGAAGAGTTCAATGGTACATGCTATTTATGAGAAATGAATGTTTATAGCAACCATTGTCAGCAAGTATTTTTCTTTAAGAAAGACTGGTACATGGATAAAGTAGGAAATATACGGAAGTGTTCCACGGCCACCAGATAGATGGTGCAAGTCTCGCGTCGTAAGTGGTTTAAAGAAATTTTAAGGTAAACAGTCTTAAGCAGTTGCATGTGTGTGAACTGGCTTTAACCCCAAAGGTGCTGAAGCTCTTAGTGAAATGTGCCACTTTGAAGCTTGCTGGGAGCTTTTTTGTTCAAGTTTCCAGCTCCTGCTTGCTCCTCTCTCGTTTCCTTTGGATTAATTAACGGGACTGCTTCTCCGAGCCTGAGGGCATGGCCACATTGGCGAGGTGCGACCATGTAATTGCGATTTGGGACTTAAGGTGGGACGGTGGCATCCATTCGTGCCGTAGTCATTGCCAGTGTCTCCTCGGGCGCCGATGGGCAGTTCGAGTTGGGTTGAGCAAACTAAAAGAAAATTGTTCGGAATATGCGTAAGAAAAATGTAACTCGTGCCTCCGGCGCCCTATAACGCGCCAAGAATGCCTCGCCTTCACCTTTTCTTCTCTCATTTTTCTTTTTCCACCAATTTATATCGCGATTGGTGCGTTTGTGCCAGCTGAGCATTCAGGAAAAATACGAATGAGCGCAATAATGGGCGACCCTGGAACTACGAAAAAAATATCACCCTCACTGCTAAAAACTTGAGAGTTTTTGGCTCCCACTCTGGGCCTTCAAGCCCAGAGTGGGAGCCGATCGATCTTGGTTGAGTGGACCACTCGTACGCGAGTCTCTTTAATCTAAATCTTCCGTAATTTTATTATAAAAGTAACTTAACTTGTAACTGCTAACGGCACCTTATCGCTTAGCGGGATCGCACCGAAAGTGGATGTGGGGGCGGACTTACCTGCTGTGACAGAGTTGCCCTCGAGGCCTGCTCGGAGCAGAGTTATCGAAACGGTGCAAATCCCCGTTTTGCAGACGCCGAGGCCAACCCCCGCCGGAAGGTGGATGGCCCCCTGCTGACCTTGGAGAGCCTGACCAAGCGGGACACTGCCGTGTACCAGTGCAATGCTTCCAACCCACACGGCTACGCCTTCAAGGACTTCTACCTCAACGTCCTCGGTACGCTCGACGAACCTCCCTCGGGCGAATTCCCGCGAAGTTAGAATGTGCTTTAAACGTGCTCAAGGTGTATCCGCAGAAAATTTTATTGTTATGTCTGCAGCAATCACCGTGTCTCTTGTACTACAGGGTGATACAAGGAGACGCCAGGCTCTTTAAATTGACTGGAAAATTCGGTTTCTTAACCTATCGCGCTACGACTTTGTGCAGCGTTGCCCACAGATGGTGCATCTTTTTGTAAAATTTGCAAAGAGCGAACTTACCTGAGGAAAAAGTAAAGAAAGAAAAAGGCTTAGCTCCTATGGAAATGCAGCGACGGCACCGGTCTTCAAACAACACGGCGCCGTTTCGCGCGGGAGACAAGAGATGGCGCAACGAACGAGCATACGGCGCCGAGAGCCGGCGTCTTTTCTTTAGCAGAAAATCTCTTCGACTCAAAAGCGGCGCGCGTTCCGCAGGGGGCGACAGTCGCAGAAATAAAAACAACAACTGATATGAAAAAAGCTCGCGCCGCTTTTGATTCGAAAAGATTGTCTGCTAAAGAAAAGACACCGGCTCTCGGCGTCGTATGCTCGTTCGTTGGCGGCAGTTGGCGTCGCGACTGCTTGCGCCATCTCTTACGTCCCGTGCGAAACGGCGCCGTGTTGTTTGAAGACCGGTGGCGTCGCTGCATTTTCATAGGAGCTAAGCCTTTTTCTTTCTTTACTTTTTCCTCAGGTAAGTTCGCTCTTTGCAAATTTTACAAAAAAAAAAATGCACCATCTGTGGGCAACGCTGCACAAAGTCGTAGCGCGATTGGTTAAGACAGGGGTTCTCAAACTTTTTGGTCTCACGGAACCACAGAAAGCCTCAAAAACTGCCGCAGAACCCCCCCCCTCCCTCCATATTTGCCGACCGAGAATTAACAGATGCACAATTGTAGGCAATTTTGCTTGTGTTGCTTCCCATATATCCCCACCATATCAACCGAATTTTCCGGTCGATTTAAAGAGCCTGGCGTCTCCTTGTATCACCCTGTATGTATTAGTGCTGTGATCGCAGCTTCACACTGGCCATAGAAATGTTTGAAGCATACATGTGTATGAAGCAAACATTTTTTGAACCTTCTTGAGGGCATGTTCGCAGATATTCTGTCGTGTTTGCAGTGAACACCGCTTCTCTTGTAATATCTACGAGCATTATGACTGGCTTTAGACAGCCTTCGATTTGTGATGCATGCTGAATCGTGCTGTATAGGGAACCTTTAGACACCCTTCGATTTGCGATGGTCACTGACGCTTGCTGCGCAAGGCGACAGCCTTTGATTTGTGATGCATGCTGAAGCATGCCATGCAGGGAACCTTCAGACAACCTTCAATTTGCGATGTTCGCTGAAGCGTGCTGTGCGAGGTGACAGCCTTCGATTTGCGATGCTCGTCAAAGCGTGTTGTGCGAGGAACCCCTAGACAGCCATTGATTTGCGATGCTCACCGAAGCATGCTGTGCAACGAGACAGCCTTTGATTTGCGACGCGTGCTGAAGCTAATCGTTCAGGGAACCTTTAGACATCCTTTGATTTGTGATGCTCGCTGAAGCATGCTGTGCAACGAGACAGCCTTTGATTTGCGACGCGTGCTGAAGCTAATCATCCAGGGATCCTTTAGACATCCTTTGATTTGTGATGCTCACCGAAGCATGCTGTGCAACGAGACAGCTTTTGATTTGCGACGGGTGCTGAAGCTAATCGTGCAGGGAACCTTTAGACAGCCTTTGATTTGTGATGCTCGCTGAAGCATGCTGTGCAAGGCGAGAGCCTTTGATTTGCGACGCTCGTCGAGACGTGCCGTGCAACGGAGTGTTCTTGCCCCGGTACGGTTTAGCGCTGCCCCCGAGCATCGTCGAGGCCCCGGAGCCCCTGACGCTGGCGGTGGTGACGTCCCGGGCGACCCTGCGGTGCCGGGTGTTTGGGGCCCCCCGGCCCGACGTGAAGTGGATGAAGGAGACGCAGGAGCTGACCGGAGGCCGCTACAAGGTGCTGGACAGCGGGGACCTGCAGATAGACGACCTCCTGGTCACTGATCAGGGGGAGTACACCTGCTACGCCAGCAACAAGTTCGGCGACGCCTCCGCCTCGGGGGCCCTCGAGGTCAAGGGTGAGTCGGCCGTCGTAGAACTGAGCGCGCGGGAAACGGGGACGAAAGAAGACGTGTACAACGGACGAGCACGCTCTCCCATCTTAGCGCAGCGCCCGCAGTCCGACTGAGGCTTATTGTGGAGAAGGTGTCGTGTAACCAAACTTTTGGTTGGTTACATGGCGCCCCGGGTAAGCGAAATGATTTCTCAGTTCTCTTCTGGGACGTGCCAGATTGGCACGTCCCAGAAGTTGCATTGTCCCAGAAGTCCCAGAAGAAGCGTTGGTTTGGCACGTAAAACCCCCTTTCGATTTCTGTCGTAGTGTTTTCTTTTGTCCCTTTCTCGTTTGCTGTTTTATAACTAATCATTGCCAGCTGGCTCAGTTTTCCACACTTCTGTGAGTTGTCTGCTCGGACGGTTGGTTGGATTTGATTTGATTCGATTCTCGTGGGTTAGCCTTTCATACCGGGTGTTGGCGACGTAAAACAAAAACTGCACGCTCTTTCCGAGGTTCTTGACTGAGCGTTTCACAAATGTTCCGTGGACGGTGGGAATTAGTGTGGTTTTGCCAACGGCTCTACGAAAGATGTTGGGGAAGTTACGAAAAGTTTGGTGAAGTCCGCTCTTTTTGTATAGTATGCGAGCTGAGTGTGTGAAGAAAAAAAAATTTCCTTCGGCGTTTCTTTAGACGACTGTGTGAGAGTTGGCCGAGGACCGTCGCTCGAGCGTTGTACTATAAAACCGTCGATTGTGCCTATTGCGAAGACATAATTTGGGGAGCGCAAACAGTGCACATAAACACGCCGTTCATTAAATGAGAAACGCCAGCAATGTTCTCGTCTTGTTAGCGTGCGTCTTTTTCCTGCCACATTGGCGATGCCCGTTTGCGAGCGCGTTTGAGACCGGGGGTTCTCAAACTTTTTAATCTCGAGAATCTCCCATTTGTCTCGAATGGCAGCCAAAGAACCCTTCAGGTCTCGGCTTTGTTCTAATAGAGCAGGGCAAAAGCTTACAGAACTTGTAATAATAATGCTCCTTCTAAAGAGCTTCTAGATCATAGTTACGCGGGAATGGGAAACTCAGGCACTCTAAAATTCTGCTTAAACCGGAAAGACGCTTTGCTTAGGGGAGCCCAGTTTGGAGCCCCAGGGGAATACAGTTTTGAGAACCCATGGTTTAGAGATCTGCGCATGTTTGTTGTGGAGGGCCAGAGAACGGGTGGTGGAGCTCATGGCTCCGGTGCGCAGGCAAAACGAAGATCACGCAGCCGCCGGAGAATTACGAGGTGGCGGCGGACAAGAGCGCGACGTTTCGGTGTAACGCGGAGGCGGACCCGAGCCTGGAGCTGCGCATCAGCTGGCTCTTCAACGGGGAGCTGGTGGACCCGGATGCGGATGCCCGCATGGTGCAAGCCAGCGACAACTCCCTCACCATAACACGCACCATCGAGCTGGACTCGGGCGTCTACACGTGCCTCGCACAGACGGACCTCGACGGCGACAAGGCACAGGCGACGCTCACCGTGCAGGGTGAGGCGCCGCCAACTTCCTCGAACAATTATCCAATCAATCAGTCGGCAATGTTTTATTCACTAATGAGAGGGTGAGAGTTTTCCAGCTTCCTCAATCAAACAATCAGTGAGTCAGTCAGTCACTCATTAATGTTTTATTCGCTGGTGAGAGTCCTCCGGCTTCCTCAGTCAATCAATCAGTGAGTCAGTCAATCAACCAGTAATGTTTTGTTCACTGGTGAAAGGGTGAGAGTCTGCCGGCTTCCTCGATCAATCAGTGAGTCATTGAGTTTATCAAAAATGTTTTATTCGCTGGTGGGAATCATCGTGTTTGTGGGGGGGAGGGCTTTTTACCCTTGCCCGTCTGCTTGTTGTGCAGATGGTAAACAGCGGCTGCATTCAAAGTCGCGAGTAGCACCGTTCGTTCATTGATTTAGAAAATTTCTCGGTTCTTCAAAGTTGCATTAGTGTGTGTTGATGTACACTGACAGACGCTGTAGATAGTTCTCTAAGCCTGTGGATCGTCCACAATGGGACGCTATAGTAGGTTACAAGTCAAGAAGGTAGCGGCAAATGCCCCTCAAAGGGAATCATATATCCCTCCGCCACCTCCGCATCCAATAGCGTCCCATCGTTTCCGTGACGTTGCAGCCAACGCGCGAGGAGGGTCGTGCCTTTCTGTACATATTTGCTTTATCTCTCGACTTTGACTTAGCATTGTGGAAGCCACGAGACGGAGATTAAGTCTTCCCCCTTCCGATGGAAACAAAGACGACTTTCGGGGATTAGCTTCCCCCTCCGATTGACACAAAGGCTGCTTCCAGGGGCTCGGTTCCTTCTCCGATGAATACAAAGGTCGCTTTCTTAAAAAGTGGGGGTCGGAGACAAGTTGGCACCACTCTGTGGCCATTATCTATCCATTGAAGCGGAACAAGGAGCGTTTCCAGTGAACTCTTCTTTCGATTGCGGAGGGATTTGAAACCGGCACACCACGCTTGTGGGAGGAGCTTCTCCTACCTTCTTAACTTGTAACCGACTATAGCTGTATGTCAGCATTGTATGGTTGCATCTTGTGGTGCTAGCAGAGGCCACCCACAGTGCCCTAGCCATGGTCACGTCTTGGGTGTGCGGCGCAGATTTAACGCGAGCGCTACATCAGCATTGCACTACGTCAGCTGAGCGCTGCTTCCGAAATGTGAGCAAATGATTCGGTTCATTGCCCTGTGAGTTTAGTTCTCAGCTTAGCCAGTATATACTCGTGGAAAACTTTCTGTGGCTATGCAGTCAACCACTAGTGCGCGGGAGCTCACACACCTTGAGTGCCAGTCAAAGCTGTGCATGTGTACTCTTCACTTCTGGAATGTAAAGGTCTTAGAAAGGAATCTGACCTGACAAAGACAATTAACGAAGGACGGCCTCTGGAGAAGCGGGTTGCTCTTGGTAGACGAAGAAGCCGAGAGCTGCTGCTACCCTTTGCGATCCAGTCGCCCCTGAAGAAAAAACCAAGCAGGTTTCGAAACATCGGGTCACTTTTTATAGGGAATTTCCTCCCTAATAGGCCTGCAGCGCTCAAGTCTTGAGCTGCTCCCCTAGCGAGCAAAACTTGAATATTTTTAGGTTGCATTTCGATTGTGCGTTATCATGCTTGTTCGTTATTATAAACTTGTAAAATGCAACAAGTAACAAAAGTTGAGAATAAATCATTATAGCGTCTTAAAGGGATGCTACAACGAAATTTCGGCGCTTATTTCTTGGTTATTCGTGTTCAGTGGAGCATTATCACATCAGACACACCGATCTCTCGTTGAAAAACACACGAAAAGGAATTTTAAAATGAATTAAACGATTAGCAAAGAGCACCTGGTGGATGTCGCTAACGCCTCTTTTGTAATGCCCGTCTAGGAACCTTGACAGGTAGTGACGGTAACTGTCTTGCCTCCGGCCAGAAGTCGTTATTGTCCCTCTACAAGATTATAGAAGATTAACCCGTCACTCAACATTCGCACAAAGACAGCTTTGGGATTACTTGCGGTGGACCGATCGCTGGTGTGCTTCGGCTGCTTTCAGCGGATGCTAAAAGCCACCGGGGCCTATCCAGGGCCGTGTGAATGTGTACGTGACCTTGGAGAGGGGGCAGAGCGACCCGCGGAAAGTGTATCACGGGCTACGGCCACAGAGCGGGATTGGCTTGGATAGCTCGCAGCGTCCGCTGCGTCCGGACGTAAGGTCCCGAGACAAACTACGTCACGATTTCTGCGGATGTGACGTGGTCTCCGCTGGCTGCTCTTCGAGGTTTGCCAGAGTGGGCCGTTTATAACGAAAAATACAGCCATCAGGCTCAAGATACAAACGTGCGATTGTCATTTACGGATATTGTGGATCATATTCAGCCTATTTCTCTACATGACGTGTATATTTCAACTTTCGTTGAACTATCCCTTTAAGAAGACATTGAAGATGAAAGTTGCAACATTCTTTTGTTGATTTCAGATATCTTTTTTTAAATTTATCTCGTACCCTCCGTTAGCCCGCTTGCATATGTCCGTGGATCATGTATGATGCGACGCTAACATGCCGCTTTATGTGGGCAAAAAAGGGTCGCATCTTTCGAATATCACGGCATCCCCAACAAAGATGCGCGCGTCGAGCTCCTCCGCATTTGCGAAGGGAGGTGTGCCTCCTGACTCGCGCTTTTGGCGCAGACGTGCCCAACCCGCCCCAGATGGTGCGGGTGGAGTGCGACACGCTGATGGCCCTGGTGGAGTGGAAGCCCACGGGGGACCGGAGGGCCCCGATCCTGTCCTACTCGATCCAGTACAACACCTCCTTCAGCCCGGACACCTGGGAGGACGCCTTTGTGAACATCCCGGCCCCGGACACCAAGTTCAAGGTGTCCATGAGCCCCTGGGCCAACTACACCTTCCGGGTGGTGGCCCGCAACAAGATCGGGCCCTCCCTGCCCTCGGGGGCCTCGTCCCGCTGCACGACCCCCGAGGACGTGCCCCACAAGAACCCCGACAAGGTGGTGGGCCGGGGAGACCGCTCCGACAACCTCGTCATCTCCTGGACGGTGGGTCTCTCGCGCCCGCTGTAATGTTGGTTTACTAGTGCTGCGCGAATACTCCGATAGTAGTTTCAACTAATTGTATGTGCTCAGAGATAAACTGCGACATTCATACTTTTCAAAGCCTCGATTGCGGCGGGTGAGCCCCGTTGAGTGCGCTTCTCATCGAGCACTTGTGTGCTGCGGGGAAGCATACCTGCGAAGCTTGCGGGCTCCGCAGATATTGCTTCCCTGCAGTGCACGGAAGCTCGGTGAAAAGTGCACTTCATGGGGCTAACCCGCCGTGATTATGCAAAAGTGTATGTTTCGCGGCGATGTCTTGGCAACCGGCATTTATCGCTCGTGCTTTTTTTTACAGCGGTAGCCTTATGGGGTTCACCAGCCTCAGGAGCCTCATAAGCGCGAAATGTGTTGGTTGGTCAGCCTGCAACCGCTAAACGACCTTGAAAGAAGAAATGGCAGCCGGTGCCAGGGATTGAATCTCGGTACCGGCGTGGAAGCCGAGTGTGCTGCAGACTGAACTAAGGACCCAGCTTGCAGGAACAGGAGGAGCAGAACAGAAACGGGTGGGGTAGAAAGAGTGTGCAGAAGGAGGAGGAGTGGAAAGGGCAGGAGGCGTGCTTCCCCTCTCTTGATGACCCAGAAAATTCAGTGCAAAGGCTCTGTGTCTGGGCGGTGCTGAAGGGAACCGTGCGCAGCATCACAAAGGGACAATGGTGTGACATGATCTGTTTCAATACAAAACCTTGCCCTAGGCACCACCCGAACTAAGAGCGTCACCCACCCTATAAAGCATTGAAATGTGTTTGGCAGAAAGATCAAACATGCATCCAATGTGTTTTTTTTTTAATTTGAATTTAGAAAAAATGTTATGCATATAGCAAGCAGATATATAGATCTCCTTGATTAGGATAGTGGTGACATTGTCATTTACATGTCTCAGTTAATATAGTTATATTATAATTAATTGAGCTCAGAAGTGGACAAGAGGAATGTTGGGAATAACCTTCACACATTCTGCTGAGGTTTTGTTTAAGCAGGGTAGACAGTAGTGAAAGGCTCGGAGAAACTATTCAATATTCGATTAGAAAATATTTGGCTAAAACCACTATTTGCTTCGAACTCAAAATCTACCTTTGGGACATGCCCATTATTTATTTATTCCATCATTTATTTATCTATTCAGAATACCCCAAAGGCCTTTCAGAATTGTGTAAATAAAAGGGAGGTGGTACATCTTGATAAAAAAAAATTAACAAAACAGAAATTAAATGAGTACACATGAACCAAAGATAGAAGAGCACACAGTGGCTGCAGAACATAATGGCTTAAAAAAATTATATGTATTTATAGAATTCGAGCTTTTAGTATGAGCAACACGAGCGCATAGAAAAAAAATAAATCGAGCTTTCAGATATTTCATAACACAACCTAAAAGATGAAATAAATGGAGCTCTTGGATATTCTGTACGAGAACCTAAACATTTTCTTTATTGAAACACGTAATTGTTAATTATCTAAAGGAAATGGTTGCTAATTCTTAGGGGGAATTTTCTGCATTTGAAATAGAAACAGCAGCCTCGGGAAGACCGTTCCAGAGTTTGATGGCGCTCGGCAAGGAATTGATGGTGTCCGGCAAGGAAGAGTTAATGAATGCGAATGTTGACCCAAAAGTATGTTCGAAGCTCTTAGTGTTAAAGTAGTGCGATTCTTTATTAATGTGTTCAAGGAGTGAGATGGATTTAGAGTGGAGTTGTTGCATAATCGGCGAATTGAGCGTACGAGGGAAATTGTACGCCTTGTGCCCAGCAGAGAAATCTAATAGTATTGTTTCGTTAATGATACGCCGTCGAAATGTGAATATAATGGCGAAAAAGACGGGCAGCTCGAATTTGAACAGATTTAGTTTCTAATCGGGTAGATCCGGTCTCCCCATCTAACCTACCTTGGACGACGCGTCTCGTGCACCTCGAATGCGCAGCCAAAGCTTGGTGGAAGGCACGGAGTGCACGCTGGAGGCATTGGAGAGACACGCCCTGTTGGTGATTATTGGGAGTGTGTGACGCATAGTTACGCGTCGTTGGATGGTTGGGGTCTGCTAAGACGGCGCTTGAACTGGGCAAAAGCGTTCTTCCAGTTTAAGCCTTATTTTAGCAGATCGGAGCCACTCATCGACTGGTGACTCTAGGCCGAGCCCTCTCGGATTATTGCGTACGTGGTCTGTAGGCTTCTGCATTCTTTTATTGTATCGAGGATCAGGAATGTTCGTAGGGTATCGTTAAAAAGATACGTGGGTTTCTCAAGATCAAGAAGTTTGAGTCCCCGTTTCACGCAGTTTCTTCACAAAGCCGCTGACTCGTGGCGATCCCTCCCCCGCAGCCGATGCCGCCGATAGAGCAGAATGCTCCGGGCTTCTTCTACAAGGTGTTCTGGAAGAGGAACGACCTGCCCGACGCCGCCTGGAACTCCAAGATCATCGACGACTGGAAGCAGAACCGACACGTGGAATATGGGCAGCCCACCTTCAAGCCCTACCGCATCAAGGTCTGCACTCTCCACTCTTCCCTATTGCGGTAGCTCGTTACGGGGGCAGGGCGGCCAGCACTCTGAACCCTGATTGCCCATTACTTCTTTCCTCAAGTATCTGCGTGCGGGTAAAGAGCCTAGAAGAGATCGCTTAGCACATTTGCGTTGCTTTATCCACTTTGTTGTACATCTTGCCTATCTCACGTCCTCTGCTTAACACCATTTTCTTTTGGATTTGTTTTCTCAACTGCGTTGCATAAAGCCTGCCAAGTTTACACTACTACAGGATTCTTGAACTTCCCAACGCCCATCCTTTTCTTTAAGTGGCCGGCAACGCAAACGGGTTGCGGAGAAATCTATTAATAATTACTCCAATCGTAATGCCTGTAGGAATCGGATTGACATGTCCAGTGTGCACTCTCCCAAATATTTACGGTAGTGCGTCCCAAAAAAAAAAAATTTTTGGGGGGGCGGCCCGTGTATTACGCTTGACCTTGCCATGCCACCTTGTGTGACGCGTGTTCGGTGCTTCAGGTGGAGGCGCACAACCGGCGTGGCCAGGCCCACACGGTGGCCATGGACGTGATGGGCTGGTCTGGGGAGGACGTCCCGCTCCTGTCCCCGCAGGACTTCAAGTTGGCCAACGTGGTGGACGCACGCTCCGCAAACTTCTCCTGGAGCCCCGTCAGCCCTGAGTCGGTCAGGGGCCACTTCCGCGGATATAAGGTGGGTGGGGACTCGGACCTTTTTGTAGCGTGAGCTACACTAGCCGAGGTTGAGCAGTTTCGCGTGGCTCCCAAAGAGCCGCGCTGCGCATGCGCGAAGAGCAGTGACGTCACACGGCGCACAGCTGGTGCGCCGGAGCTGCCACCGCCGCGCGTTCCGCCGCCACCGCTCGTGCCTCGCCGGTCTGCGCATTTAGGAGGAGTGGCGTCATAGCCGCGGCAGACGCACTGGCGCCGCCGTGCGCCCAGCTGTGCGCCTCCGTTGCGCAGTAGCCAAGTCTGACGCTGCACCGGAGCCGCTCGATGGCGCCTCTCATTTTGTGCGCATAAGCTCACTGCTACGTATATCCTGGCATAGCCGAGCTAAGCCACCGCAATTTTTTGTCCATTTGTTTTCTCCTTTGCTTCTTCTTTCGTAGGTTAATTTATTATAATAATTTTTTCTTTTCTCAATTCTCTTTTAATTCTTTCTTGTGTTTCTTGTTTTAGATATATTCATGACCTGCATACTGTTGTATTTTTATATGTATAGCATTCCATTTAGCTTTGTGCGCCACCTGGTGGAATGCGAAGGTCTTTGTGGGCACAGAAAAAATAAGGATTATTTTATTATTATTATTATTATTATTATTCTCTTCCTCTCTTTTTTCTTCCTTTATTTTTTTTTTCATTTATTGAGTGATGATTTTTAGAGTTCCCCATTCAGCTTGATACCTCCTTAGTAGTTAGTGCTCTTGTCCGTTAATCTTTACCCGAAAGAGAAAAAAAAAGAATTAAAAATCTGAACACAAAGGGTAAATGTGGAAAATTATAATGAAAAAAATGAGACACTTACAATTTTTTGTAATGCGAAATTAAGGAGGAGGAGAGGAGGGTAGGGGGGAAGGGTATGCCTCTCCTCCCCCTCCATACCCTCCTCTCCTCTTTTCTCACTTCCTATTTAGCGGAAAATTTTTGCTAAATTTCGACTAAACTTATTGAAAATTTCTCTGCTAAAATTAGCGGGGAAAGTTTTGCTAAATTTCCCGCTAAACTTAGAGGGGACATTTTCGCTAAATTTAGCGGAAATTTAGCAGAAAGTTTCCTCTAAATTTAGCGGGGAAATTTAGGTCACGTGACCTCAACACCAATTCAGTTTCCCCGCTAAATTTAACGGGGAAACTGTGATGTCCCATAATGCAACGTGCGCTGACGCTGAAGGCGACGTCGCTCTACCCGGAAACGGGCGCCTAAGAACTGCGCTCTAAAAGTGCGTTGCGTTTTTCAAATCTACGCTTATAGCCGAAATCGTTAAGGATAATGTTGACAGCTGTCTGTTCAAAATTACTACCGTAAATTGCCGGAAGAGTGTTCGACCTACTTCCACCGAAAACTGGGTTATGGGCGCTTTTCCGGTCACATCGGGTGCCTAATGTATAATTTGCAAACTTCCCAAGTTTGGGGAATGTTAATAGTGGGTGCTTGAACGGAGTGGGCACTTCCGCAGTATTTTAGGGCATGTGTCGGTTGTAAACAATTCCTATTACCTAGTCACTCGCTTAATGCGAGGTCACTGCTTCAGTTTGTAGAACGATTAAGATTGTTTCTGTCCTCATGCCCACTTCAAACAGCGCATAATCTGCAAAGTGTCCCCCAAAAAATTTTATTTTTTTAATCGCAACAATAAACTGTATCGTCAGATGCTCAGTTTCTATCTAAATATATTGCTAGCGTTCAAACCAGAAGCCAAAATTTTGTAACAAAGTTTTATTCAAAAGTTACGGGCAATCTTGGGAAACCTTCAGTGGTAAGGCGGTGGCTGACAAAACTCACGCGGCCTGAATGGCGGCACACGCTACCGAGAACCAGCCCCATTTTCCCTGTGGAAGTTTCAGAAAATCGCTTATAAGTTTCGAACAAGTTGACGGTTGGTTCTGAAACATAGGCATCCGGAGCGCTGCACTTGGGCAGCGCTCCGGATGCATTCCGGAGCGCTGCCGCTCCGGCGTTCGGCAGCGCATCGGCGGCGTTCGGCGATGCATCGTTTACTTCACGAAATGTGTTTTCTAATGGCTGGGATCCCCGAGGAAAGTGTGATGGGATGCCACGAAAACTGCAGAGGACAATTTGTAAAAAGAGTTGTAAATTGGGAAGAAAGAAGGACATTCTAAATGCACCCCAACAGGAATCGAACCCACGACCTCACAGTTGCAAGCTTGACATTCTACCACTGCACCAACAGACCCTTTGCAAAACGTACAGCGCCACGACGGCAGGGAATTTTGGGAACCCTCGGTACAGATCACGCACTTTCTCGTTGCTCCCCTGCGACTGCGCGCGAGTCGCGGCAGCCACCGCCAGCAGCCTTCACAGCCATCTGCCGGAACAGTCGTGCGCCATTGGCGGCGTACCGTATCTGTGTCGACGTAAACGCATCACGATGGGTCAAGCTATTCACTTATTTGAATACTGTTGTTCGTCGTAACTTACCTTCTGTGACATGAAATGACTCTCCACCCCCCCCCCCCACCCCCCCGTCTCGCAGATTCAAACGTGGACGCCAGAGGAGGGCGAGGAGAAGCTGAGGGAGGTGGTTGTGCCAGCCAACGTGACGACGGCCCTGGTGACGCTCTTCAAGCCGTACTCGCGCAACCTGGTGCACGCCCTCGTCTTCAACGACATGTACAACGGGCCCCCAGTCGGACAGCATCGAGTTCAGCACGCCCGAAGGCAGTAAGTGGGGGGGAGGGGGGGTAGACACGCAGCCGTCGCTTTAAGGCTCGTTCGCATGCTTGCATTTGCTTAAGACCAAGTTCTTGCGATCCCTTACGACGATGGAGCACGCTGGTGCCATCTACGAGGTGGCCCTTGAACCGCTTTTCACTAGAGCGAAGGTTTTGCAGTGTTTGCGAGGTCAAATGTACATACTCTCTAGGAGAAATGGTCGTTGCAATATCGTCGCGAGTTTTTCGAAGCAAAAAAAGAAAGAGAAGGCACGAAAAAAAATGGGAGGTATACGGAAATGCCAAGTGTTCCCTGGATAGATGGCGCCAGTGTGTTCTTTCGTCGTAAGAGATTGCGAGCCATTCGGTGGTAGGCAGTGGCAAGTGCGTGAATCAACCTTTAATCTCGCAATTCCTTCTCTCTTACCTTTAAAGGTTCAGAACAAAAAAAAAAAAAAAGAATGGAATGAACCCACTGTAAGGCCAAGACTCGCCCTGTTGTGCTATAATAGTTTTGCCTTCTGTGCATTCCGAAATTGCGAAATGCTAAACCAACCGCCACTTATTTTATTAGGCGTACTCCTTCACGCACCAGTACGTTCGACTGTTTTAATGCTTTGAGAATGACTTGTTCAATACTTACTGTAAAATACAAAGGGAGCCCCTACCTTACTTTCAGTGAAAACTTAGTTAATCTAGATGGGGGCGGCTTGACTAGTCGAATCGGGTGTTTAACGTATAATTTGCAGGATTCCCAAGTTTGGGAAATGTTAATAATGGGCGCATGGACAAAGTGGGCGCTTCCGCGGTATTTTACGGCACGTCTGAAACAGTTCACCTGAAAAGCTAGAGGCAAGGTGGGCATGCCCCTCAAATGCTAGGAAAAGGAGATCGCGACTCGAAATGATTTGATCGATGCACGTGCGAGGATGCGAGCAAGCCGGTGCTCTTGGCCTACAAATGGCTCCTTCGAAGGATCTTGTCCCAGCCCTTTGGGGAATGGGTGCGGATATTGCGTACGGGTCTCGAAGAGTGTCGTGTCCTAGAACAAACTGCGGCCTACAGGTGCTTCAGTGCACACTACCTGCACAATCGGAACTTTTTAGATGAGCAAGGTGTTCGCGTTGAGCTTGCAAATAGAAAGGCGTCACACCGATTTTTGCTATCTGCGTACTATTTCCAGTATAACTCGTTAATCCCCGTTTAAATATCTCGTTACTTTTTCTGTCCGCCAGGCTGACAAATGGGGGGGGGGGGGGGCAGGAACCCTGGCAAACTGCATTATTGCAGCTTTTTTTCTCTGCTCCTTACCCTTTTAGTACTCTGGGTGTAAGATACATTGAATTGAATCGAATTGATTCCATTTGTCGTTCCGACCTCTCCCAGCACCCGGGCCAGTGGCATCTTTCGAGGGCATTCCCATGGGCTCGACCGGAGTCTACCTGCTCTGGAAGAAGCCACTGGAATCCAACGGCATCCTGACGGGCTACCACATCTACTACGAGGAGGGTGAGCACGCGTTGGCGAGGGCTCAACGGGTTTGCGCAACGAATCTTGTTGGCTGTGGAGCGCTTTTTTGGGACGGTGTTTCTTTTTTGCGGCGCACGAAGGCAGCCACATGGGCCTAGCTTTGGCCGATGAACGGCGGTAATGGGCAGCTGCTTAGGTCGAGGAATGGTGCTATGACTGGAACAGCCTTCCAGTTGCACGTTGACGAAAGGCAAGCTTTTTTTCCATCTCAAAAGCCGGCCACTTCTTTAGTAACAAACGTCGACAGAAGTGGGTTCATTCCTTGAGTGATGGATGTTGGTAAGAATGACGTCTTTTGCTTTCCGTGGACAGTGACTGACATTTGCGCAAAAGCTGGAGTATTTTCAGTGAGCAACTTTGGTGAAAGTAGGCCAATTTCAGACAACCAATAGACCAGTACAAAAGTGGGGCTTTCTTTTTCACGAGGAATGTGATTGGAAATGGAGTGACCTTATGTACTTAACATTTATTTTTTTGGCTAGAAGTTGTAATCCTTAGCCCTTTCCGTACCACGAGAAAATGTAGTAATTTTCGAAGGGCGGATGAGAGATTTTTTTACTTTAAGAACTACTTAGCATACAGCTAATTATGATATATCTAAGTGTAGCGAATAAACTGCTCTTTAGAAGAAGAAAAAAAAAAAAAGGTTTACACTAACGCTTTGGAAAAGTTCTAAACAATTCTGGCTATATTAAAGGGCAACTCCGGTCCATACTTTCGATTTTGGGATTATGGCTTTTTTTAGCGCAGCCAGCGTCCCTGAATTGCAAGGTGTAATTTTTTTCTCGTTATTGCGCGTAGTTTTAAAGATATCGACGCCTCAAGGTTTTGTTTGGGGCGCGGCCAACAAGACCGAAACTAGCCGCTCGAGGCCCCGGCAACACTGGAAATCAGCCGCTATGTGAACGTGACGTCAAGATCGTTCTCGTTCAACGAGTGTGCAGGCCGAGCGGCACCTAACTCTGTTGCGCTAGCCGTCTAAATATAGGAGGTAGGCTGATTTTGTTTTAATTCTGTATACGTGGTAGTTGTCCAGCATATGTAGCAAGATTTAGTGCGTATGCCCAAAAGCTAGCGACTGGAAAACCCGTGAGCTCGTACGGTGCCGTACTTGGCGGCCGCCGCCGTGCGTGCGCTATGTTGTACTCGTCACTTGTATACCCAAAAGCTAGCGACCGGAAAATGAGTGAACTCGTTCGGTGCCGTACTCGGCAGCTGCCGCCGTGTGTACGGTCATCCGTACTCGGCGCTAGGCCGAAATTGGCATCGGGGCTCCGTGACGTACAGTACTGGGGACCCTCTCGCTTTCGCACTGCGGGTCAGTCCCAGACACAAAGTTTTGAGGCTCTCCGGCGCGGGCCGCGGCGCCCGAACACACGTGTGCTGGGCCGTACACGTCTGTTTTTTCGTTCTTTTTTCCTCGGGCGCGACAAAGCCGAAGTCCAAAGTCCACTCGTCGAACAGCGTTCACCCACACCTTCTCCAATTTCCGGTCCGTTGGAAACTTGTGAAAAAGCACTTTCCGTGATGCGCAGCGGAATGTTTGAATAGCCCACAGCGCTACAAGTTGCACTCGGCATCTTCCGAGGAGCAGCTGGGCAGTCTTGGGCGCACCGAGTTGCTCGCTAAAACGAGTCTTGGAGTCCTCACAAGCAAATAAACAAAAGTCTATACCGAAGCTACACGGGCTACAGATAAAAGCAACGGCTAAACACTCCAATCACAAGCCGAAGTAGCGGTGGTAGCAGCTCAAAGAAGCGCACTTTGCGCCACGCCCGGACCGGAGGAAGAAAAGAGAACGATACTGACGTCAGGACCAAATGTTGCTTTAGCGATCGGCAACCCGCTGGCCGCCCGCTAAGGATCAGCGGCTCGCGGCGGGTCGCATTTTTATTATCGGCATTAGTTGAGAATGCGGCGTCCCACTGACGTAATATTTTGGCTGGGATCGTATTTTGTGTCACTACAGCGATACAAGTAATTTATTTCATTTCGAGTTTTGGCCGGAGTCGCCCTTTAAATAATACTATAATTTTTTTAAAATCCTAAATGTACAAAGTGTGCCCAATGCACGCCACTATCACTTCCACTTCCATAAGTTAGAGAGCTCTAGCTGATACTGTTTTCTTTTCTTGGTCCGTCAGCAGGCATGCTTTTGTGGTCTCATGCCATTCAGAGATGCTGTTGCACGCAAAAGTGCATGTCCTCCAAAACACTTTTTTTTTTTCCACAAAACCTTGGTTTGTCATGGCACTTCTCTAACTTCTCCTCCGCTGCTGTTTTTATGGCTTGCGACACACATAAAATGTGTGCCCCAACTTGGGAAAAGTTGAAGGAGCTAGAACGACTGTCTCCAACGATTGCCTTTCAGTGTTCTGCACCTAGAAGATGAATTGTCGCTGTAGGAGCATCAAATCGAACGATCCAACATCACCCATGGTTCTCACTGCTGCTGTCATTAAAAAAAAAAAACGAGCAGCAAAAGCAGTTAAATTGTACGATCGAGGCTGTCACCGCTGCGCAGGGATTTATTTCTGGTGGCTAACCAGCTTGGGAGAAAGTGCACAATGAAATCTAAACTGAAGCTGTAGTTCTTCAACTATCCACGAGATGGTGCAACGTGTTCCTGCACGCCAAATTCAAATTTTGGTGACGCATGGAAACCATAGATTACGGGCGATTGACGGCCTACGGGCGTGGCAGTAGTGTAACCAGGAATTATTTTCAGGGGGGGGGGGGGGGTTCATGACCGGTAGGGGGGGGAGAGGGGGCTTTGTCCCAGCTTTGTGGGTAGTGGTCGATGTATATTCACGGGTACGGACACGGCCGTCCCCAACCCCCAGCTACCGTATTTACCCGAATATAGGTCGACCACGAAAATAGGTCGACCCTTATTTATTGAACCCACCGAGAATAAAAAAAAAATAATTCGAATATAGGTCGACCTTTTTTTTTTTTTATGAACAGGGGAAAGGTAGGGAAAAAGAAAGAAACAAATCTTCATTTACAGCACTCTCGGCTAAATCGCAGGGCGATGTCAAAAACTTAATCATCGTCAGAACTTCCGGACATGTCGTCGTCGTCCGAAGCTTCGTCAGCTTGGTAGACATCCTCGCAAATTCGCAACAATACACAATACCTCACTGACCCTGTCCGTTGTAAAATGACACTGCGCAAGACGCAACGAAGGAAGGTGGAGACCGAAGGAAGGTGGAGACCGGCGAAGCGACGAAAGACCAAATACAAATAGGCGTGCAACGCCGGAGTCGCCGTGAGCAACACGCGAGCCGCCGCAAGCAACAAGCTAAAGTAACCTCCGTTGTTTCTTTTTCTGTTTTTTGTTTTTGTGGGCATTTGCAAGGGAGAGGCATGGAGGGCAAAGTCCATGGCGCATCCCGTTCCTCTCCCTCCCCTTCTCCAGCGAGGGGAACGCTACAGGCGCGATTTCGAAACCCGAAGCCCGAGGGATGTGCGCGAGCGGCGGCCACGAGGAGGGGGGGGGGGCTTTTGTTTGTTGCTGTTGCGGTTGCTCTCGTGCACCAAAAGCTTTTTGAAACAAGAAGCGGCGCGGAACGCCGGCTCGGCTCGGTGAGCTCCATGCCCTCGGTAGGGTCGCAAAATTTGGTCGCGAATATAGGTCGAAATTCTTTGGTCACGATTATAGGTCGACCCTTAATTTTTGACAACATTTCCGAAAAAAAAGGTCGACTTATATTCGAATAAATACGGTAACTGGAACAATTCAGTAGTCATTCAATAATTGTTTTCCTTTATTAAAAAAAAAAGATATGCTTTGGGGGGAGGGGGGTTTGATTCCCAAACCTCCCCCCTGCCTATGCTACTGGAGCATGGTACGGAAAGAGAGAACATCTGCGTTGGTTCTTAATTTTTGTTTCCTTCTTAATGTGTTCCTACGTCGGTGTACCAAACAGAAGATTGCCATGGTTGTTTTTGGGCGCCCAAAAGTATGGATTATTACCGTTATTGTGACCGGAGGGGCGGTGTCCGTGTGCAGTGCGTGGGACCCAGCTGGGCCCCAAGATGGAGCGTCAGCCTCCCGTCAGGGACCCCCTAGAGTCGAGGGCCAAGCTGGCGGGGCTCAAGCCCAACACCAAGTACCGCATCACCCTCCAGGCAGCCACCCGCCAGGGTCAGGGGGACCCCTACTTCATCGAGCTGTCCACCGCAGATGAGTCGGAGAGGGGTGAGCTCTCGACCTGTCTGCGCCTTTTCGTGCGATGAGGTTTAGGGTATGCCGACAAACCCAGAAGAGCAAAGGCCCGTCGACGCACTTGCGTTTGCATAGGATTGAGTTCTCGCAATCCATTGCGACGAGAGAACGTACCGACACGCTGGGAGCACCTATGAGGTGACCCTGGAACTGCGTTTCGCTAGGGCAAAGGTTTTGCGGCATTAGTTTCTGGATCGGACTGCTAGGGCTACATTTCGGTGTAAAATGAGCGTTCGGCGATGCGTCGTTTATTTTTGTAGTAGAAAAAAAAAAAAAAAAAAAAAAAAAAAAAAACTCAAAGCGTTTTTGGGGGACTTGTTGTAGTTGAGAGAAAAACGAGCAGTGTTTTCGGTTGTGCAGCATGTTCTGGTTGACTAGTGCGTGCTTCGGAGGGGTGTGTGTTTCCGACACTCCCGGTTGGTGGTTGCAGTGCCCGACATTCCGGACTTCCTGTGGACCTACCTGCCAGACCACGACGGCCACGCGGCCGTGCAGGTGACCTGGCTGCCCGCAGTCACCGGCCACCCGGGCAGCCACTTCTACGTCCAGTACCGCAGGAAAGGTGGACCTCCTTTTTTTTTTTGACCAGTCGTGCGCAAGTCTGTTTTGTGGAACATCATATCGGTCGTGGGCATCTCCTATGGGCCTCGAATCCCCTCTCTGCAGCGTGACATTCTACTCCTCCGATTGGTGTGTTTCCGCCACTTGTGGTCCCTCGGTTTCCGCGAAGAGTTGGAGCGGATCAGAGACGGCGATGCTTGTGTTCGCTTGTCCTTTTTGACGGAATTTCAAGGACCAGCCACCAGAATTGCAACACCTGACAGCATGAAAAGGCAGCTCCCGCAACGTGCAGTAGACTCTCATTAATTCAAACTCCACGAAGCCACGAATTTTGTTCGAATTATCAGAAATTCATCTAAATATGTTGCGAGATAAAATTATGATTTGCTGTATGAATGGCTATACGTACAAAGCAGATATTCAATCATTTCCTCTACGTAGGCCCACTGATCATAAGCAGGTATGCCACACATGAAACAATTGCGAAATGTATGACGTAAGTTTATTTATCCCTAAACAATGTTCTCTATCGTGGACCGTTTAGAAGCACATGACAACTGAAAATAAAATTAAGTTCCTTCTACATGAGCGATGAAACCGGGTACCGCATGGCAGTTTTCATAGCAACTTGTGCGGACGCTGCGACGTGGACGGATGCCATGCTGCCGTGTCGCAGCATCCGTGCAAGCTGCTATGGAAATTTTTTCGTGGTGCCCGTTTTCATAGCTCACATGTGCGCGCTGGAGCCCCGTTGAGTGCGCTTCTCACCGAGCACCGGTGCTCGAAAAGAAGCACACTCAATGGAGCCGCGAGAACATAAAGTATGAATCATGGAGTTATTACAATAAACGCTAGAGGCTCAGCTGGCGCTTGTGTCTACGGGACTTCCGGTTGCAAATTGAAGCAGACAGCATGCAGTCTACATTTCTAGCCTCCCTGTGTATTCCTAGGGGAAAACGCGCGTGAATTTTGTCTCTTCGCAGGAAAATAACACGAATAACTTTTGTTATTTCGGTTGTACCGGATAGTATGTACCTTTATTGGTATTGTGAAAGTGTAATTGCTTTAGTTACAGCATTTTTCTTTACCACTGAACGATGTTAAACTTCGCTTTATTTTAGGCCCAAACCTCCGTTGCATGGAAGGTATGTAAAAACGAGCTACGATTCTAAGCAAAATAACGATCGAAAGGAATGTAGAGTGTGTTCAAGGCTCGCCAGCATTTCGGTGGTGCTTATATATTGCTAATATGCCCGTCCTGTCATTGGATGAAAATGAGTCCGTCGTGCATCTTTACGATCGGTTAAAAAACATTCGAACGCAAAAAATAAAGCATATGAGCTACGAAAGGTGTGTCTTTTTATTATTACCTATGTCGGGCAGTTTTTATCGGGCACCTGCTCTCTGGCTTCCCTATTTGCAAAGATTTGGAGCGTGCGGGTGATAATTTGAACCAAGAACAAGCATCTTCGCACGTATTCATGAGCAGAAAGAATAAAGCAGTACTTATTTTTTGCAAATCTGACTATATTACGTGGCTTTCAATTTAGTTTGATCGTCTGCATGCAGTGGCGTAGGCAGAGGTAGAATTTGGGGGGTCGAAACCCCCCCCCCCCCCGAAAAACAAAATCCTGGCTACGCCAGTGTCTGCATGCACAAGGAGTTACTTATCCAGTGTTTCTGCGTTGTTCTTGCCGTCTCTCTTGGTTTTCCACATGTCCTTCGTTTGTTTGGCACCTGGTTTGGCACGTATATCCCCCATGTTGGAAAGCGTCAACACCGTGTTCGCGCTAACAGTGTCCGACAGTGCACATAAATACACGTACGAAGCGGTTTTACCACCGTTTTTCATGCCACGAATTTAAAAAAAAAAGAATGCTGTAACTGACCAATTATTTCGTCTGCGTGACTGAGAAATGTTCCCATGTGCCTAGTACATACAAATTATTTGTGATATTTGCTCTTATAATCGAGCGCAGAGAGAAAATGCACTCGCTTTTTCCCATAGAAATGCATTACCGGAAGTCAATTTCTGACTGCTTGCTGTCTGCTTCAAAATGCAACAGCACACTAGCGCCACCTGAACCTCTAGCGTTTATTGTAATAACTCTATGGTATGAATTACACGAAAACACCATTTGAATTAAGCGGCTTATGAATACAATAGCGGGACAACCAAAATTTTGAAATTTGTTTGAATTAACCAGAAGTATGAAATATCCGAGTTTGAATTACCGCGAGCCCACCGTAATTTGTTGCCACTTCGGGATCACTTTTGACGCATGGTCGTCATAGGAGGCTAAACACACCAGTCTAAAATGCGGTATAGACTCCGTAGCGAAAGCGGGTTCGTCGTCGCAAAGTGTGCTACGCCCTCGAAGCGCGAGTAAAATGCCAACCCATTGACAACGGTGGCGACGTACGTTCTACAACAAAATGAGGAATGCTGGCGGCCGCCGCTGAAAAAGAATCGTTACCGGTAGAACCGGTAGGCCACAAAAGAGTCCAGTTTGTTTTGTTGGGTTGTCACACGGCCACCGTCGCACGGCCCAGTGCCTCGCCTTAAAAAACTCCTCTGGCCGGTTTCAGGGGACGAGACGTGGGAGACGACAATGATGGAGAAGAACGAGGACACGATCCTGGTGAAGGGCCTGGAGACCGGCGCCATCTACGAGATGCGGGTGATTGCGGTGGACGGAAAGCACCAGAAGCCCTCTCGCATCGAGGAGGTCGAGACCGGGGGACTGGGTACGTCGGGGCCGGTCACCCTCTGCCACACCCTCGTGACAAACTCTGCTTTTCAAGGAACGCTAGACTGCCAACAAACGCTTTATCGAGTGCCTGGCCTGGACACATACATTGCAAAAGTGTCATATTTTCCAGTATTCTGAGACACACATGCCTTATTCTGGCACTTAAATAAAAAAAGAAGCGTCTTGGGTGCACAGAGTGTTTCCGGAAGCTGTATTGATGTGCATTGCCCATGTCCAGCGATCCGTGCCCCGGGCAGCCCCGACCAGGTGGCCGGGGCGGCCTGGTTCATCGGCATGATGTGTGCCCTGGCCCTGCTGCTGCTGCTCCTGATCCTGGTGTGCCTGGTCAAGCGCAACCGGGGAGGGAAGTACTCGGTGCACGACAAGGAGGTGGCCCAGGGCAGGGACCTCGACTTCCAGGACGACGGGGGCTTCCACGAGTACTCCAAGCCGTGAGTGCACTCTCCAGTCTACCGTAGTGGTTCTCAAACCGGCTTCCTAGGGATTTTCAGGGGTTCCCTCACCCATCCCTGCCCTCGAGGAAGCTACCGTATTTGCACGAATATAATGTGACCACGAATATAACGCGAGGGCAGGTTTTGATGCCCTCAAAAAGAAAAAGAAATATTATTACTATTATACCGCGAGCTGAGGCCGCCTCAATTTCTCGCATGTGGGGGCATAGCAAAAGTGAAAAGTCAATGGAAATGGAAGAAATATCAGTTTATGTTTTGACTGCACTCATCCTGACTGCTCAAGTCCTTCATTTACAATCCACTTGGCGACTACGCAGTTAGGCAGCAGCACGGCACCGCTTGTCTGATAGTTCCTTTTGGCGGCCCACAATCCAAGCAAGGCACGAAACAGAAGCACCAACACACAAACACCAGACCACTCTGGAGCAGAAACTACAAAATGCGCAGGCAGAAAAAATACCGCTGAACCCCATACACAATCACACTTTTTGTCCTGGTCCCTCCGCATAAACAAACCTCGTGTTACACGATTGCGTAAACGCAGTCGGTGGTCTTTTGGCTTGGCTTGGCTTGGCTTGGCTTGAATTGGCCAGTGCTCGCATTCCCGCATGGCGGGCGCGCTGAGTTTCTGCGGTGCTGAGTTTCTGCTGCTTGCGCGTGGCGCTGAGTTTCTGCTGCGTGCGCGTTGTACAAACATAAAAAAAGCAATAAAAATGCTTTTTTATGTTTTCTATTCGCCCCTTCACGTGGCCCAATAGCTAATAAATTCCCTCCCACACCCCAACTTCTTTTCCCACCCGATCTCCTGCATTGAGCAGGAAAGATGCCTTTCTCCTCTGGCTTTCTCCAGACTCGCGCACCTCGTGGCTGAACTCGATTCCGAATATAACGCGAGGTGCGTTTTGGAGCACGTAATTTCGAAAAAAAACTCGCGTTATAATCGTGCAAATACGGTATTTTGCCAGTCTTAACAGAGCTATCTATTGATCCGTAACTATGTGTCAAACGCTTCGTGGTATGTGCACTATTTTTTCCGAGGCCATGCGGAGATCAAGTCGTCTGCTTCTTGTGCAGACGTCAGAACGGCGCCGAGCTCTGATTGTCTTTGATTGAAAGGATAGTGGGTAGACCATAATGCTAGATGCCTCGAGTCTACCCACTATTTTTTTCAACCAGCCAATAAGAGCTCGGTGTCGTTCTGACATCACCGCAACTCCTGCCGAGACTGCGATGAATGTAACGCCTCCGTTGGGCAGATGGGGGCTCCTCGAGATCAGAAAGTTTAAGAGCCCTTGCCCTACTTCCACGACTTTGTCGGCGGCGTCGAGGTCTAACGAAAGACGGGACGACTGGCTTTGACGCAAAATCGCTTACTAGGACCGATCTGTTTGCTCTAGCTTGCCGTATCCACCCTTCTGAGCTTTTCTTCAAGGGCCAAAGCACAATCCCCTAGTCACTATTTGGCATTAGATATTCGATACGTCCCCCGGCTTTCTCCTCTCTCGAGTTGGAAAAGAAGCCACTCCGACCTCCTCCTGGCCCGAGATTCCCGAAATTCGGTGTCGAGACGAGCCCTTAGAAAGGCATCGCCGTGGTCGCCGGCAAAATGAGTACGGTGGGGCTTCTCTTTTGGCTACTCCGGCTCCGGCAGATACTCCTTGCCTGTCGTCGTGCCTCGGCTGCGCGCGCATGCTAAAAGCTCGCGAGACACCAAAGCTTTGTCGAAGGTGCTTGCACTGCACAACTGAAACTTTTCCCTGCTGTTCTCATCCTCTTTGTGATTACTGTCGAGATTGGTTATAACGAAGTCGGTTATAACGAAATAGCGGCTAAAGCGAAGCAATCACAATTTCCCATTCCCATTTGCACTTTTTCAATGCATTTGTGTCGGTTTTTAGCGAAGTAAATTGAGCGGCTCCCGCGAATATAGTGACGAGAAATTTTGTGATAATTTAAAAGATTTATGAAATTCGGAAAGTTTACTAAGTCTGGTCCGCCACACTTTGGTCCGCGGCCAAGAAGCCACCCAGAACAGGCTGCAGAAGATGCCGGAAAGGCCGCCGGCGCCAGTCTCCGCAACGTCGTCTGCTCCCCGCTCCTTATCTGGGAAGCGGCTTTATTGCATCGCACGCGGAGAAGACGTCGTGGCATGCCGATAGGGGCGTTCGGGGCGCCAGCAACAACGTACCGGCGGAGACGACGGAGAGAGTCTAGATTTAAGAGATGGGGCAGTAAGTACGCCTGCATTTGATTGTTGCGTGGCCAGTGTGGCGAGGAAACTGCGCGGAGAGACAGACACGTTTGCAGAAGGTGAACGCTTTTGAGTTTCGACTCCTTGCATGCTGCAGCTCGTTTTGCAAACGCGGCCCACAAGCCACGTGACCCCGATCGAGCAGTCGCCCCATCTCTTAAATTTAGGCTCTCTATTCCGACGACAAACAAGCTTGAGCGCGAACTCGGTGCCGTGCATGCTTCTTTGTTTCCTTCGTGATCTGTGTCGGCTTCTGGTCAGTAAGGTCGCCCTTGCGCGAAAGTCTACATCGCTCAAGCACCGATTCGGCGAATCGTCGCCGCTCAACGACGGAAAGTCCCGGCACCGCCGGCACCTCTACGGGGAAGACGAAGGCAATCTCCTTGAATTAAAAGCGTGCCATCCTCGACAGAGTGCGCATAAATGCAAAGAATGCCGTCCACCGCCGGCGGCTCCGCGGGGCCGTCGCAGCTGTCGACGAGGTTCGTACGTGGCAGAATCTTTTCGATCGGAGCTTCTCGCAGTTGGCGAGAAGCGGCTCCTGATCTAGCAGAGGACGCGTGCAGGGTAGCCTCGACCGCTTTCTGCAGGCTCGATAAACATGTGCCCGTGACAACCCGTGTTATCTTTATTAATGCGAAAGCATTAACTGTCTCATGGAGCGAAACGACATCATCAGCCGCGCCAAACGGCAGCCACATTCCCCTGTCCCAAATGAGCGAAGTGAAGCCGCGATCTGAAGCATCCAAGCTCTGAAGCCACGCAAACCGTCAGCTAAATTCACCTCTCTAAAAGGAGCAAAGGGAAGCCAAATCCCCGATAGATTATGCTCCCATTGGCTGGCGCGTCATCAAGGAACGAGGCTCCCATTGGCTCTCGTGCGGCGTGGTTCCGAAAACCGCCACCAGAGAAGCCCTCTCCATGGCGGCGGTGCGAGCCTGGCCGCTTGGCCTGGCCACAGAGCCCGCTCACGAGAGCACGCGCTCGACCGTCGGCCACTACCTCGGCAGTACTGAAACGTGGCCGCCCACGCCACTACGCCGCAGACGAACTAAGGGAGCCGAAGAACGACATTCATGCTTTCGCATTGAGAACTCATAAGAAGTGCTTAGGTGTCCTCGGAAAATTTTTTTTTTCATGTTATTTGTATGAGTTCATATACAGTCGAGCCCGGTTATATCACACTCGGGTATTTCGAATTATTGTTTATATCGAACAGTCCAAACATTCCTTGAAAATCGCATGTAATAGGTAGTATAGGAGCGTTGTTTTTCTGTATCAAACTCCCATGGCGGGGACACTCGATATAGCGAACAAAGCAAGGCGCCCGCGGCTTCTCTCCCGGTCGGATTGCACCTGTGGGTGTCGTTGACTCAATCGCGATCGGCCGGAGTTACACGGCGGCACCAACTGTCATTGAGCCGCTAATGACAGTTGAGTTGAACTGAGCTCCCCTACCTCAGTTCAACTGAATGGACTTCCAAAGCGGAGGTAAAATGGCGCCTGTCCACGGGACCGCTGCAGCGGACCATCGTTTGCGAGGCACTTACTGTTTCGGAATGCAGGGGGAGACGTCTAGAAAGAATCGTAGCAGCAAAATTTCCGGGAAGGAATAGGTTTAGGCATCCGAGCTGCCACTAAAACGATCCCGGCTAGCCGGCAAGCCACCAAACGAGCGAAGATGGCGGAGGGACCAGCTGGTATAAATGGACAATTAGTGCACCCATCGTAGCGGGCAGTAGCTTGCACCACCTAGCCTAAAATATGCGCAACCTAGCCCTGAACCTGCTTTGGTACTTGCGTAAATGCCGCTAAAAAACAAAAAGGTATTGAACATATTGTACGATATAATTATAATAAATAAAAGGTGTGTCTCCGAGTAAATTACTTTAACAATTAGACTGATCACGTAGCACAAGAACTAGTTTCGTTTTAGCTTCAACTGGGTTCTAAAGAGTCGTGTAGCACCATCCGAGTTCAGTTCAGTTCAATCACAGTTGGTGCCGATAACTGTCGTAGACTCAACGACAGTTCAAAGCGCCCGTGTAACTAGGGTGTTAAAGGCTCCATTTCGTAAGGTCCCGTTTGTCGCGGCCTTCGGTATTAGCGGAGATGCGGGGAAATTTCAACTGGAGCTTAAGTTAACATATTTTTGTATATCAAACTATTTTACGATCCCCCTTGAATTCGATATATCCGGGTTCGACTGTACAACGAAGAAGTGGATATAGCAGAGCGATTTCCGATCCCCATTGACTTCGTTATAACCGGTCTCGAGAGTATAGTAAAATTTCAGCTTGATTTCTCGATGCTAAGTTCATTGCATGCTTCTCTGTTGAAGAAACAAAAAATCCCACACTAGACCCGCACTATCTAAGAGGAGCTAATGAATGATTTTCTCTCTTTCACTGGTGTATTCGGGAACTTTTAGTGAAACCTTAGCATTCATCCTTTCGGCTAAAGTGGGGCTGAAATCCCATTGTTTCCTTTCATAAAGTACCCGTTAAAAAAGAAAGGTGAGTGAACGGACGGACGGGTGTGTTCTCTTGCCCGGGACGTTGCGAGACGTCTGTCGCTCGAAAGTGCATGTTGTGAGCTCCTGCGGTTCCGTTGATGGGTGCGCGATTAAGGCGAGGTGCGGCCAAGTGACCTAGCGACGCTCATTGTTGCAGGGCGCAGCAGGCGGCGCCTGTCCGCGGCAGCCGCACGTCTCTGCACTCGAGCGCCAAGGAGAGCGACACGGACAGCATGGCGGAGTATGGGGAGGGGGACCCCAACCAGTTTGCCGAGGACGGGTCCTTCATCGGCCAGTACGGGGCCAAGAAGAAGCAGCGGCCCCCCGAGGCCACCTCGCCCTCCGCCCTCGCCACCTTCGTCTGAGAGCCGTCCAACTCTCGACGCCCTCGCACGTCGGGGGCCCGTCCCGCGCTTGCCCCTAGTCGGAGGCTCTGCGGGCCTCGGCATTGCGTGCAACTCGGGTTGCCCGCCACCCACTGCTCGAGTTACCCGGAAGTTGGGTTTTGTTTGCCTCGAGTTGCGTGCGACTTGAGTTGCTTGCGGCTTATGTTTGCCCGCATTCGTCCCAAAATGCGGAGGTACTGGTGCGAGTTGCCGGCATGCTTAAGTTTTCTACGACTCGACTTGCGCGCGACTTGAGTTGCTTGCAGCTTACGAAGTTTGCCCGCATTCGTCCCAAGATGCGGAGGCACCGGTGCAAGTTGCCAGCTTGTTTGGATGCCCTGCTATGCAGCTTTGGCTCCGGGTTCGGACGGCACTGCCGCTGTCGTTGCTGCGACGGCTCCACCTATACTCAGTGACTCTCTCGGGTCGTCACAAATTCTTAATCCGCGCAAAGTCCCAGCTAGCACTGCCGGAAACATCTGCGAGGGCAGGGGGAAGACACGTGCGGCGTTCTACCAGTCCTTGAGTAACCCTCGAAGCCGAATTTGTTTGGATAAAATTCGTACGAAATCGTTGCTTCTGTTGCTCGAAAGGTTCGGCTCTTTGCTGGAAAGTTTGTCACAAGTGGGGTGTAGTTTCAAAAAAGGCACAGGAGCAAGGGATTAGCTCCGGTGAGGTTTCTTTGTGTCAAACATTTTCACCCACAAGGCATTCTTCCCGAGCTGTTTTTGCACCTTTACCGCTGCTGACTGTAAAGTTTGAGATTCACTAAGTGGCGATTGGTTAGCCCATCATGTTTTGAATTAATCGGCGGAAAGGGCTTAAAGCTCCCACGGTGCCTAAGTACCGCTAGTTGGGATTGGTGGCTCCGGTGTGTCTTTCGCCACCTGAGGAGGGGGCCCATTGTGGGTAGGTGGTGCTGAGCGCCCCGTATTTGCTGCCTCAGACAGCACGGCACCTTTTCAACCTTGCTGTAGGGGTCGTTAAAAATCTCGGCGTAGACGCATTGACAAGTTGCGAGAATTTATGGAGTACTTGGGCACCAGTGATGGCGCACTGCATGAGGCAGAGCGAGAAAGTGTAGAAATGGAGCGAGTTGAAAGGGGCGGTGTTGGCCCAAAGGACTAATAGCAACCCCACTGCAAGCCAGCCAGTGCTCTTTGTGAAACCATCGCTGTCTCTTAGTTATTTTCATTGGCGCGTAACGTCGACGCACTACTGGACGACGGATCCTCCTTTTAACCACTTTGATGTCGGTGGTTTGTCCTTCCTTCCAGAGGCACCGTAACTGCGTTGCCTGTCCAGTGCCGCTCGCGAGGGGTAGCGAACGGCGGGGGGAAACTTCCGTCAAGGTGCTCCGAACCTTGCTGATGGGAAGCGGCAAAATGCGCAGCTTCTGCGTCAAAAAGTGTTCTTCATTTCGCCCGCGTTCGTTTTACTCTTGCACCATCCGGTGCTTTCGTGAAAGCCACCTAGTTGCCCTCGTGGCGCACATTCCAGTGTTCCATCGAGATCCTCGCAAAGGGCGAGTCTGGCCATCAAATCCATACCTTAAAGAGGAACCTCTAATTTGGCAATCAAGCCACTCTGTCTTTGGCCCAAAACATGAAGGCTCAAAAAGTGTCGCTGGAGATGGCTGTTTTCAAGCTTCCTGCTCGGGACGTCTTGACATTCTTTCGTACACAGCCGAGGCACCTTGGAAGCTGCGGGATGGCTTTCGGATTTTATTCGCACTGACACGTAGAACTCGCTCCCCTGAGGAGGGTCTGAACGCCCTCCTGACTAGACCTGGGGAGCCTGGGTGAAGCTGTAAAAGCACCGAACCCAAGGTTGAAAACCCTTCTGGGTTCTGGGGGGTCGTCAAAGAACTCATTTCCATAGTTGAGGTGTTTTTTTTATTAATGGGTTCAAATCCAGAATTGGGTTGTTTTTTTTTTAGAAAGTAAATGAAGGTTTAGGTCCGACCTACCCTTTTCGGATGCGCCACTGCCCGCAACTTGGCGACTCGTGGACATTCTTTGGCTTGTACATACCATACGCTCGAGTAGTTTTTCCGAACGCTTGCGTGCTATTTTCTGTCTCGTTTGTGCCGCGTTTCTGTGTGTCCCCCGACGACGAAAGAAACCACTCCCGCGAGAGAAGAGGCCCGTTCTGCCCGTTATTGCCTTTGTCGCCGAGGAGGGTGAGGCTGCTACGACATGGTTGTGTGGAGATACACGCGAACGGCAGCCCCCGCGTAGAAGTGCAGCACAAGTGCGCGGGCCGCTTTCGCCCGACCCCGAGTGCAATGTCTCGTAGACCGCAACATTCCTTTTGCTTCGCTGCCGTCGCAGCCACTGTGCCCCGTGAGGACGTTCTAGCCTGTGGGAATTCGCTGACCTACCTTTTGTGCTTAGACTAGGGTCTGCCTTTGAACTTGGGGGGAGTGCACCAACTTAGCATACAATGCTGCATAGCTCGATTTACACGAGAGTCTGAGATTGCTCTTCGCAGCTAAGGTGGTTTTGCCTAGCAATCTTTGGCAGGCCATTTTTGCTTGCACCGGGACTGTACTTCGTCTCGCAACAAGGAAAGTTGAGAGAGCAGTGCGCGTCTTGCCGGGACTTGTTTCATCGGTATCTGTTGTGTGTGCGCAGCTGTGGTGGACACTCCTTGCTTCATATTTGAAGTTCTGTCACTGCCCGATAATTTATGTCTTTTTACGTTCGCATTTACTTGATGGTTTAGACGGGGGCAAGTGTCGCCCCGGCATGTGATGTATGCGGAGCGCGAGATTTTGTTTTGCCGACTGCTATTTTAATTTGTCGCGTGTGCGGCGTGCCATGTTTAGTTGGGCACACGAATCTCGTCATGTCTCACCCGACATGAACCTAGCGTAGGGTGTTCTTAGTACCCTGTGTGGTTGGCAGCGTGTCCTCGGCCAGACCTTTTATGTTTCGTATAACTGCCCTCTTGGTTGCAACCATGATGGCAGGGCGTGAAGCGCAACGTCGGGTTCTTAGAACAAAAAACGAAAATGAGGATAGGTGTTTAGTTGTTGGCCTCCCAGCTGTACATGAGTTGATTTATATTTTCCAAGTATTTCTAGGGCAAAGATATTTGAGGAGCTGCCGGTGTGAACCTGTGCTGTGTTATTTTTGTGGGAGAATAAAGAAGCTGGCCTTACATCGTACAGCAATTGTTTCTTCTTTATTTTGTATGGACACCAGGGAGCATTCAGTGACAGCCGTAGCTGTGTGCTCTGGGGTTCAGCGCATACTTGCAGGAAGCATTATCCAGATTACTTTCGCACTGTCGAAGCTCTTCGTGGCAGATGGCAAGTTGCTTTGCCCACTGCTCATGCCGATGACTTTCCCGCATCCTCTGTCGCTACAGGATTGCGGTGACTCGTAAGCCCGTGTCAACATCCAGTCATTGCCTCCCCCTTCCGAAGGATCGGCCCCCCAAAGAAAAGGCCCAAGGTTCAGTCTATCGCATACCATGTAAAGAGTTTCCGGCCTCGTACGTTGGTGAAACTAAGAACTTCGCAGAGAGGCTTGTGCGACACAAATACAATGTCCAGATGAAGGATATGGAGGCAAGCACCCTCGCGGAACTCGCAGAAGCAGCCGGCCACACAGTCGACTTCGAGAGAAGCACCGTGCTGTCCTTGGAGAGGCATTGGCAAAAGCGGATCTTCATTGAGTCCTGGTTCATCCAATGCACAAAGGGGAATGTGAATCGTTTTTCGGGCTCCCTGCCCAGCACCTACATCTTGGGACTGCAAGACGTTGGCATAGCCCCATACATCCGTATGTGCATTTAAGCGAGGCTTGTTCTTTCCGTCACTCGCCCTTGAACAAGGGACTGAACTGGTCTCGAAACGTCTGGTAAATGTTTACTGGTATTAAACTTTTGGTTAGAGTCCCTATTTTTCCCGAAAATGTGGACACCTTAGTCACTGAACGGAGAGTGGCAGGGCGTCGGATGCCCGCACTCAGTAAGCGCTCATTGTCTTCCAACATACTTGGGTTGCATGTGCATGCTTGATACAAAGAAGTGTTAGTAAAATTAGGAAGCTCCTGCCGTTGGCAGGACAACTGAAAGACCTCCCTAACATTCTCATCAGCTCCGAGTGTTTCAGCAAAGACCGTTTAAAATATCTAAATATAAGGTAATTAAAAAAAAAAAAAAGCGGGAACAAATTGTTAGCTACGGCGATTGTTGGTTTGCAAAAAAAAAAACCTACTAGCTGAATAATTAACTATATTTTTAATTAGTCAAAAGAGACATGGTTCCAATTAGAAACTTGCTGAACATCATCGAAAACCACTAAATCAACTCGTTTTAGGAAGATGTGATGCACATACAGCATTTTATGGTATTCCAAAAAGACACTCAATTGGGACGCGTTTCTAGGTATTGGTTTTCTATCGGAGCGCATTTTTGCGCCAGCCGCCCTGTCTCCATGTGGCTGAGGCGCGCAGCTACAGGAAGCGGCGAGAATCTGGAAGGCTTCGGTAGCCGGCGCAGAATCGATTCCCTACAACGACTCCTCTATTTTCAATGCTCCCCCCTAAAAATTTAGACTCCCCTGCCCCTTCCCTCCCTAATTTCAATTTCTGAAGAAACCCCTGCGACAAACAGCACAGCGGACACACTGTCCCCGTCGTGATATGGGAATACGACAGGCGTGCTAGTTCGGTGGAAAGGTGGAGGCCCATGCATTTGGTGTGCCCACCGAACTGACCTATCATAGCCCTAAAAATAAAAATAAAGGGGGGGGGGGGGAAATTGAAGCAGACACCAACCAGTCGAAAATTGACTTCCTGTAATGCACATCTATGAAAAAGGTGGGTGCATTTTCTCTGCGCAAATATCAAATATATAGTCAGGACAGTTACGGCGTTTTTTTTTTTTTTTTTTTTTCGAATTCATCGCATTAAAAACGGTGCTAAAATTGCTTTGTACATGTAGTTATGTTCACTGCCGGACACACTTATCGCGAACACGACGTCGGCGCTTTTCAGCATGGGGGATCTGCGGAGAGCACGTCGTCCGCTTCTTGCGTAGCAGTTGCGGTGACGTCATTACGACGCCGAGGTCTGATTGGCTTTAATAGGAGGGATAGTGGGTAGACCTCAATGGGTAGATTCCTCAAGATCTACCCAATATTTTTTTTTTGCTTTTCAATTAGCCAATAAGAGGTTGGCATTGAATCAGCCAATAAGAGGTTGGCGTTCTGACGTCACCGCAACTCTTGCCTGAGAAGCAGACGACTTGCTCTCCGCATAGATGCGTGCCAAACGAATGAAGGACATCTGAAAAACTAAAAGAGACGGCAAGAACTACGTAGTAACACTGGATCAGTAACTCCCTGTGCTTGTAGGATCGAAATGAATTAAAGGCCACATAATATTGTCTGATTTTCAATAAGTATGGACTCCTTTATTCTTTCTGCTCTGCGAAGGTGCTTGTTCTACATTCAAAACATCACCCGCAAGCTCGAAAGCTTTGATAACTAAGTGCCTTATAAAAGCTGCCCGGCATCGAAAATAATAAAGAGAGACATCCTTCATAGCCCACTTTATTATTTATGTTTTTAATGTTTTTAACCACTCGTAAAGATGCAAGACGGGTCATTTTATAGTGACAGGATTGGCATATTAGCAATATATAAGCGTCACCGGAATGCTGGCGAGCCTCTAACACACTATATTCCTTTCGATTGTTATTTTGCTTAGAATCGTCACTTGTTTTGATACACCGGCTGTGGAACAGAGGTTTGGGCCTGAAATATAGTGACGTTAAATATTGTTCACTTATAGAGAAAAATGCGCTAACTTTGCAATGTTAATCGAGGTGCATAATATTCGGTGTAACCCAAATTACAAAAGTGTTCCATGTCATTTTCCGGCGAAGAGACAAAATCCATCCACGCGTATTTTCTCGTGGGAATGCATAGGAGGACCTGGGAGGACCGCAAAAGTAAACTAAGTTGCTGTCAGCTTCAATTTGCCTCCCGGAAGTCGCGGACCTCTAGCGCCAGTTGAACCTCTAGTGTACCCACGTAGCACCCAATGTCGTGCGAACATTCCCTGGGTGTTTTGAATGTTGAAGGAACGTTAAAACACCATTCGGAACGTTGTAGGAACGTTTGTATGCGAACATTTCCTACAAGGTAAGCTGCTCAACATTCTAGAAACGTTCGTTGGCGAACATTCATATGGACGATGTTCTCGGAACATTCGCCTTTGAACATTCATATGC